>VZRO01001737.1:230566-537242 GCA_013397915.1 Daphoenositta chrysoptera | reverse complement strand
GGCGGCGGCCGCTCGCTGCTGCTGCTCGACTGCCGCCCCCACGAGCTCTTCGAGAGCTCGCACATCGAGACGGCCATCAACCTGGCCATCCCCGGGCTCATGCTGCGCCGCCTCAAGAAGGGCAACCTGCCCATCCGCTCCATCATCCCCAACCACGAGGACAAGGAGCGCTTCGTTAAGCGCTGCAAGGCCGACACCGTGCTGCTCTACGACGAGGCCACCGCCGACTGGCAGGACAGCGGTGCCGCCACCTCCGTCCTGGGGCTCCTGCTCCAGAAGCTGCGCGATGACGGCTGCAAAGCCTATTACCTGAAAGGTGAGGTGCCCCTCGCCTTCCCTCCAGCCCCGTCCCGCTCCCGCAGTCCATGTCCGTGTCCCCCTGCGCAGCCCGTGGCCGGCCGCCGCATCCCCGGAGTGTTCATCCCCTGGCCGGACGGAGGTGGCTGGCTTGTTTTGCTTCCTTCCCTCATCCCCTCTGTTTGATTTATTTTTATTTTTCACTGTATTTTTTTCGCCCTCCTCTGCATCCCGTTTTAATCCCCCGCACAAAATGGTCGCAGGCTGAAAGCGGCCGGGAGCGCCCCGCTTCTTCCTGCGTCGCCTCCCCGGTAGCGGCGGGAGGAGCCCCCAGCCCCGCCGCCGGCGCGGCCCCTCCGGCGCTGCCCCGTCCCAAGGCGGCCCCGACTGGGCAGCGCCGGGCGCCCCTCGCCTCCGCTCCCCGGAGGGAGCCTTGCCGGGGCTCCCCGCGCCGGTGCCAGGCTCCTCTCCAGCCCCTCCGGGAGGGATGGCCGGATTTTGCGGGGCAGGAGAGCCCTCCCATATTTTTATTTTACCTCCCTCCACAACCAAACAGCGAGCGCTTGGGTTTTCCTCCCGCTTTGCCCGGCGATGCGGCGGGCCGGGGAGGGCGCAGCCCGGCTGCTCCCCCGGGGCAGGGCGATGGGGAGCGGGGAGCTGCGCTGCGGGCGAGCCGAGCCCCGCACCCCGCGCTCGCTCCTCCCTGAGGGCTGTGGGTGCTTTGGGGGCTTTGGTTTTTTGAGGGTGTTTTGGCCATTTTGAAAGATCGCAGCGGGCTGAGCGGAGCCCACAGCTGGGCTGCTGGGACCCTTCTCATCCTCCCAGTGCTCCCAGTCCGGTCGCTGGGTGGCGGGTTTGAGGCAGGAATAACAGCAGAGCGGGGGAGCGTGTGTGGGGGAGAGTGGTCAAGAAAGTTGCCACTTGCGGCTCTTTAAAAAACACGGCTGTTCCTTGAAGGACCCTTTTTGGGGAGCCGGGGAAGCCCCTGCTAGCGGGGTGGGTTGGCAGGGGGACAGGCAGGTATTTGGGGACCAGCCCTTAGGGCTGCGCAGCCCGGACACGCCTCCTTCGGAAACACGGTGGAGGGCCAGCACAGGGGTTCATCCCATTCCGCCTCGACCCTCCGATCCCTGCCCGTTGGCGAGTCTCCCATCCCATCATCCCATCCCGGTTTGGGGTTTCCCCATGGGCTCCGTTGCTCCCTCGCTTTGCATTCCTGCTTCTCTCCCCGTCGTCCTCATCCCTAGCAGAGCGGCTTTGAAGTTACTCCTAAGCTCTCCCCGATGGGCAGGGGAGGAGCTGAGCCCCTTTCTCTGCCTTTTCCCGGGAGCCTCGGTGGGAAATGTTTCCAATTAAAATTCCAAAATGGCTCCTCGGCGCTGTCTGGCGGCGCGGGGGGAGGAGGAGGGTGAGGACGAGCCTTTTTCATGAATGGATGTGGCAGGAGCTGTCTGTCCTGCTCAGTGACCCCGCCACAGCCGCCGAACCCACTAACGAAGTTTCCAGGAGCCCTTTCTAATTAAACCATTTGTCAGTGTCAGATCCCGATGGCTGAGCTCTGCTTTAATACTGCCTGGAGAAGGAGGTAGATCGGTGGGGATTCTGCTACCCTGCCTCTGCCTTCCTTCCCAAGCTGCTGAGCTGAAGGGCCGGAGAAAAAGACTTAGGGGCAGACGTGAAGGGTCCCATCCCTCTGCACTCCTGCTGTGGTTTGGGTGAAGAACCGACCTGTGACACTGCTCTGTTGCAAAACCTATCTGTAGTGATAAAATAGTTGTGAGGATCACTCTGTGGCAAAATTAGGGTCTTTTTTCCTGCTTGGAGATGAATTATTTCATTGGGTTTTAGTGCCTGGGGTGAGTATGTTGTGGTTGTCCTTGATATATCTTTTCAGACAGGGATAGTTTAGTACTTTTCTGTCTAAGTGGCATAATAGCTCTTGCCTAAACTGCCCCAGACCCATATTTTTGAGAAGCTATCAAGGCGAGATTGTCTCTTGACAGTGATTTTATTGGTGGATGTTTCTTTCTTTTGTGGTTGATATTTGGCCCCTATTTTTCACAAGCAATATTGAACTTTGTAAGAACCACTCTTTGGTCTCCTGGGACCTGTTTGCTCAGTATCAGTTTACCCAGGGAAGATGAGGGAGCAGGGAGATGCTTTTCTTGGTGTGAAGTGGAAGGGTTATCAGCTTTTTGCTGGTAAAGACTTTCTGAGTAACATACATATATTCACAGGTAGAAGGATTTTCCATTCTGAAGAATAAACCATCTTATTTCTCCTCTCTCTGCCTCTCCCCTTCCCTCTCTCCTTTCCCCCTTCCCAGGTGGCTTTAACAAGTTTCAGACTGAATATTCTGAGCACTGCGAGACAAACCTCGACAGCTCCTCCCCCAGCAACTCTCCCCCAGCATCGGTCCTTGGCCTGGGAGGGCTGCGGATAAGTTCCGACTGCTCGGATGGGGAATCTGACCGGGAACCCAGCAGTGCCACGGAGTCGGACGGGAGCCCCATCCCTAACAATCAGCCTGCCTTTCCGGTCCAGATCCTACCTTACCTGTACCTGGGCTGTGCCAAAGATTCAACCAACTTGGACGTCCTGGGCAAATACGGCATTAAATACATCCTGAATGTGACTCCTAACCTGCCGAACATGTTCGAGCATGACGGAGAGTTCAAGTACAAGCAGATCCCCATCTCAGATCACTGGAGCCAGAATCTCTCGCAGTTCTTTCCCGAGGCCATTGCTTTCATTGGTAGGTAGTTGGCAGAACATCTCTTTTCATACTCACCGCTTGGGAATGTGGTGTGCCGCTTCCCAGGGCTGCTGCTGTCTCCAGCCTCACCTCTCTGGGGCACAGCATAAGCTCAGCAGCTGGGTGTCATGCTGTGAGGTGGCACATCTGGTGCACGTCACCCTGGCTGGGTTCACGGAGGCCTCCCCTTCCAAAATTCAGCCCTCTTGCAGCACCTCAGCCGAGCTACCTGCAAGTGGTCAGACTGGCCCTCCTGCCTCTCGCCCTTGTGTGGGGATTTGCACTGGTGTGAAATGGCTAAACCCAGGCATCAGGGAGCTCCTTTGCCTGCTCTGCTCGGGGATGAGTGTTGATGGGAGCTGCATTAGTGTGACTGGTGCCAGCAATTCCTTAGCCCCAAATGTGGTTAGAATCAGGGAGTGTGTGTGTGTGTTTTCCCAAGGGGATTTGCTAGTCTAGTTGGGATCCTGCTGTAAGTCACCCTAGCATAACTAAACTCCTTGTATGGATACTTCTCCTAAGGTAAGTGTCAACACAATGAGTTAGTGATTATAATTACACTGCAGAGTTTGGATGGAAAAACTCTACAGACAGCCCCTGCAACAGTTCTGGCTGCTGGTGGTGGGGTTCAGGAAGGAAGATCTCTCAGGCCAGCCTTGACTTTGAGAATTGCCTCTTATTCTGTGGGAAGTGTGTGTTGGGCTGAACTGGGGTGTACACTTCCAGCCTGACCTGTGCTGTTTGCTCACGATAGTCATTAGCCTAATCAGCTCTGTTTTATGGGGGTGAATGGCACAGGCAGTAATATCACCGTTAACTATTAAAAGCACCATGGCTTCATGTCTGATTAAAAACACTTGTATAGGGAAAGGAGAGGGGTACCTTTACCTGCAGACTGAAGCCTGAGCAGCCTCTTTCAGTGTTGCCCTTGTGCTGGCTGTGCTGTAAGGCCTGAAATGGGGCAGAGCAGTGGTGAATCCTTGGCTGCTCTTCAGCTGTCAGAAACAGTGGTTCCCACACGCTCTCCTGTGCCCCCAGCTTCTGCCCTCCAGTAACACGACTGTGGTCAGAAGCCGCCGCTTCAGTGTGGCAACAGGGACCTGTCTGATGTCCCGTCTGCACTTCCTGCATGCCCACGGTGTTAAACGTCAGGGGTGAGGTGCAGTGTCCCTGCTGACATGTGGCATTTGGGATCTGTCTGCTCCAGTCAGCCGATGTCTCTGTGAGCACCGAGCTTGTGCTTTCCAGTTAATGACAGGAAATGGAGGATTACCTCACTCTAAAACCAAACACCAAGAAATGCCATGCAGGTCAGATGAAAGGCAAAAATGTCTGGAAAAATGTTGAACGGGAGAGCCTGGGGAGAGGGCTGGGTACACTGGGTGGTGATTGCCCACCCTACTGGAAATTCTTGCCTGGTTTTGGAGGCTGGGCAGAAAACCTGTTGTAGCTTGGGTCTGGATTTTTGTTTTGCCTGCATCTTCCTTGCCCTTCCCTGCACTTATGGTGCCAGAGTGTCTCTTACCTCTGGCTTTGCCCGAGGATCCTCTTTCTCCTGCCACCTTTTCGCTCCCTGCCAAGCTCTCAGTCAAATGACTGACTTCAAATAGGGCTGCCCAGAAGTAAAAGCAGCGCTGGGTACTTGCGTGCATTCAGTGCTCTCAGTGGCGTGTCCCTCTTTCAGCACTGAGATGTCAATTCATAAAGGGATCACGCTGTTCCGGCTGTGCGAGAGACAATGAGTGTGTGTGTGCTTTTCAATCGGTGGCAAGGGAGGGGAAATTTTGCTGCTGTTCTCTCGCCATTTTTTGGTCCAGCCTGCATTCCTGCTTCCCGCTACCATTCATCCTGAGAGTCTCCTCCAACACAAGCGTTTGTTTGTAGTGAAGTGCATTTCTGTCGATCCTAAAGAACAATTTCACAATAAGGGAAGTTCCTGCACTTCAGACTCTGCTTAAATTGGCATTGGCTGCATTCTTGTAACTTTCTAGTGGAAGGAGGACAAGAACAGCAGAAGAGAGTAGCTCATGTGCTACTGGGCTGCAGCCTTGCCCTAAGTGCAAGACCTTCCCTGGTGTAGTTGGTGTTGGGGTGGGTGTGCTGTGTCCAACCACCAGCATCTCCCTGGAGCTGTTGTCTCCAGCTCCATCTGCCTCCTGTGGGTTACTCCAGCTCTGAGTAGAGGGCACTGATGCTCCCTAGGCAAGGGACGTGTTGCTAGACTTGATTCATACTTCTCAAGCACATGAGATGCTTGACCTTGCTGGGGAGTGCAGCTTTGCCACCCAGCGGGAATATCTCAGGAGCCCTGTGGAGAGGGATGTGGGTGTCAAAGGGACATGGGATGGTGTCACTTAGGGGCAGGGGATCCAGTTCTGGCAGTCGTTGTGGTGCTAGGAGCTTGCAGCTGCCACCTGGCCCTGCTCCAAAACCACGTGGTTTTGGTACAGAATAATAGACTCCCCCTTCCCCTTGTCTTGTTTCAGATGAGGCCCGTTCCAAGAAGTGTGGGATCCTTGTTCACTGCCTCGCTGGCATCAGCCGGTCCGTAACAGTCACTGTCGCCTACTTGATGCAAAAACTCAACTTGTCCCTGAACGATGCCTATGACTTTGTGAAAAGGAAAAAATCCAACATTTCCCCAAATTTTAACTTCATGGGCCAGCTCCTGGACTTTGAGAGGACTCTGGGACTCAACAGCCCCTGTGACAACCGCTCGCCCAGTGAACAGCTCTACTTCACCACCCCCACCAACCACAACCTGTTCCAGCTGAACACTCTGGAGTCCACATGAAGAGGACGCTGCCTGGTCGGGAACTTGAGCATCGAATCGCTTCTCTTGAGTATTTCAACTCTTAAGAAAATATCTGTCTTGCCAGGCAGCTCTGAGATGAGTAGCTTCTCTGGGCAGAGGTGCCTGATCGCTGCTTTACGAAGGCTAATGCCGCTCACTAGTATCCTGATCCAAGTGGTTTGAAGAGGTAGTGTTTTTACAGGGGGTTATTTAACAGGGGCGATGTTACAGCGTTTTGAACGCAGCTGTCACCGGCAATAACCGCTTTCCTGGGTGCATTGGGACTGTCAGAACACGCACACGTGCGAAGAGCTACCAGGGGTTAGCTTGCTGTGGAAAATGAGGAGATTTATGCACTTGGAAACCTTGAACAAAAGGTGTTGGGCCAAGACTGTTTTAAAACCCAAGTTTACTTTTTTGATTTAAAAAAAATAAGAAAAGGTAGATCTTACTCGAGCTTTGGGTTCAAACTCTTTTTAAATATGTAAGTTCTTGACTGTTTGTACAGACGAGGTTGCAAAACCAGTATTTTATTCTGTTTCTTGTTTGATCATTTATTATTTTTTTTAATCAAATGTTTATATTGACCAAATGCATTTTGCACACTTTGTGAAGCCTTGGTATGTCCTGGCATATTACTGGGTACTCCAGAGAGAGATACATGCTGCTGTTGTTGTTGTTAGCATCTGGTAGGAAGCTTTGTTATGTGTGAAGGCCAGTTGGGCTTAAACGCAACCCCTTCACCACTCCTGCACTCACAATCACAAACTCTGCACTGATTCAGCCAAGGTGACTAAGCCGCAAGCTTTTTTTTAATGCCACCCCTGCCAAAAACAGTTTGCTATTGCCAGAGGTAAAACTCTTGTAGCCTCCAGAGCTGGTAGAAGCATGTCTGAGCCCGGCTTCATTCTCTGCTGCCTGTTGACTGACTTAACGTCATCCAGCTGGCCCGAAACCATTCCAGCTTCCCGAGTCCAGAATTTAGTTGCGATGTTGGCGTTTCTTGTGCACACTGGGTTCTTTGCCATGTGTGCGGGGTGGAGGGGGAATGCAGCGAGCGCCTGGAGCAGAGCGAGGATTGTGTGGCGGGACAGGACTCAGTCGTCACGCTCGGAGCGCGTGAGGGGAGTGAAGAGGTGTGGAAATGATGAGGAGAGCATTGTAACAGAGAATTTTTATATATATATATATATATGAATATATATATTAACTGGCAAATTCTGAGATGATTGGAGCTTTCAACAGAGGTTCTGATTTTTTTTCTTCCTCTTTCGAATAACTTTATGCCGTGCCTTCTATTCTGAGAAGACTTGTATGTATTTCTGGCTAGTGTTTGGCAAACTCCTTTTACCAGGCTGGGAGGGGAGGAAGTGGTAATAATTTCTGGGAGGAGGGCAGAACGGATTTTGAGATTTCTTTATTGGCTGCAATGTAGTCCCTCCTTTCTCCCCCCTCCCTGTCCACTTTAACTCTCATGTAACTGAAAAAAAAAAAAAAGCCACGGATTTTTTTCTAAATATCCAGTTTTTTGTACTTTTTTCAAGAAAAAGAAAAAATAATAAAAAAAAATCTCCATCTGGAGGAATGTTTGACGCTGTCACATCCTGAAACTGTTCTTTTTGTTAAAGATGTTATCAGAATGTTGGAATGAGCTTCTGTTTCTTGTTTTCTGGTTGTTTTTTGTTTGTTTGTTGGGTTTTGTTTGCCACAATGTTGGGATCGTGGGTCATTGGAAGGGAGAATGGGCGTACGGTTGTGAGTGAGAAAATTGAGAATATCCTAATTGCATCTTACCTCATGGAGGAATTTATTTTTTCAGGGATTTTTTGACAGTGCATCTGTATTGCATTACAGCTAAGCTGGTTTGTAAAGGCTTCCTGTGCTGTTAGTGGTCTTTATTCTTTAAAGGAAAAAAATAAGATGCATCTTATGATTAGTACAAATGAGAGCTTGTTAGTGAGGAATGGTTCTGCTTTCTGAGTTATGAAGGAAAATTAGTGACCCTATATATACTGATCCAATATTGGGACTTTGTTTATATTGCAAATAAATATTATTTTTTCTTTAAAAATGATGTTTGTGTCAGATGCTTGTCTAGCCTCTGCCCATATAAGGGCACACTGCTCTTATCCATTTTTTATGGTCGATTAGGATCCTTCTGTGACCATGGAGAGCATTTGCTGGGCCGTGTTCAAGTGTGGTGTTTGGTTTCATGCACAGCTTAATTTTTAAGACCTGTGGTAAAAGGGAGAGGGGGAGGTGGGAGGGCGAGGAGAGGGATAGGGGGTATTGGATAAACTGGAGAACAAAGAACAGCTTGAGAATGGGACTGGCTTTGACCCCAGCCATTCCTCTGTGCCAAAAATAAATAGATAAACTAAAGACACTTTTGTTCGCTGTTTAAGCGTGGCCTACAAAGGCATGGCAAGGCCTTGCCCACAACTGTTGTGTTAGCAGACTTTATTTTGGTAGGAAAACAAGAAGTCAGGGGCTTGTGGGCAGCCATCTGATGACTTATGCCAGGGTCCTCGGAGAGCAGGAGCCCCCTCCTGCATCCCTGGGGGAAGGGGGTGCGGTGTGTGTTGCACTTGGGCTGTGCTGTGTCCCTCTGTGCTGCCTGGATGGTTTGTGGGAAATCTGGAGGGGCTGATGAGGATGCTTTAGGGTGAAACGTGGCTCTAAACGTCTAAATGCAGCCTAGCTAAGGGAGCTGTGGCTCCCCACGACTCTGCTTGTAGCTGGGCAGGACTGAGCAGGAGTGGGATCCCCCCAGCATTCCTTGTTTTAACCTGAATGGCATGAAATTAAATGACTATTCAGTTGTTCAGTTCCTCAGAGTAAGTGTATGTGTCATCTTGTTCTAATCCTAGGGTCTGAGCACCAAAGACAGTTTTATTCCAGAAGCAGCTCAGGCTGGTGGGTGCAGAGAGGAGATAGAGGCTGAAGCAGGAGCCAAGGGAGTGTGTGCATGAGTTTGTTTACTCCTGGACTCCATGATGGTAATCTATATATTGATTTAGAGCCCTGTTTGTGTCTAAACAAACAAAAATCTACCTGGTATGCAGGGGAAAGAAGACCTAAAGGTTTTCCCCTGTAATTACATGGTAGAGTAGCTCTTGAGCAAGATAGGAAACTGTGCTGGAGGCTGGCTGTGCACTGAAGGAGTGCAGAACAGCTTGTCAGGTGCATGGCTATATTTGCTTCCATTTGATTTCCTCTTAGGATTTTCTTCTGCTAAGGTGTGGAGCAGGATATTAGCAGGTAGCAGTGTAAGCACATTTGTGTGGTAGCTGAGTTGTGGCTGTCTGGAGCAGCACAGCCGCCCTTTGCTGTGGCCTTGGAGGAAGAGCTGGTGTGCAGGCAGCCTCCAGGCTGCTCCTCGGGGACCTGATCCTGGGTCATGCTGTGAGTGTCCTGGCACTGTGGCACTCAAAAGCCCTGCTGCCAAAGGAAGGAGATGACCTGTCTGAAAAATCATCCTGCCACCTGCAAGCAGGACCCAGAGGAGCTTTTTCCAAGCTTCCTGGCCGCAACACCGAGGAGCAGCCAGCCTGGCTGGTCTTCAGCCATCAGTGTTTTACAAATCTCAGAGGGGTTTCCTTGGAGACCTGATGTCCTGTAATTCAGTGAGGAGAAGAGAACTGACCTCAGGCAAGGGGCAGTGCTGGAGAAATACTTACAGAGGGAAAAGAGAGCGTGGGGTCTGTCTACGCTCCCTTGCAGAGGCAGGCACGAGCACTAGCTGAGCGTAGGAGCACAGGCTGAGTGAGAAAGCTGGTTATGTTCAGAGCAGTGGAATTTGGCAAGGAGATACAGCTTCCCACACGCAGCAGGGAGAAGCTCCTCGGTTAACCCATTGATTCCAGACGAGCTGTTTGTAAGATGCTCTGTGGTGTTCTACTCAACAAAACCAGGTAATCTCCTGCCTGGGCACAGAGATCTCCTGTCCCTGGGTTTTCACACATGACGCCACAAGCCCTCAGGCGATATGAGTGGGAATTTATCATTTTTTTTCCCCAATGGATGACTTTATCTTAACTCATTTGAACAGTTAGAGGGACCACAGGTCCCAGGTGCTTTCAAAAAGTTTCTCTCTCCATTTCAAGTCATGGCAAAAGCACAAAGCTAAGCTTCTGCAATTCCTCACTGGGAAGCCCAGCATCAGGAGCCCTGTGAACAGGCCACAAGCTCAGGGAAGGGTTTTTGTGGTTACTTGTAGCTTTTTTCCCCTTGCTTGTGTCTACCCTTCCCTTGGTGTGGCATCAAACACATCCTGAGCATGATGCAAGTCAACCTTTGCAGCTCTGCACTTGCCTGCTGTTGCGACACCCAGAGACGCATGTGGAAAAGCAGACGCTTCCTGCTGCCATCTGAGTTTGGGTGCTCACATTTCCAAGGTAACCAGGTTATTTGTGGGCTGTTACGTTCTTGTTTTATCCTTTATGTGAGGAAATCAGGCTATTTGCTGTGTTGTAAAGGCATGTGAATAGTTCAGCTAATAAACACATCCCTGTATTTACTGGCACAGGCTCTGATAGTTGTGCTCTGGGCTGCTCAGAATGTGTGTGAAAACGGGCTTTCTTCTGGATATTGTGCCATTTGCTCCTGTACCTCCTCAAATCTGCCTCCTCACGGTGTAGTGCTGGGCTGGCTAAATGTAATTTGGGGTGAGAGGGTGTGTGAGGGATTGTTCACCAGGGGCAGCAGCTCCTGGGAGTCCCATCTAGCCTCCACGTCCTGTTCCTGCGAGTTCCTTTATTCAAACTGCACTGTTTCCTTCTCTGCTGCCTTTGTCCTCTGGCCTCTTGCTGTGTCACCAACAGGTCTGGGCTCCTGGCTGCCACACGTGTCTCAGCAGCAAACGTGGCTGTTCTCAGGGGGCCACGCTCAAGGCCCAACAGCCGCTTGTGGGGCCTCTGTGTGGGAACCACTGCAAATTGGCGGGAACCCGTGAGGGGAGAACCCGTGAGGGGAGAACCCGTGAGGGGGGACCTGTGAGGAGGGGAGAACCCGTGAGGGGAAAACCCGTGAGGGGGGACCTGTGAGGGGAGAACCCGTGAGGGGAGAACCCATGAGGGGGGACCTGTGAGGGGAGAACCCGTGAGGGGAGAACCCATGAGGGGGGAGCCTCACAGTGAGGCGGGAAACCGTGAGGCGGGAGAACAGGAGGCGGGAGACCATGAGGCGGGAAGTGACCGGTGTCCAGCCTCTGGACAGCTGTCCCCAGTGTGGACAGTGGCAGCTGCTTGGAGTCCTTCCTCCCCACCAGCTGCTGTGACACCTCGGGTGCCACCTGGGGGGACCCCGGCTGGTGGTGTGGGGAGGCCTGAGAGGCTGGTGGCCATCACAGTGGCCGGGTCCTGCAGAGGATGAAGAGTCCCGGGAGGAAAGCTCCAAACCAGCCGAAGCCCTCAGCCTGCGATGGAGGCGGCAGCTGCTGTCAGAGACTGGGAGCTGCTCATGAAGGAACTGCAAGTTTCAGGAGCCTCCGGGCTCCTCCCTGACACCTCCCTGGTGCCCTGCTCCACCGTGCCGCCATCCTGGGTTGGGGTGGGAGCTGGGTCAGGGCGGAAGCTGTGGTTCAGCTTTGGTGGCTCTGTCAAGGGTTGGGGTTTAATTATGGGTTGGGAATGAATCCTGCAGCAGGAGCAGCTGCCCAGCCTGGCTGGCTGGCCCTGGACTGCTGGGACTTAGCCTCCATGGGCTGTGTGGACCCCTTGGTGCTGGGGCAGTGCAGACCCTCCTCCTCTGCCTGGTGCAAGGCAAGACCCCCAATGCTTTGCTGGCCTTTCTTCCTCCCTTCTGATTGTGCTCATAGCTGAAATTGCTCTTGTTCTGCATTATTCTTATTTCCTTTCCCTGGTTTCTCCACTTTTTTCTGTTTCTTCAGATGGTTCAGATGGTTGGGAGTTGAGGTGATCTCACATGGCAGTGGGCTCCTGCAAAGCTGTGGTCCATCTGTAGGAGAAAGGAGCCCTGGATTCCTCTCAGAGATGTTGGGACCTGTTGGAAATGGAGACCAGCTGTGCTCTGGGGATGTATGTGTTACTTCTGTGCTGCTCAGTGGTACAAGTTATCCAAGAGCATGTAGGGCTCTAAGAAATATCTGGTGAGGGACCCAAGTCTGGGGAGAAAGGGGAATCCAGACAGATTTATTTATTTTCCTGCTTTCTTTCCCTAGAGAAACATCTGGCTTATGTAAAGCCATTTGCTGAGTTTTTCACTGCTTTATTTTGAAAGTCTCTGCAATCAGGCATTCTGCTCTTCTCATCTCCGATCACTGCCTCAGGGGAAGATTCTTCATGATTTGGGGTTTTGCTTTTATGAGATTTGCTCTTTGTTTCTGGTCTGTGTTGTCTTTTTTGTCTCTTTCCTTTCCTTTTCTTGGAAAGGGCTGCTCCAGTTTGACTTGTGGTTTGCCTTGCTTTCTTCTGGGAGGTGAATTGTTGTGATAAGCCCTGCAAGAAATGGGAGGGAGCAGACTGGTGTGTCGGTGAGACCCCGGTCACTGATACAGCATTAGTGAAAGCCCTGTGCCAGGAGAAGCTGAGCTCCAAGGTTTGACTGCATCCTAAAAGCACAGCATTTTTCTGTATGCGAGATTTCAAATTGAATTATGTATGAGGGGGTGCAGTTAGAGGGATTAGCACTCTCCTTCCTTTTGCCAATGTGGCTCTGAATTGAACCCATCATTTTCCCATGCATTTATCCTGGCAGTGAAGTGCTCAGGACCTGGTGAAAGATTTACAGCCCTTCTCCAGTGATGCAGTTTGTTTGGGTCTTACTCTAAATTTGCCATTTCCTCTCCCTGGGTGGCTGATTCCCTGCTGCTTGGAGCAGGCAGTGGTCCGGGCAGGATTACAGCCCCAAGAGCCAAGCAGGATCCTCTCAGAGCTCTGCAAAGTGAGGTGCTGGAGGAGAGTTTGGTGGGATTCAGGGTGCTGACCCTGCAGAAAGCTTCCCTCTCCTCTGACAGAACAAGGATCAGCTCTGCTGTCAGCTCCATCTCTGAGTCCTCCCTGCCATTCCTCACCTTCCCTCTGCCCCCATTCCAGCTGCTGTCTTTGAGTGATCCTGTGCTAGAGGTTCAGGCAGGCTCCTGCATGTCTTGGCCTTGCATCCTCTTGGCAGAAAGCTGAGAGTGAGAAATGTTTGGGAAAGTCCTGTGGGGTTTTTTTTGTTTGGGTTTTTGGATGGTGGTTTTTTTTGTTGTTTTTTTTTTTTTTTTTCAACAAGAAGCTTCACTATTCATTCATTCCCCAAATAGCTTTCCTTCTCATTGGACGACATCTTCCTGCTAGGACAGTCCAAGCCTGTTCTGACAGGCAGCTTATCTGCCTGGCAGCTCTGACTGCTTCCTCTGTCTCTCCTTTGTGTGGGAGGTGTTTTGTCTTTCCAAACTTCTGCTGACTTCAGTGGGCATTAGCTTGTGCCCAAACATGCACTGATAGTGCAGTTCAGTGCTGAAGTTCACTGCTGTTTTTTATTTATGTCCCTGCAGTGTGTTTTTCTTTGCAAAGGGAAGGATTTAAGTGGTTTGGGGAAGGGAGGAGAGTTGTTACTGAAAGTTAGTCAGGCTGAGGTTCTCAGTTTACCCTGGCTGCCTCCATCCTGCGAGTCCTGCAGCAGGACATGGTGAAGGCACTGGTATTGAGGGGTGCCACGCTGATGGGGGTTCAAATAAAGGTCTGATCTGTAAAAACCCTCTATCTGAAAAAGCCAAGAGCCAGCTTGTTACTTGCTTGTGTTTCTCAGGCAACTTAGAGAAATTTCCAGTCTAGTTTTAAATCTGGTAAAAGTGGAGAGAAGTGCATGAAGTGTGTGTGCATGAAGCAAGGCTTACAAACATTGGTATTTTTATTAAAACAAAGTCAGTCATGTTTGAAGCTGCAGTTTGCTAGTGTGTACTCCTGATACAGAATCAGTGCTTTCCTTGAGATACAGCTTCCCGTCAACAAAACTCTGGATGATAGTTCTTGAGTCTCCAGAATTTCTGTGAGCCTGTTCCTGTGGGGAAGCATTTGGGTTTGTTTATGAAGTTCTTAACTTTTCTCCCTGACCTGTGGGATCCTTCCCACTGTCCATGTGATGCCACCACATGTCTAGTGCTACTGCTTGTGCAGTGGCAGCCCAGGGATGTTTGTAGGTCAGGGATGACAGATACTCGGCAGGACTCATCGCTGCTATTAATTAATTGCATTCCAACAGCAGCGAAAGCAGCAGCAAGAGTAATAAACAAATTATAATCTACATTATGAAGCTGACAGGTGCCACCCACTCATTACCTGTCTTTAACCACTCTCATTACTACCCAGTCTTTGTGGGAACTAATCTTGCTGCTCAGTGTCCGACTTGTTCACTTAATGCCATTATCTGAAGCAATCGGCCTCTCCCTGTGAAAGAAGAGGAAGGTGCTTTTCCTGAGGCTTGTTCTCTGGATGCTGGAACACAGGGAGCTCTGGGGCGGAGGAGGCTGAAGGGGCCCTTTGCAAAAGCATGGTGTTCCTGGGAATTGAAGACTGAAATCCACAGGGACAGTCTGGGAAGGAGCTGGGCATGGGTAGCAGGATGGGAGATTGTCACTAGGAGGACAAGTCTCATCTCCATGGATTAAGGAATAGTATTCAGTGAAAGGGATAATAGAGGAGCCACATATTTTTTTTTCTTTCTAGATGTTCTCCAGGCTTTGGGAGCAAGTTGGGTTGCTGGCTAATGACCCTTCTCTTTGTGGCTGCCCCAGGGCATTGCAGGAGGAAGTCCTGGTAGTGTTTCTGTGGGGATCAGTTCAAGGTCCCCCCAGGAAAAAGACATTGAACTCCAGAAATTTCTTGCAGTGGTCTGGCTTAGGCTGAGCTCAGCAGAGTCGAGGATGCTCAGCCAGAGGAGCTCAGCCTCCTTGCCTGGCTGCTCCATTGCCTTGTGTGGGTCCTGGCGTTAAGGACTGTGCTGTGCCTGGGCTGCAGGTGTTCTCCTTTCCTCACTGACACAACTGGGAGCCTTCCCGGAGAACATCACTGAAGCCTGGAAGATGAGGAGTGGTTGGCTGGGCCATGGCTAGCCAGAGGTCCTGTTGTGCTCTCAGGGTTTTGGGATATCTCATCAGGGGGTCTCTAATGAGTAAATAATAAACCAAAAGATGAGAAACAAAGGCAGAGAGGTGAGGGGCCAGCTTTCCCAGTGGAGAATTGGCAGCAGTCAGATACAACAAGGGCCAGTGAAGAGCCAAAACTGTTGAATGTGTCTGTTAATGAAAAAGAGGAATAAGTGGCAGAGGAACTTTTCTGTTGACTACTCAGAGTAGCAAAACCCAAAAGCTGCACTGAGTAGCTGTAGGAAGTTCTTGCAATATGGAGTGGTGGGGTTGTAGCATATGATGCTGGGAAAAGCAAAGCAATCCATTTCAAAATGGGATAATGTCACAAGGGAGAGAGCTCTCAGAAGTGCAATGAACTGTGCTACGGGAGCAAGGCTTGATTCTGAATATGGTCAAAAAAACCCCAAAGAGCCTCTAGAAAAAGAGCCAAGAACAAACTGGATAAATGAATTGTATGAATCTATGGTGAACAACAGGGTTTGGGGGGCATTAGAGTAACTAATGCAAGGAAAATCCACTGAGTGCTTTTAAATGTCAATACACAGTATCTTGTTGAGAAAATCCCACACCTGCAAAGAGCTGGAACCTGGGCAAGCTTTAGTAATGTAATACAGTTACATGCTACACAGCTGCATGGCCTGCTCCTACACTCTTCCCTTGGTTCTGCTGTTAAGTACAATAGGACAAGAGGGCAGGATTAAGCTTGATCCAACAATTCCAATCCAACAAAAAGTAACAACAGTTACTGGCTGTGATTCCTCTGCTTTTCAAAAAAAATGCTGTCCTGGAATAAGCTGTATGGCACATTGTGATTGTGTGTGTGTGTGAAGAGCTGTTGGGGAGGTTGGAGATACTGTGATCTCTCAGTAAAGAGAGCTGCTGAAGTGCATGGCTGGAGAAGAAGACTCCTGGGGCTTGATATCAAATGGATACTGCAAACAGACAGCCCAAGCAACAAGAAGGTCTTTGTACCAACAGAAACATCTTGTTTTTCACCAGCACGAGTCACTCTGAAATGGACTAAGAATCACCTAAGAATTCTTAGGTGATGGAAAGCCATTACCTGGGTCAACAGACCTGTCTCCTCTGAGGAACGTTTGGGCAGGAAACCAACTCCAAAAGGATTTGCTTTCTTTGACCTGTTGTCTCCCATCACTCCTTAAATACTGTGCTTCTGGTTAAGGAGAACTGGATGATGTGGATGGGTCAGGCCGACTCATCCTGCCCTCAAAGCCCTCGTGTGCTACTTTAACACACACCACAGTGGGGCGAGACGCTGTGTGGGAGTGTGAGACAGTTCCTAATGTTCCTGTTGATCAAATGGCCCACTGAGTCTCCTGATCTGCTGTGGTGATAAATCCTAACAAGGACTCTCTCTTAATCCTCATTATCCTCTGTTGGTGCTTCCTGCCCACATACACTAGATATTTCCTATCAACAGGGAGGAACCTCTGTGGAAGATAGGATCAGATTCCCAGGAGCCAGGCTGTAGTAAGAGTGAAGAAAGAATGAGGAAACTGTCCTAATTTGAGGTTAATCTTATAAATACAGGGTTGGATACAGACAATAGGAAGAGAAATGCCAGGAGAGCTTTAGCATTTAGTTAGGAAAGGATCATCTTTTTCCAGGAGTATCCTGAATTGTAACTTACGATGTGGTGAAGTTGCTGTTTGATGTCAACTTCAGCAGAGGGGAAGAGACAGATTCTACTTTGTGTTACCAGAGGAGAAATAACCTGAGAAAAAAACAGGGAAAGGTGCTTTTAAGAGCAAATTTTTGTCATTTGTATACTGATTCAAGCTGCAGTGCTTGGATGGAGTCTTTAATTTCCCAGGTTTTATTTGTATAAGACACTAAATAAGGAGAATAAAAGGGCTGTGTGATTTCTTTTCCTGAAGCAGACATGCTAATATACCCATTGGGTATTTAAAGTTGCATGGTATTGCTGAAAATGCAAAAATCCACAGATCTTTTCTTCTAGTGTAAGTGGGTTATTGGGGTGGGGTGTTTCTTTCCCCTACCTAGACCCATAGCTGGAACCTGGACCAGTCAGAGGCTTGGCCTGTCCCTCATGGCCACCTTTCATGTGGGCTGGGTGGAGTGTGCTGAAGCTGCTTGTGGTGGGGAGTTCTCTACAGACAGTCGCTTTTATGAACCTTTTTAGACAACCTGTCAAACTGAAGAGCTGCCTCCTGCCTGTCCTGTCCACATCACGGCACCGTGCACGGAGCCTGTGATGCCTCTGTGTGTTTCGTTCGCAAGCAGGGTGAGAGCCAGCGCCTGTTTGTGAGAAGGGAATTGCCTTTGTGGGGGGTGTGAGGGTCCCTAACTGCATATTCATGTTCAGCAGGTGTTCCAGCATGATCCCATGTGAATGACTACAATGCAACAAGGTGTGGACACTGGTTGCTCATCCCCACCCTGAAGGTGGTGTTGCAAGTTCCTGAAAAATGCCGTCATGCCCTTGCGGGTTTGGACTCGTTTGGCTTTTCACTCTCCATGTCCTGCTCACAGGTGCGTGGTGGTGTTGGTGCTTTATTTGTTGCCCAGCTCTGGGCTGATCACTGCTTCTTCCCTCAGAAGCTTTACAGGCCTTGCCTTGGACCAGGTTTGTGAAGCTACAGTGATGTACAAACCCCTGCTGCTTCCTAGAAACTTCCAGTCCCTTTTGGGTAGTCTAGCTTGGACAGGAGATCTTGCAAAGCTTGGCCTAAGATAAGTGATACAGCAGTTCCCTGTCCCACGGTTCCTTGTATGAGCTAGGACAAGGTTTTTTAGCTATTTATATGCCATCTGTATCTTAATTTCCCACTTCATATTGTTTCTGTCCCTCCCAGGATAATTGATTTTTGCCTGAAAGTCAGTAGAACAACCATGTGAACAGCCATGTGAATTCCCATTCCTTCTCCAGGTGGCTGGCTCTGTTGTTTTCTCTTCACCATGGCAAGCTATGTGATTCAAGGGTTCTACTTCATTACAGACAGGGCACAGTTTGACTCTGATGGCTGGTTTGGTCTTCTTTTTTGGGCTCTGTTTAAGATAAACTCTGTCAGGGAGCAGGGCTGGCTCAGAGGACATACACGGTGGTCTGGGCACAGCAGATCATCTTTGTGCTGAGTTTCCTTTCATAAAGGGTTGCTAAGTAGTGCCTACAGGTGGTTGATACAGCTGGATACTGAGCAGGGTATAATTGCTTCTGCTATCTTCTGGGATGTGCTTCCAGCAAGTCACGACACCTGGTAACGTGCTTGTAACATCTATTAACCTTGTAATTATGTAAGTGGCGCTTTAATCCTGCCTGGTCGCCAGTCAGGTCTGGAAACATCGACTGTGGCTCTACACTGTCACTGCTGAAATGCTGTGCCTGATCACTGAGTTCACTGCATCTTGCTGTCAGTCCTTGTCAGGTGCTCCACTCCTTCTCACAGCACAAAGCCTGCCCTTGTCGTTGCTTTTCTCCCTCAGTTCTTCTGCGGTGTGGTTGTTGGAATGTTGATGCTTTGCTGGCCAGGTGCTGCTGTGTGGTATTGCTCCCCTTACAGATGACAGATACCCTGCAGTGAAGAGCTGTGAGGCTGAAGGGATTGACATTCCTGCAGGGCCCTGAGTCACCTGGCATGGCAATGGATTTCAGGAAGGTGGAAGAACTGGAGCGAGAGTTGAGGCTTGCTGCAGAAAGAAGATTCAAGAACTCTTGTTTTGTGTGTGCTGTTGGGATCTGGTCTGCTGCAGGAAGCAGAGTCCCTGTGCTGCTGGCTGTGGGAGGAACACAACAGCTACGGGGTGCTCAGCCAGGCAGGGGACAGATGGAAAGGGATGTCCTGCACTGACTGTGAACAGGCGCTGGACCAAGCCACCAGAAGAAGGACTGAGCTCTGAGCTTTTAACAAACCATGACCTCGTGGTCCAGCCTTCTTCTCTAAGGCCTCCTCCGAGCATAGGAGTAAGTTGTCAGGCCAGAGTACCCAACTGCTGGAATCCTGATTCTCACCTGGGAAGTTGTTCCCTGGATAAATGCAGACAGCAGCATCCTGCCCTGTGGGAAGCCCTGAAAAAGAGAAGGCTTGGTCAGGAGGAGGTGGGGAGCACACAGGATCTTGGGGGTGGGGTTTGAGGACAGGCTGACTTGCAGGTCCAGCTCTGGGGCAGCCCTGGTAAATGCTCTTCACAGCACTGGGAGGGACACGTGTTCAGTGAGCAGGGCGGGGTGGATGCTCTCTGCCAAACTCTCACTTGTCTCCTTTTTCCTTAGGGCACTCTTCATTCACTAAACTTGCTACTAAGGCAGCTTTGGTGGAAGTAATCAGTTTCCTGAAAGTGGAGTCTTTTCCTGGCTGAGCACCAGTGTTGGGGCTTGGGGCTTGCTGTGTGGAGGACCGAAGTGGGAAAAGTGGGGAGTTTTGCTGTGTGCTGCATTACCAGGGCTGGTACAAGCTGCAGGGCCTTGTACAGGGCTGCGGACAAGAACACAAAGCAACAAACAACACCAAAAAGCAGAGCGCCACTTCCAATTGCCTGCATTCAGACGCTCCTGGTGAGCAGAGCAAAGCTTTGAATGGAGAGCACAGCCTGCCTCCAGTCTCTCTTCCTCCTTCCTGGCTCTAAACAAGGCTTCAGGTGTGTGGTTCCAGAATAAGCAGTGAGAGCCAGTTTAGGGTGGGCACCATCTCTGCCCTCCACTATCTAGTGCCCCAGTCAGCAGGGACGTGAGCCCAGGCAGCACCCCTGTGGCATGGCTGTCAGAAAAAATAACAAGCTGGCAAGTCCTGACTCCTTATTTATATTTTGGTGAAGGTTTTTATCATGTTTCCTGCAGACACGGACAGAGAGGAACGGGTGGTTCTGCTGTTGGCGCGCCTTTCTGATAAAAGCCAATGGCTTTTCACAAACTCTTGAGTTGCTGTTGAGTCTCAGTATACCCCCTTTTGCTGTTTCATGTCACTGCTTCTCCTGTGCCTGCTGGAAGACAGGTGTCTTCTGTGCAAAGGATTTTTAAGAAGCTGCTTAGCTTGTTTACTTTTCATCTTTATAACCCTTATTCTGTTTTTTTATTTTTCCTCTGCCCCATAAACCTCCTGTTTACCTTCCCCAAGTAGAGGAAAATTTACAGGAATCTGTAATTTGTTAATTGAAATTGTTTCTTGCTGTGCATGGAAACAAAAAAAGCAAACTATAACTGCAACACAATGAAAGCATAAACAGGAAAACATACCAAAAAAAGCTTCATTTTGGAGTCCCTTAAGAATGTAAAACCTTCTAGGCCTGGAAGGTCTGTGAGTCAAGTATCAATTGATGTGATGTACCAGAAAAGGAAATGTTGAACTTTTTTTATTTATGTCCAGTAAATCTCAATGAAGCCTTCAGGGAAAAAAACAACTCAGGAGGATTCAAAGGAAAACAGCTTGGAGGGCTTCCGGCTGTGTATGCACCACTTTAAATTTAAGAGCTTCATGGGAATGTTAATAGTTTATTCTCAGCAGTGTCGCTGGAATGAGTCTGTAATTTGGAAACCTTTGCATGACTTTCAATTTTAAAGTAAAAGAGAATTCTGGCCTAGATTTTAAAAAGTGACTATGGAAGGTTCCCCCAAACCAGTGGTTAGGTAGCCCATAAACAGTGTCTAGAAAAGCAAGTCCCTTAAGGCTGTCTCCAGTTGGAATCCAAATTTAATACATGATTTATGTGATCTTATGTTGGGAAGCCACCATGTGATTTGGGCAACCAAAAATTGGTGAATTAGCTATTAGCTGAAATATATTTAAACTGAGTGATTTGAACACAATGAGTAGAGTCATCAAAACTGAAGTGTGTTCATGGCTTATTTGTTGGCTGACAAAGATGCTCAATCATTTGATGAGCATTTGGCTCCAAGTTGTACACCTAGCTCTTCTGTCCAGCTGCAAAGGAGCAAAATCTTCAGTTAAGCTCAGTGTTGATGGTTTATGAAGATCAGATCTATTTTTATTGCTTTACTCGGAAAAGACTTGAGAAGTCCTTGGAGCATCCTTTTTATTTTTATTTATTTTAACCCCTTCCAGCAGGATGCCAGCAGGCCAGAGCCAGGCAGTTATCCCCTGCAGTTGGTCAGAGAGTCAACAAGGAATTTCTTTTGTCTGGAAGTTCGAAGGGGTCCTTGTCTCCGCTGCACTGGGACCCAGTCAGGCAGGACAGCACTTTTCCTCTCTGCAACTTGAATTAGGGCAAAGGAAGAACAAACTGTCACTGTGAGCTGTTCTGACCAACTCCCTTCTTCTATCAACTGCCAACCATGATTTTATGTTTAATTATTTGCATTACATCATTAGTCCTGTGCTAGGTGTTGTTCATGGCTAATGATGCAAAGCCTACCCCAGGTTTGAACACTGTACAGGCTTCCCTGTAGGGCGGATGTGCAAAAGTGTTTGACGTGCTCAAGGATGGGAAGCTGGCAAAACCTCCCCTACCTTCTCCCCTTGGAACAATAAGCTATTTAACATGTTAATTTAGCTTACTTATTAAAATGGAATAGTCATCTTCAGGAGTAAAGCCTGCACAGGTTAGTAACTCCTTTATGCGTCTGAGCAGGACATTTCTGAGAGAGACCCTGCCAGAGGTCCACTGGGCTATTCCCACTGGCACAAGCCCAGGCTGGGCACTGGGGCAGTTATTCAGAAACCTTGGGCAAAGCAGAATCCATCAAACTCTTGGCTCTGTGCAGCATGAAAGTCCAAGTATCTCTTTTGAAGGTGCCCGATTAAGAAGCAGATCTCCCCCCTCCCAGAATCTGTGGTGAGGGCTGGCTGCTTGTTATTGCCCCAATGTTACTTCCGCGTCCTCACAGCCTGTGTGTGCACGCATATTTTTTATCATGTTCTCCTTTCTGAGCTTCCCTTTAAACTGTTGATAAACTGTATTGCTTAATACAGGCGAGGGTGTTGGTTCTGGAGGGTCTGGCAGGGTTCCCTGCAGAGGAGCTATCACAGTGTGGTCTCATGGTCTATCAGCCAGGCAGTGGAGCTTGCTGGGTCCCTCCCAGCAGGAGTGGGCCTGCCAGCTGCTCTGGTGGGGGTGAAACTGGGAAAGGATGTTCTGTGTGCTGGTAGTAAACCTCTGAGCAAAGTGGGCTAGGAAAGGGGATGGGCAGTGCTGGTGGCAGAGGAGGGTCAGCCTGACTCGCAGAGCCCCTGTGCCACACTCACCAAGTCTGGTCTGAGAGATTGGAGAGGGAAATAATTTCTTCTCTGGCCTGCGTTGGTGCCTCTGCCCTCCTGCTCTCGTGCAGGGCTGTGTGTGTAGTGTCTGTGAAGCAGAGCAGGGCAAGGCAGCAGGTGCCCAAATGCTTTGCTCTTTCTCAGTCCCGTGGCCAGAGTTGAGCCCAGCTGTCTATCACCTGAGTCAAACCTGCCTTAACCTGGTGGAAGTGAGGTCAGGGACTGGAGCTGGAATGCATCCTGATATTCCATGGCTAGCTCTACACTGGGAAACCCAGGAGCTGATGGTGCTTCTTTGCTCTGGTAGGAGATGCCCTTTACCCCTCTCTGCAGTGGTTGAGTCTGTCTGCATTGAAAAATGCTCTGCCTCCGGAAGAGGAAATGCAGGCCCTCCTGCTCTGAGATGCTGCAGGGTGGCCAAACATCCTCAGCAGATAGAGATCATGTAATTCAGGTGGACCACTAAACTTTTAGGCAGCAATTAGGACTTACACAGTAACTCTGAGTCAACTAATACATCTGGGTGTTGCCTTGGCATACTTCCGATGGCAAATCCTTCCTGTGTAGGCTTGATGTTCTTACATTCTCTGATGGCCTCTCAAATGCTCCACTTGGAAACTTGATCAAAAACCTGTGGTGATGCCAAAGGGAGATGTCCCATTAAATTCCTCAGCCTTCCTTTGGTCCTCTAAACCTGCAGATGATCCCAGGCAATTTCTTTGATGCCTTCGTCCCCAGTGGATGAAGTAATTACGACTTCTGTGCAGCAGGCTAATAGCTCTGAAGGCTTTAGTCAGGCTGATTAACAACCACTGTGTTTTAATAAAAAATGTTCTGGTAAATCTTTCTGAATTGCAGCCCTAATTACTCTGCAGCCTGATGTGCAGCAATTGCAAAGCTAATAGGATCACCTGAATCCAGTTAATGAATCCTCTGTTATGGCTTGCTGTGACTCACAAGATGTGTAGTGTTTCTTTTGGTCTCCCCTGCCCTGCTCCATTCCCTGGTGAATATTTATGCTCTATATGGCTGAAGGTAAGGGGGTGTGCACCTAGACTCTGAATGAATTAACTTAAAAATATGTGCATCTGTCCTCTCATTATTTAAAGGGACTTGTAAGGATCAAGAGCCTGGGCTTTTTGCTTTGGTTTCAAGGTGAGTTCATTCCAGAATTCACTAGTAGCTGCTCTTGCCTGATAGTTCTTTTCAGGCTTACAGGTTTTGATGAGAAATCTGTTCAACCCTGTTCTCTGCTTCCCCAGCAGTACTCTGCATCTATGTTAGAGAGCAGAGTTAAGAGAAACACCCTTCTTCCTTGCTGCTAGCATTTAAAGGTGGTTTGTCCTGCATCAGGAAAGGAAAAAACCCAAAACATTAAACTGAAAGTAATTTGTTTTGTTGGAACTTTTTCTTTAGGTTTCAACCCTTTGTATGTAAGCATATTTATGCTCCCTGGTTGCCTCCACTCCCCTTTCAAAAGGAATGATATATTTTAACCCCAAATCCAAGATTTTTCATCTTTTACAAGGTTGTAAGTTGGTGATTAAGTTTTGGAAAGCTTTCGAGTGGGACTCTGGGCAAGAAACATGGACCTACCGGTGCTTTTGGTTTTAAGGTGCCTTTTGCTGCTACAGGTGATTTAGGGCTTATTGGCAGACTTGTGTTAAAGGTTTGGCCTCAGCCAGGGATAAACAAGGATTGTTTGAAAGTGGCCTTTTAAGACTTCCCTTCTTGCTCACTTCTTGTTCTAAATGTAATGTGCTTCTTACATAGATTTATAGGTTTAACTTCTTGTTTAGGCACACTATAAAATGTGCCTCTAACCATGTACCTTGTAACTACCATAATAGCAAGGAAGCCTGTCTGACGAATTTAGTGGCAGGAAGCAAAGTCAACATCTAAAGGATGTAATAAAGAGATTCAGGTGGGTAGGACACAGCAACATACCAGAGGAAAGACTTGACACCAGTTACATTTCTGGTCCTGTAGCTCCACTGCTGTCCTTTATTGGGCATAATCCAATGAACCATTTGTCTGAACTCTCATTGTCCTGGGGCTTGTGTAAAAGTCCAGGTGTGAGGCCTGAGACTGGCTGTCCCCCAGCTGTGGGGGTATTCCTGTAGAGGGGAGGATGCACGGAGCAAATCTTTCTCTTTTCTGCTGCTCTCATCACAAATAATTTCATACATGGGTCAGCATGAAAATCTCCAGCTCAATATGGGGGTGTTAACAGAGGATATTGGACTGGGGATTTTCAGAGGCTTCATTAAATTTCTGTCTAGGACTTGAAGCCCTTGGGTAAGAGGAGAAAAATGCTAAATGATTTAAGTTTTGCAGTAGAGAGAGATGAATGAAGTTACAAAGGAACTGTACAAATATTTATTGCATGCTGGCAACAGATTTCAGGTCAGCCCTTTACAGCTGGGGGCAGAGAATGACAATATTTTTTTCTTTTAAGCAGAGTTTAGAGCAAAACAAAATAAAAGGCCTGGATAATATTTAGAAGGAGGAACAAATCTGAGCCCAGCAAATCTGCTTGTACATGATAAGACAAGGAGGGCAGGAGAGCAGAGGTGGTGCTGGAGGGTTTGTGTTGCTTTCCTGAGCTTAAGAAGTGCAGTATCAGCCCTGTAGCTGCTCCTGCCTGGCTGGGACATGCAAAAAACCTGCTGTGAATGATGGGCTGAATGTGGGAGGAAAGAAGGGCAGTTTATCTTAGATTTTTAAATATTATAGTGTCAGACTTCTGTGTGTCTGGCTTTCCCCTGAAAGTTCAGAGCCTTTGAAGGGTCCTTTCAGTTCTGGTGTTCACAGGCATTTATCCTCTGTGCTCTGTGCTGGGCTTGGTAACTGGGAAGGGATTAGGAATGTAGAAATTGTAGCATGGTTAGATACCAGTTTTGATTGTCTGTGGTGGTTTTTTTGTTGCTGTTTTTGTTTGGTTTTCCTCTTTATGGAAGAAATGGGTGATGCGTGGTTGAAGTTAGCTTGACTCTGAGCTGCTGGATGCTTTGGCAGTGACATTAGCTTGGTGGCTCGAGGAGAGGGGGAATGCTTGCGCTCCTTGCCTTCCAGAGGTCAGAGAGGTTTTCTCATGGTGGGTGGGAGGAAGTCACTTCTCACTTCCTCCTCAGACAGAGCAGAGGTCTGCTGTCTCGCTTACATTTCCCTTAGTCCTGCTGATAAATATTTGTAATTTTGATGTTTTGGAAGCTGAGTGCCAGAAGATCAAAACTCACACTTGCTGGCTTTTGTGGAGAGTGAGAACTGGCTCCTTCCCACATGTCGTCTGTGGGATTGCTTCACATGGCTGCTCTGTGCTTGGGCAGTGCCTCGCCCTTCCTTGGAGCCCTCCAGACAGGAGCTGGGCAGGAAGCAGCATGGCTGTTGTGCTGGGCAGAAGCAGGACCTGGGGACCAGGAGGGATGGAGTTTGTTCCTGGCTTCAGGGCGATGAGCAGACATGACAGAACATGGAGAGCAGCATGTGCTGGTTGCTGCTGGTCAGCAGCAAGCAGACTCTGTCCTCCCGTCACATTCCGATGGCTGACCAGATCCTGCCTAACCCACGCTGCCAGAGCTGAGCCTCTCCCACTTGACTCCAGCTCACAGCAAGGCTGGAGAGGGAGCTGCCACAGTGGAGCTCCAAGCTCACTCTC
The DNA here is from genome assembly GCA_013397915.1 of Daphoenositta chrysoptera. Classification (NCBI taxonomy): domain Eukaryota; kingdom Metazoa; phylum Chordata; class Aves; order Passeriformes; genus Daphoenositta; species Daphoenositta chrysoptera. The sequence goes on along the minus strand of VZRO01001737.1, from coordinate 511,454 downwards.
TCTGAACCAAATGTGGGAGTTTTTGGCATGTCCTTGAGTGGGACAAAGATTTAAAATCCCTACCCTAACCTATGGGGAAAGCATTCAGGAGGCTTTCATCTCTGGAAAATGCACTGGGTTCTCTGGATGAAAGAGCTATTATTTACCTATCAACAACATAATCCCCCTCCCTCCTACAGATTGCAGGCAAGCTCCCGGGGCAAACGGCAGTGTAATTAAGAACAAATATTTACTATGAAGGACTAGCTGAGGCCTGGCTGGGCAAGCAGCCATGAGCCTTGTCTGAACTTGCCTTCTGTTTGTTCCCCTTTGAAAGCAAGGAGTCAAAGTCTTTTGTCAGAGGAGTGTTTGTGAGGCACAAGATGGTGGGTTGGGCCTCCGAAGCAGCCAGGAGCTATCAGGCTGTTTGCTCCAAGCCTAGGAAATCCCCCACAAGAGGAGTTCCTTGCATGCAGAGGCCCTTCACTTTGCTGTTATGGATGGCTCTTAGGTAGATCTGCAAGTGAGGGTTGGTGTGGACACTGCACCTGGTGCCATGCTACAAGCAAGTCTGTAGAAATACATGTCTGCTCTAAAATCTCAAATTAATTCAGTCTTCGTTTGCATCTACTTTCCCTTCTCATTTCTGTTGCAATTCAAGGTTTTGCTTCCCAGGACTCAGGCCTTGGTGTGTAGATGCAAGGGAGCTTGGCTGCTGGAGAAAGCGTGAACTTACAAAATCGCTGGGACTGTTTCACAGCTCAGACTCGCAGCCTACTCACCTGCCTTCTGCCACTCTGATCAACAGCATGGAGGGGTGACAGGGTTCTTGCTCATCTCCTGGCAAGGCTTGGCAAGCTGAAATTTAATAAATAAGTCAATTGTGAGTAATAGAAACAATTGCAAGGATGTGGTGTGTGGTTCAACCAGCTATCACTGCTGTGGTAATGCAACAAGGCATGTGATTAGACTGGGAAATTGCTATAGCAATACCAAGATTTACAGCATGAGTCCCACAGAAGGAGTAGTCGTGGGAGACACACACAGACACTCAGAGCTTGCAAAAGGACTGAGTAAAGTGTCTGAACAAGGCCAGCACCAGCTTCCAGAGTGTTAAGGAAGCCATGGAAGCAATGGAGAGGTGCCCTGCACCATGCTGGTGTATGTGTGTGCTTTAGAACAGTTACAGAGTGTCAGAGCTTTTGAGGAATATGTCACCAGCTGGGCTGATTTAAAAGGTCTTTTTTGGATTGTTCCTCTTTGTTATAAGGATGGTCATGTATTGTCAGCAGTGTAACAGCTGAAACCAGGGTTCACAGATGCCTGTGCTCCTGGGCTGGGCCTAACATGCCTGGAGCTCTGATCTTTGAGAACTGCTTTATAGATTAGATATCTGGTTTGGGTTTTTAAAATAAAATCCTCTGTTCCCAGAGAGAAAAATTTATTTGAGGCTTTACTCTGAGTGACAGATCTCCTTTTGTTTGGGAGCTTGGATGCAACACCAGGGAGAAGGCAGAGGTTATCCAGTACGCAGGGTCTGGGAGGCCTGGGGAGAGGAAAGGCTCTCAGCCATGGGCTAGAAAGCCACAGAAGAGCAAAGAAATGAGCTAGAGAGGCTCTTGCCCCTTAAGAGGGCAAGAAGAGCTTCAGCAGTGCCATTTCCTGTGGCTTTTTTAGTGGCTACCTTCTTCTTTGGCCCTTGCTGTGTGTGGGGACGACGTGGCTGCGCAGCCGCTGCAGCTCAAGTGCGGTGACCAGTGTGTTACTGCTGGCAAACCCCAATGAACTCAGAGCCTGCGTGGAACAAAACTTGCTTGCTGTTTTTCCTATTAAACCCACGCCATCCTGGCTTATGAGTGTGTGCGTTTTTTGGCTTCACTGTCCAAAAGAAATGCCAAAAAAGCTGTCGGGTCTCTGGTTTGGCTTCTACAAAGGTGTTGTCCATTCCGGTGTGTCTCGTGCATATGGGCTGTAGGAGGAGAGCCCTGCTTTTGTCATCGTTGCCAGTGAGCCAGACATCTACAGTCCCTCTGCCAAGCTTGTTCTGCTGTTCAAGAGTTCTGCTTGATTTTTAAAGGGAAGTTAATTTTTAAAGCTGTCTAGAGTATGTGCTGTGCTTTCTGAAAGGGAAGTAGGCAATGAAGTTCTGGTCAGAGAAAATATATGTTGGTTCGTTGGGGGAATGGTTCCTGCCTTGTTTTCTGATCCCCACTACTGCTGTTCTTTGATGGTCACATTTACTCATTGGCAGGTTGAGGGATGCATGTCTTTGGAGTACTGTGTCCTGAAAAGGTGAGTGCTTGCAAGAATGCCTTGGATGAGACCTCGTTCACCTTGGCTAGTAGTGGATCCAGACAGGCTGCTAGACAGAGGTTGTGAAGAGATCTGCATCATCCTAGTGCAGCAAGAAGTAATCAGGACCAGGGAGATTCTCTTTTAAAATTGTGTTTTGTATCAAGGACAAGTTTGTGCCTGGGACTATGCATGCACTGAAGAACATCCTCATTTCCTTAAACTTAGCATGTTAAAGAGGGGGTTGCTGAAATACTTCCTACTTCTACTCTTCCCCAGTAGTTTAGAGACAAGTTTAGTAATTATCATTTGAAAAGGACCTAAGGAAAGAACTCAAGATACCCTTTTCTGTCTGACATTACAAAGAGACTTTCACACCTCATCTCCAGGCACTGCCAACTGTGTTGTGTCTTTTGTGATAGTTATCAAACAAATAGAGTAGGTATTTCCTAGCACTGCAGGTACCCACAGGACGTTGAGGAGAAGCACCTGAAAGGAACCTGAGAAGACTCTGAGGATCCCCAGAGAGGCAAGTGGGAGGTGCAGGTTGCTGTGGCCTGCACATTCCTACACTGAGCTGGTGAGGAAGAGTTAACTCACTTCTGTCTGGGCTGAGGCTGGAAGCAGAGGTTGATTGACTGAACATTGGAAATCCTCTCTTCATGCCAGGTGTAACAAGGATCATCTGGTAAAAATGTGTGTCTGCCTGAGACAGATCTGCCTTAGACATGCATTAGCACGAACGGAGTTTGCTGTCTGCTGGAGGAGCCAGGTCCCCAGTTGAGCAAAGCCTAACGGAAATTGGATCCAGTCCAGAATGTCTGGATGGCATATGATATTTACTGAAATATGGCATTGCTTGTGTAAGCAGCACACCCTTCTCCCTCACTCTGGAAACCATCTGGGCTTCATGTGTGAGCGGCTGAAAACCGGAGCAGGAGAGCATCTGATGCTGTATGGTTCTTGTGATGTGTTTCCCACTCTGGCCCCCCTGCCTGGGTGTCCCTGCATTTACAAGCATGGGAGTCTCAGCCATGCCCCAATGTCCTCTTCACCCACTGAGGGTTTTTGTCCCTTTCTCTGGAGTGGTTGTAAATGGAGTAGGGTTGTATGAGGAGTTGTACAGGGCTTTACTGACAGGGTAGGAAGAAAACTTTCTTGCCTAGGCCAGGGTACAATCATTTTGCTGGCCAAACCTTTCATTTCTAGCTGGGTCCACAGCCAGTAGCTTTATTGACTCTACTGATTTTTATACAAGCTGGACTCAAAGCTCCTGGGAACAAGAAGGGATTATTTGGCATGTCTGTGCACTTGCATAGCAAGTGTTTTTTCCAAATGTAGCTGAGCACCCTTAGCAGAGACTTGGGACTGGGCAGAGCCCCCTGTCCTTGACATAGCCAGGCTAAGAAATTATTTGTCCAATTGCTGTGTTGAAAGGGCAGGAGGGGACAGGGGAGTACAAAAACTAATGTAAGTTTGGCTGTGCTTTTCTTTAGCTTTTGGGAGGGGGGTTAGTTAAAGGTAGGACTTCTGGGGTGGGGTTAGGGTTTCCTCTGCTGTTTTCAAGGCTTTCCTTGTAGCTTCCTCTCTGTCTGTGTATGCACACTCTGTGGGTTTTGTTTCTTAGAGGGAGCATCATATGACAGCCCCAGTATCTCTGATCTTTCTGGCAGACTGATCCCTCTTCCTTCCTGAACTTGATAAACAGTCCAAGAAACTGTGCCTGTGTGTGAGTGCAAGTACGTCTCTCAGAGACCACAGCTTGCTTCTTCATTCTTGGTGTGGTTTTTCTATCCTTCCGTCAGAGTTTCTGGTGCTTCTCTGCTTTGCTTTCCCATCTCCCCTCCTGCTGTGGTTTACCTGCTGCTGCCTGACTCGAACATGTGGGTGATACTGTGAACAATCTATTTCTGAGAACTCTGTGCTACTTGGCCTTGCACCCTGATGGCACAGGGTTTCTGAGGTGGAGGTCAGGGTTTCAGGCCCTCTTGACAAGACTTTGCTGTGCTTTCTGAACTCAGCCTGCTCATGTAGCACTGGCAGTTTCTTCCTGCCAAGTGGTTGCTGTGGCTTGCAGGTTACCCAGATGCCCAGTGCAGGCAGATGCTGTTGGAAGAGGAAAGCCTTCTCTGTGTCTGTGCAAAGCACTGTGGCACAGCAGAGCTCTGGTTCAGAGCAGGACTCTGACGTGGTAGCACAATATGAATTGTTCCCAGACTCCAACTGTCTTTGGCCTAATGTGTCTAAAATACAGAGAGCCACTGAAGCAACTTCCCTTGCTTCCAACCCCAGCAGCTTGTGCTTCTGTGGCCAAAGGAGCTGGTTCCAGCTATGTTACTGCTGCTGGAAATGCCCTGTGTGCAGAAACCCATCAAGGCCCAGGAGAGTCTGGAGGCCTGACCTTTGTATCTCTACTCAGTGAGGGTTCTCATGGGCTGGGACTTACCAGAGCCCTTGGAGCTGTGTAATCCCTTGGGATGAGGGATGCATTTTCCTTAGTGCCTGAAGTAGTGCACATTTGAATCTCATTCTCCTTCTAGGTCTTTGCCAGGTCTGAGTTGCCAGAGCCAGGCTGCACTAGCCTTGTACTGTGTCTTCAGCTCCTCCAGCTGAGTCTGCCCCTTTCCTTGAGTGTAGCTGATGTTTGAGAAGTTTTGTGTGTTCGTCCCTGTCCTCCAGGGTAGGAGAAAGGTTCCCACTTCTGTGTTCTCTTCCTGTCTCTTGGAGCCTTGGAGAGATCCAGCAGCTCAGTGTTCAGCAACAGCATTTAAACAGGTCACTTCAGTATGGAGGTACCTTCTCTGCTCCCTCCCTTCCTTTTTCCTGCTTTGGCAGATTGCCTGGCCTGATTGACTTGCATTTTGATTCATCTCTGCTATTTAATCTCCTCCCTGGAGAAAGATGGGCGGGAGAGATGCTGTTGCTGCCCTGAGGTAGGAATCAAGAGCTGTGGAGTGTTATTTCATTCAGTCCAAAAAAGCCCTCTAACAGCACAGAGGACATGTTGTGCTGCAGTGAAAGGCGGCTTTGAGGGATCATGTAATCTGCCCTCGCCTGGCCTTGTGCTGTCTCTTGCTGTAGGGCTGGAATCAAAATACCATCTCAGATACTGCAGCCCAATTGATTGGAGCTGTTTCAACCAATTCCATCTCTGTGTTCTGGAGGAAGACCTTTCTTTCCTCCTTCTCCATCCTGGTCAGATAACATCCAGGAAACTCAGTGTCCAGATGAGAGGTTCATCTTTTGCAGGGAGGTGACCCTGTGGAGGAGACAAACAGCTTTCTAGCTAGTGGGGATGGGTGGGCTAAGGATGTTGGAACAGGAGAGTGATAGGAGGGAGCAGATTAAATGATGTCCTCCATTTCTTTCAGCCAGAAGGGTTGTTGGGGTCAAAGGGTTGGAATACAGATGAGCAGCTGTGAGGCAGAGGCTGGAAAGAGCTTTTTTTGTTCGTGCTGAATAACTCTTGGTGCACTGGCTGCCTGTGTCTAGCTGTATGCTGTCCTACGGGGATGAGAGCTGTGCTCTGTTGTCTTTTCTCATCCTCTTTTCCTGGAACTTTCTACTGGGATGATGCTTCCTAAGGCTGAGCTGCCTCTGGGGCCCCTGTTGAGGGATGCTGACTGATGATGTGCACTGAGCTTTAAGGCAGTAGGGTTTGGCCTCTTCTCTTACCTATAGAAAGGTGGTTTTCTTTCTGGTTTGCCATGGCAAAGAGGGATGAGGGTACCAAAACTTGCTCAGGCCAGCTTTGAGTGAAAGAATAGGGATCAGAGCTCTGATGTTGGTTGAGTTCTGCCAAGTAAGACTTTCTGTACTCCTCCATGTTGTCTGTGTCCCTTGGCAGAAAGGGAATGGGATGAGAGCTCCCAGTGAATGTGTTCATTTCTCCTGGGCTGAATCTCTCCAAGGTCACTCTCTTGCAATTGCATCCGTATGGGTGGTCCCTCTGCCTAGCTGAGCTCTTGGAAGCCCACCAGGAGAAAGGCCTCATGTGACTCCGAAATACAGAGCCTTTATACAGCCATATCAAATGCTATTCTTTACCAGGACACAGCCTCCTGGGGCAAGTCTCTGAAGGGAGCCAAGTCCCATGTCCAACTTAATTTCTTCTGACCACTGCTGTCCTAGGCCAGCTCACATATCAAAGGCCTGTTGAGAGCAGGGTCCTGTGATCATTTTTTTTGCTCTAAGTGGTTTTTTCTGCTGTTGGGAGTGCCTAGTCTCTTCAGGGAATGGTGGAAGGAGGTAGTGCCCTCAGCCTTGGCTGTGGCTCTGCTCCCTCCTGATGCTCTGTACAATCTTCAGTGCCCCACTGTTTGGAGGAAGCTGACTGAAGCTTTATTTACATGCCATGGGTGGGGATATAATAAAAGGAAGTGAAGAAGCCCACACTAATAGCAATGGCTTTTGTTTTTTACAAGCAATACTGTGAGTCTGGCCTCACTAAAAAGCAAATACTGAATGGCCAGCTGCCATCCCATCTTGGGCTCTGGCTGTATGCTGTTGTCTGGAGAGAGGAGCAGAATCAGGCCCATTTGCTCACTGCAGGTCCTGCTGCACAAGGCAGTGGGAATGATGTGAAGCTCTTCCCCAGGAATTAACACTGGATGAGGCACACAGCTAACTGCAGTAGGTCGGGCTCTCCAAGAGTTCTCAGAGTAAGACCCCCTCCTCTTTCCAGATGGTGGAATGTCTCTGAAGAGTTCTCACTCTGGATAGACTTTTTTATTTAACTGCTTGGCCTCTGCCCAAGGGAGTCTGTGTGGCTTTATGGGAACGGAGTTTTAGTTGAGCAGTGAGTGTTGTGCACGTTTGAACATGTGTACCCAGTGGATCATTCAGCTGGGGATGGAATTGCACTGTTGACCACAAATGTTTGTGCATATGCATTGATTGCACTTATCTGTAAAGTTATAATCTCTGTTCGGTTAAAGCTTCTGGTATTATACATCTGCTTGTTATTCTCTGTGCTCTGTGAGGCTCTGCTAGGCCACCTCTTTCCCTGCTGCATCCTTGTCTTTATCCTCCTGTGCCTCCCACCCAGCTGGAAAGTGGCTGTGCCACTGGGCCTTGCTGCCCAGCTGCACTTGTGGGAAATAAGTGATTTCCTTGGGGTGTCTGAGGCTGGTGGAACAGCAGGGCTGAGGACCCAGACTCTCTCTCTGGGGTCCAGAAAGGATCCCAATTGTTCTATGGCTCCCTGAAACAATGTATGTGCTTGTGTCTGCAGGGAGATAGACTGCATCTGACTTCCAGGAGAACAATTTTGTTATTTCTATTTCTTCTAAATGAATGGGAAGAAGATAGGATGAGGAGAGAGGAAGAAGGCTGAGAAATAAAAGCTGGTATAAGACTGGTAAAAACCTGTTATAAATGCAGGACAACACTTCAGGGAGTTTCAGTTTACAGGGAAGGAAGCACGTAAAAATAGTCTGGATCCAGTTGATGCTGTGTGCATGGCCCCTGCTCTGAGAAAGGTGGTGTAAGTTCAGTATTTGATATTCTGGAAAAGCATCCTTGTGGTGTAGGATTTATCAAGGTTTCAGGTAATTTTCCATTTTCCTGAACTGCTGGAAACTCACTGTCACCTATGTGTGCCTCAGGTCATCCCCTGTCTCTCCTTGGCTGGATCTGTTCCCTCCATGGCAGTCCCCTCTCTTGCTCTTAAGGCCTTCTGCCTGAGCACAGCTCTGCTTTGGGGGTGGTAAGAACTCACAGCCTTTGTGGTTAAAAGCTAAAGTGTCCAAAGGGTCTGAGCTTAATTTCATGTATTCCAGGGAGGTACATCTGGGAGGGAAGGGGAAGATATAAGAGAAAATTTTGGCTGCAAAATGGAGCAGGATGGGCTTTTTTTATTCAGTGCTTTTGTGGGCCAAGCAAAGCCTCGAGTGCTACTGGTGCTTCTCTCTGTCAGCTTCTTCCACTGGAAACTCCAGTTCCTTTCTCTTGTCTACCTTGAACAAATAACTTTCCTCTCAAGACCTGCAGGAATGCCAGATGGAAAGTGTTCCCTCCTTTTCAGCTGGCTGGGCACACAGGGCTCATTTACAGCTTGCTGGCATGTGGTAGTTGTTCAGAGAGCTGACTGGGCACTGCCTCCTTGCACGAGCAGAGGGAAGCCAGGCTCCAGAATACAAAAAAGTAAAGGAGCAGGGGTTTGTGTGGCAGATGAAGGCAGCTGACATGCCAGTGCTGGCAGTGCAAAGGTGTTAAGTGGATCCTAAGCTGCAGAAAGACAGTCTGCTCATCCTCCTAACTATGCTGGTTTTGTCCAGGTCTCTCCAAACACTTGTTGGGCACCCCTAGTTCGGAGCAGCCTTCAGAAGCAAATACCTCAGGGAGGGAAATTTAACCTGCCACGAGTTTGAGGCTACAAAGTAAATTAGTGGCATGGTTTGTGATATGACCAGAAGATGTAATTTCTCCATCTGTGCTTGGGCACTGCTAGGTACCACTACTTTTCCAAGGACAGACATTAAAGTGAAAACCAACTCTGTTCTTGCATCCCATCCACCTTCAGCCTTCTCTTCTTCATACAGTGCTTTTAGAAGGAATGGGGACCTGGTAGTGGTAGGAATGCCAACGGGAGAAAAGGCAGGGTGTGAAACCACATTGGTAAACAGGAGGAGTAATATGGATGGCAGCAAGGTTCCCAGGAGGCCACCTGTGCTCAAGCCTCTCACTGGGACACCAGCAGCCTTTGACAGAACTTTGGTAGGACTGGAGAGACAAAGTACAGTGTGGTCCTAAGCTACAGCCCTTGTGAAAGTGGCAGAAAGAGAACTTGTCTATAGCCAAGCTTTTTTTCACAGCTTTTAGATAAGTGTTTCTGGAAACATGGCAGGTTTTTCTCTTGCTCTATGGGGTCCCATCACTTGATGATGTAATTCAGGTAACGGCATCGTGGTTGGTGCTACTGTCAGATGGGCTTCCTGCAGGGCTTTCAGAGGGATAGAGAGGTGGCTTCGGACATGGTGGGCTGACTTTGCAATAACACCTGGGCTGTTGCTGAGCAGGCCCCTCTTGTCTGACTCTCAGAGGTGTATGCAGGTGCTGTGGTGGTGATTGAGGCCAGAGGGGTGCTCAGACCTGATTGTCCCTCACCTCCCCTGTCATCGGTGTTGGGGTGTGGGCTTGGGCAAGTCTCTGTGGATTGGTGAGTTTAACACAGGCTCAGACACGGGGGAAAAAGAACTCACCCATTTTTGCCTCTTCCCAGGGCTCTGCTCTGACAGGCAGAGCCATGCTGTCCAAGCTCCAGAGTCCTGGGGCTGCTCCAAGGCTGCCAGCCTTGCAGAGGAGATGGTTTTGTTTAGCTTGCTTCTATGAAGAAAATAAGTCAGTCAAACTAGGGATTTGGAAAGGAGAGGGGGGGAGCAGGAAGTCTTCCTGTTGGCATTTATTAGGAGGGAAATGAATGGTTTATGTTCAGGGGGCCCTGCTGGATGTGCAGTGCTTGGGGACAGTGCTCTGGTGAAAGCCTCCTGACTTCTCGAGTCCGTGGTTAGAATGTGATCTGGAATGAGCAAGAAAGGGCTAAATATAGAAGCTGCTGGCTCCCATCCTGCAATGGCGGCTCTGCCCTCACTGCAGTCCTGGAGGCTCCAAGCTCTGCCTATTGTTCCGGTCACATTCTTGTGTCCCACGATGGGGCCTCCGTGATGGAATAAAATGAAGAGAAACAGATGGGAAAACAATAACCCAAGGAACGGGCCCTGAGCTTTGCTGGAAGCTTCCAAAAACCATAAATCCCCAAATGCATTTGTGCTGGATTAGGGAACAGAAGCAAAGCAAGGGCCAAGTACTTCCCTTCCTGTATCTGCGTGCTCTTATTGCCCAGAGACAACTGCCTGATGGGGCTCTTGTAATAAATTATTGTAGTGGCAACTCTGTTTTCTCTGAATTTTAATTATGGCAACATCCCCGTCTGCCCTTTCTCTGCACTCCCTGACCATTCTGTCTTGCAGGCCAAGAGATAAAGTGACCCCACCTTTTCATCCCTCTCCCGTACTGCTGAGCTGGCTGCAAACAAAACATGGTGGGAGCCTTGCCAGGCAGTGGTGTGGTCCCCCCGAGTGCTGGTAAGTGCTGTACAGAAAGGAATTGGTGACTGGGAGCCTCTCGGAAGGAGAGAGGAATTGACAAGCACTGGGCAGGGAATATGACCTGCCTAAAAATGTCATGTTTGAGTGATCATGAAGGTGTCAAAGTAATTGGAAGTCCTAACACAGCTACAATTTCTTTTTGTTTGTTTTTGAAGTGCAGATTGTTATCTACAGTATCCCTTCCTTAAGTGTGTGTGTGTGCAAAACCCTCTGTGGGCAGCAGGGAGGATGGATGATTCCAGAGGTGAATGAAAGAAGTTTGGTGCTTTCTGCAGAACTCTGCTTTACCTTGCAAAAAGCAAACAACTTGTTTACTCACCTACCTGTCTGAGAAATTGCTTTGCTCACACTAAGCCAAAAAGTACAACTACTTCTTTCCCTGACAGCCTGTTTGCTGCTGTCTTTTTGAGATGGAGCAGTTCCCCAGGGATTGGACCAATGTTGCAGCTGGCCCAGGGTAAGAGGGAGGCTCTGCTTTGTGGGGAGGGGGACAGGATCCAGGGTGAAGTGAAATGAGGTCTTAGTTTGAACCAGCCATCTTGTGAAACCTCATCTTTAGGGTCTGAGGCAGGAAGAGCTGCACAAGCTGAATCTGTGCTGTTACAGCATGAGAGCGAAGTTATTTAAAGCCAGGAGGGATCCATATACCAGCAATCTTCATCCTTGTTAAAATTCCCCTTCTCTGCTCCTAATCCTTTCCCCAAGCATATATTCTTTCAGTCACCTTCCTCCCTGATATGTTTGCTCTTTCCAACCACTGTTCCATGTTAAACAGCTGTTGCTGCTCTGAATGGACAGATACAAGGAAAGGAATGATGAAACTTTTTGTATGCTGGAGTGGATTGGTCCAAAGCTACTGAAACCAACACCCAGGTTCACATTCTGCTTAATAGCCTTTGAATTAAGCTTGGTGTTCATCATTTGCAGGACACAGGTTTTCTGTGTGGCTGGTCACTGTACTGGGGGGTATTTTGTACAGACAGATGTGTACTCTGGGATTGTAATTATATTGTTTGTTAACTTTATTGTTCCTTTCATTTGAGTGAAAGATTTTTTTCATTGAAATTATAGAGTGTTTATGCCCTTCTGTTCTTTGTGTACATAAACCACATAGGAACCTCCAAGTTCCTGGTAAAAAGTGAACTTGACATTGATACAAACCACTGTGTTGTGCACAGGAAAGTGCATTGCTTCCTCTGACCGGGTGTTTTGCTGCCAAATTTGTTTCATGTCCCACGTCTCCTGCTGTGCTGCAGCACTGTGGTGCAGCTGATGTGCTCTTGTGTCTCTGCTTCTACAGCTGGGGATAAGGAGCACACCTGACAAAGTATATTTCAAAGGCAAGGAGAGTAAAATGCAACTGGTTCCTATTCCAGTCGATGTGTTTACTTGCAGGACTGTCCTCAGAAAGAATGCTGAGGACAGGGAACTGCTCCTGCCAACCCCGTGGTGCTACAGGAAATGAATCTTTCTGTTTTGTTACCCACCTTGGTTTTAATTAGGGCAAGCCCTGCTTCCTGCTGAACAAGGGACCAATGGAGGTAGATTTCATGAGGGACATGAAATATGTCGTCCTTTTTTTTTGAGCTTAGAGCCACTGACAGCCTTTTCATGCCATCTGAATGGGATGTGGGAGGAAGCAAGGGAGGAGGAAAAAGACTCCAGGCTGATTTTCTCTTTTTGAGTCTGACTCCCATTCCTGTTGTCTCGGGGGAGAGTGGTTTAAACCACCAGTCAATGACCTTTTCTCAAATGCAAAGTAAATATTTTCTCAGCATACAAGCCATTGTGAAAGCAGCAGTAGAGGGCAGGGAGGTGGCAGGTATCTGTGGATAGATTGAGTGCAAGGGTGGGTAACACCGGGAAAGCCAGCACAAAGAGACCTCCCTGCCTTTTAAAGAAGGGACTTGTCCAGTCTGCACAGAGTGGGGAGAGCAGAGCGTGGCTCACAAAGTGAGGAACAAGGAAAGAAAGGCAGGGTCTTCAGGAGGTACGAGCTCATCTAGCTCAGAGGTGAAGGAAGGAGAGAATTCTCCCGTTTGCCTTGTCTCACTGCCAAGGCACCAGCTAAAGCCTTTTGTATGTGTGTAGGTGAGTGCCTTTGGTCAAATGCAGTTAGTGTTAAGAGATAAAACCCCTAAAACCCCAGACCAGCACATAGGAGGGCATAAATGGTTGAATCCTCAATTAATCAGCTGCACATGTGGAAGCAAAATGTTTGGGCTTGAATGAAGTATTGAATTCCATTCGGGTGGGATGGTGTTCAGTAATGCCACACTGCAGTGTTTTGTTTTGGAAACAAGCCGGAGTCATTTAATTCTTTCTTAACATTGAAGCTATTCTGTAATTTGCAATTTGAAAGTGCAGCTTGGGGGAGCTGACTGCATTTCTCAGTGCCTGATCCTGAAAGTGAACTGATTGATTTAATGAACCAAACTGCGTGTGAGCAGACGTACCTTCACGTCCAGAGCCCTACAGACCCCTTGGCCCTCAGGAATACAGTGGCTGGAGGGAGCTGTGAGGCGTTATTGCTGTTATGGACAGGGGCTCTTGGCTTATAGTAACTGGGAGTGATTGCTTTGCCTTGCATATGTGGTCTGTACTGCAGGAAGAAGGAAAATTTTCTGATGGGATTTTTTGAAAGCATTAAAACTTGCTCTAGCTCAGCCTCTAAATGACCATCCCATTTTTGATATCACACTGGTATCAAGTGCTCTTCCATGCAGTTTTGAAGCAGATCCTCTAAGAATGCGTTTGTCCTTGGTATGGGTAGTTTGATTTGCTTTACAGCTCCACGCTGTCTCAGAACGAGTTTATCTTGAAGCAGGAAGGATTCTTGCTGCAGTCCCTCGAGGCTTCATTGTGCTTGTCCCTGTACAATCACAGCCCTTAGCTGGAGGCGTTCACTTTTTGGACAGAGCAGTCAAAGGAGTGACTTGCCCCAGGGTGCGGAGGTGCTTGGGGAGGCAGCCTGAGAGTAGATTGCAGCTCTCCAGTGACTGGAGCAAAAGGCTCAGCCATCAGCAGCCTCCTCCCTGCTTCCTCAGGGAGCCCAAGCCTCACCTAGCATTTGTGTTGTTGATGCCACTGTGATTTCTAGTTACAGCCTGCGAATGACCGGGTTTGTGTGTCCTTCAGCAGTCATTTGGCTTCTGCAAGGAGAACAGACAGAAAAGGATTGATGTTTGGCTTGTTCTATTTATAACTCTAAGCATCTAAGCAGGTACAGCATCCCTTCAACTTTGAGAGACAGGTTGTCCACCTTCCTCTTATTGAACCATACTTGTAAATCAGGAGAATCCTGATTTGTTTGTCTTTATTATTTTTGTTGGCGAGTGACGCCTAATGTTTCCTTCAATATCAAATTCATGCATATGTATTTTTAAAAAAATAATAGCTACTGTCCAGTCCATTCTGACCCTTCCCATGTAGCAAACTAATCTATCATGTTGGGCTGGAAAAGCAGCCGTGCATGAGACAGACACAGGGCAATGGCAAATCCAGCTGATGATGTATGTTAGCAATAGGAATAGCTTACCCCTTTCTCCTGCTCCCTGTCTTTTCTGACAAGAGTAATGGAAAGTTAAAAGAATTCGTTAACATATGATAGATATTTAAAGAAACACTTCTTCCTGTAAAATGTGTGCACGGTTATCGACATCGTAAGGAGAGCATTTTGTCTGGCTCCTAAATGATGGGAACTCATAACGCAGTAAATTACATCAATATAGAAGTTAATGTACTTGGCTTTAACATGGATATTTTACTGTTATTATAACGATCAAAAGTGACATACATCACTGTGACATGTACCCAGAATGGAAAAAAAACACCCAGTGTAGTTTTGTCTAATAACCCCAATTACAGAGCTTTTTCTAATGCCTTTTTTATAACAGTTTTGCAGCTCCGTATTATCTGCTATTAATGTGAATTCTCTCCTATCTATAAATTTCTCAGGATTGCCTCTTCCCCTTCACTTTCCGTAATCACCATTTATTATCCATATGCTTCCCATAAAACAAGACTACAGGTGACAGAGAGAGATTGATGCTGACCTAGATACAGGCTCACCCCCAGCTTTTTTCTTTCCTCCCCCCTGCAATAATGTGCTCGTTACAGTGTCGAGCAGGCTTTGTTAAAAGGTTTAGCTTCTCCCAGCAGTGGGTGCTAAAAATAGCGTCATTAACTGAAACTTTTCGTGATCAGCAAAGGAGCTCCTGGGGAAGTGGTACCGAGGTGGACTCAAGATGCAAATAAACAAGAGGAAATTCCATCCCACTGCCCTGTCAGATCCAGGACTTACTCGGACTTGCAAGGCAACACACCAGCAAAGCTTTCTGTCTCCATCTCTGAGCAAAAGGAGGCTTCTCCATCCTCACTGCCTGGAGGAACTGTGTACCCGATTATGATTTTGCTCACATAGTTTTGGAGGTTTATTTTAATGTTCTCACACTGAGCCTTTTCCCTGGGCAGCTGAATACTTTGGAGATCTTACAAGGCTGCAGCACTTGGAAGTGCTCCTGGGGGCTTGAGTACTGAAAAATCAGTCTTCTCTTGGAGGGGATAGGTATGGAGTGGTCCCTGGCTCACTGAAACCAAGGGATTTAGGCTAATCTGTGCCTGGCTGCAGGCTGCTGTGCTGTGGCTCTTTTCAAACAGCTTTGTGATATTCCATGCATTTCCCTGGAGTCTTCTGGGGCTTTCCAGCCCAAGTAGCTCATTTCTGCCTGCCCAGGCTTCAAGAAGTGAGTAGAGTGCACTTGTCCCTTCTGTACCTTTCCCTGAGCCAAGGTCCCTGCCGAGCAGGACACATCTGTGACATCTGTGGAAACCTGGGGCAACTACACAGGTTGGGGACCCTGAGGAGTGCCCAAGGAGAAGGGAAAACTACTTTGGTTGCCCAGAGTTGGGTAATTTTTTTTCTGTTCCCCCTTTGCTAGGAATGCTTGGCCCTGTTTTCCAGCACCGGTGAGGAGACAGTGGGTTTCTGCAGCTGCACCTTGCTTGCCCTTTGGTTTCCTCTGCTAGGAGACTCCTTTGCATAGCACAGGATGTCTCATTATCTCCTGTCCAAAAGGGAAATGCAGCTCATAGTGTAATTATCTCTGCCATCCTCACTGCCTTATTTCTCACCATGTTAGCATACTCATAATTAACCACAAAGCCTTTTTTTCCCCCCCTCCCTCTTCCTAGTTCTCTGAGCCACTGGGAGCTGCTTGAAAAAAAGCTCTGCCTGTTTCTACCTACCTTGAGCTGAGTTTAACTCTGGTCTTTGCTAAAAACTGAAACCCCCTGTTTTGGGGGAAAACCTTTGCAAACCATACATGATGAGGCTGTCCAGGCAGCTGGCATGGGGGGAGTGTGCTGCAGCTCTAGTTATTGTACCAGATTTTCATGGATTTGTAGTTCCTTCAGGGAATTTTTGTAGTTTACATGTGTTGGTTTCTTAGTACCCTCACTTTGGTTTTGACATCAATTGTAATGAAAAAGAATTAATAAACTCTGCTCCTGCTTCGGTAATGGGCTGCACTTTGGTTAGTGAGGGAAAAGCCTTCACCAAATGCCATGTTAGTGGTGAACTATGGGTTTGATTGTCTCGTTACTGCCCTGAATGTTGTTTATGTGACCAACATGTGAAAATTTTGTATAGTGGATATATGCAGCAATGTAAGGGAAGCAGTGGCATTTCTGAAGGTCCCTTAGTGGCCACCGGTCTGAACATCTTTCAAAACTTGTTGCTGATTCAATTTAGCTGGGGCATTGCCAAGAAAGTCGTGTTTCCTCCACTGGTTTTCCTGCTCATAGCAGTGGTGGGAAGTGGGGAGCAGATCGAGTGATTATTGATAATTATCCATCATCATTGTGAGTCTGATCCTGGCACCTTGCCTTGGGGATTGGATGTGACTTTGGCCATACAGGGGCAAAGCCAAGGACTTGTGATGGCTGGGGCTGTGAAGGCTGCAGATACTTCTGCTGAACTATGGCCCCACAGAGCAGGAAACTCCTTCTTCCTCCTCCCCAAGAGGCCAGGAAGCCAGCAGATGAATGGAAGTCAGTGCTCACAGACAAGGATCAATAGGAGTAGGTGGGCTGGAGGCAGCTGGGCTGCCCCTGTTCACACTGGCACTGTCAGCCCTGCTCTTTGTGACCAGAGCTGCATCATCTTGCTGGCCCTCGGGCAGCAGCTCCTCTTGCTGTGCTGCAAAGGGCTTGCTCTGGCCTCCTGGCCCAGACCCCCACAGCCCAAGGGCACCTGGCTGCCAGCTCTGGGTCTGGGCGAGGGACGCTCTTCCCATGCAGCAGGACAGTGGGCAGAGGAGGGCAATGTCTGCAGGCTGGGTGGCTGCCTGGCCTTCCCACACCTGGGCTGTGTGACACTGGTGAAGAGTATGTCATTGCCATGCTTCCTTGTTTGATGTGGTCTCTCCACGATCTGCCATGAGAGCTTTGGAGCCCAGGCAGGAGGAGTGGTTGCTGTGCAGCCAGATGGTTTCATTTTTTTCAGGGAGATTAATTAGCTCACATTGACTGGCCCTGGCATCTGAGGAACAAGTACTTATGGCAACAAATGAGCTGTCACTTGTCCCCTCCTGAGCCCACTGAAGGAGTTCAATAGACTTTCCCTCAAGCATTTGGTACCTAGATGTTTTGTGCTGACATATGTTACCTGTCTCTGTTCTTGAGGTGTCTGTTGAAGCTTGTATGAGGGTATGTAGGTGTGTTAAGGGAGGATTGACCAGAGTTTGGGTATATTTTCAGGATCCCCTGCATCTGCGAGGAACAGTTCTGCTGCCAACTTCATACCACCACCTCTTCCTCCACAGAGGGAAGACTTCTGAGCCTGCTGAGAGCTGCCTCGTTGTGTGGGATGGTGGCAGGGATGTGACTACAGAGGAGCACATATGCTCATCTCCTGGGAGCCCCCACAGCTCTGCCAGAAGTGTTCTCAATAGCTACCAGTAAGTCTTCAGAGTATGAATTTCTTGGATCAGACACTGTACAGCTCATGCCTTGTTGGGCTCTTATGAATGGGAAATAGCATCTGCAAGGCTGTAAACTTGGCTGTACTAAGGACATGGCCCTGAAAGTGAAAAATGGATTTAAAGACTATTCAAGCCACGAGTTGTTTGGGAGATGTTGAAGCCTATGTAATGGGCATGTAGATGTGCTAAGGGAGGGCTGATGAGAGTTGGGTGCAATTTGAGGATCCCCTGCCTTTATAAGGAACAGATCTGCTCCCAGCTATTCTGCCATGGAGGAAAGACTTTTGTTAGGAGCACTAAACTAGGTGCTCTTGCCAAACTGGAGTTTTTATGGCAGTTGCTGTATTAGGAAGAAAGATTAAATAATAATCTTGGAGCTTCAGAAATAAAAGGTTCAGTGACGCCAGAGCTTCCCACGTGTTTGTTCTGAAATCTGTGCCCAGTGCTGGAGTGCATGGACCTGTCTGTTCAGGTCCTCACTCATGGGCAGTGAGGTTTAGCTCATTCCCTTTGTGCAAGTCTCCGCTTGTTTCCTGTACCCATTTGTGACCTTCCTGGGAGGGCTGGAAGCTCCAGGGTTTTCCCTTGAGGGATGATTGCTCATCCTTGAATAAGGTGTTTACTCTTGCCTGTAATTGCATGGGGCTTGAGCAGCACCAAACCCTAGCTGTGTTTCCTTCCCATCTCCTTGCTTTTATGTAGAGACATGGGTGTGTGCTGTGCTTGGGGAGTTTCAAGTTGGGGCATGATAAGCCCCATCTCCAGGCACTTTCCCAATCTAGTTTGTCAGGAGCAGGTTTTGCTTTTGCTTTTTGTTGTTGTCCATTCATTCCGATCCCTAGGATATATCAGGGTCTCTCGACCTTCCTCTACTGCCCTAGCTCCCTTCTGGCTCACAGTACATTTGGAAACAATTTACTGGTTTTAAAGTCGGAGGAGAGACATCCTTTATTCCACTTTGAAAAATGGGGAGGTTTGGAGCAAGAGAAGAGAACGGACTATGGGCCCATTCCAGTATTTGTTTTGCTTATTGGAAAACAAAACCATTTACTAAACTGCTTTCAGAAACCAGCAATCCACAGGCTTGGTTTTCATTAAAAAGGCACTCACTGCTTTTCCCCTGAGTATTTAGTGACATTTTTCAAGATTTTCTGTGCACAATAATTGTATTTTTTTATCAAATTTTGTTCTGACTTTGTGACCGCAATAAAGTTTAGGAAACTATAATTTATTATGGGTTAAAAAAAAATTCTATGAATCTGATTCCTTTCCTTGATTACTGGGTCATACTGTGATTCTTCTCCCAGTTGCAAAACAGCATTGTAAATGCTGCTTTCAGACTCTGTGGGATGTTCCCCAAATGGCTTGGAGAGCTACTCTGTCATCCATTGCTCAGCTCTGTTGCTGAGACCCTGACAGAGCAACTCTTTTGTCTCTTCCCCAGACTCCAGAAATGGAAGTGTTTGTTTCTGGTGTTTTAATTTTACTTTGGGAGTGAACTTCATTCCAGCCCTTTCTTTTCATTTTTTTTTCCCTGAGGTGTCTCTTCTTGAAGCACTTCAGAACTGAAAAATAAGGTGTCCTGGTGGTGTTGATGTTAAAAGTCCTCCTGCAAAGCCAACCCTGCTACACCAACATTAGCAGATTCCAGAGGCTGTTTAGTGTTGCTTCAGGGATGGGGGTAGTGGGGAGAGAAGGTGCTTTCTCCTTGAAAGAGGATTCTTGTAAGACCTGTGCTTGCTCTGCAGACAGGGAGTTGGTGTCTGCCACACCAGAGAAGATCTGGAGAAGGGGCGGTGACCTGCAGAGGCACTCGATGTCTGATGTTTGCTGTAGCTCAGTCTCCAGCTCCCTAAAAGCATGGGAGCAAAAGTCCAGGGCAACCCAGAGGTCCAAAGGGTCCTGTGTGCCCCAAATACAGACCCAGGGAAGCTTCCACACATCAGTGTAGATCGTGTGTGTTCATATTGAGGCCAAGGAGCTCTTAGATGGAGAGGCTGCTTAGCTTCCAGGCTTGATTTGCTGCTGAGCTGGGGCAGGTATGGCTGTTTTCTAGGAGCTGAACCTGATCACTGGTTGGCTTTCAGGTAATGGTGGCTGCAGGTCACTATTTAATTTACCTCAATGAAATCTGAGCTCTGGCTGTGAGTGCACAGTACCCACCTTGTTACCAGTCAGCTGAGTCCTACACGTCTTTTGCTGGAGAAGTCCTCAGGTATCCTCTAAGGCACCTGGGATAAGGTCAGGTTTTGTTAACAAAATAAACTCTGCATGGAATTTTTTTTTCTTCATCCTTTCCCAGAGGTGCTGATGTCTTTCCATTCTCCCAGGACACTTGGTGGCATTTCATTCCTCTGAGGTCAACTGATGGTGGCCTTAGCCTGCCAGAGAACATGGATTCCTCACTGCCTTACAGTGAGACTGGAGGGTTTTTAAAGAACATGGCTGTAAATCATCCGTAATTATGGATTATAAGGTAGAAGTGATGAAGTAAAATCTATGATGATCATAGAGGAGGGAACTGTGAGCTGCTCTTAATCCTAGAGAGGTACAAATGATCATCTGAGATGGAAGTCCACAGAGAAAAGAACCTCAGTGTATTTATTTGTTTCCATTTATCCCTGCAATGGGCATCTTAAAGCACAAAATTGTTTTAAGAATCTAGTTTTCTTTTCAGTTTATGACCTGAATTTCATAACTAGCTGTGTAAATAACGCACAAAGTATCTTGATATTCTCCCGTGTGTTAAACTGCTGCAGCCAGTGTAATTGCTTGCAAATATTGTGTGCAGCAGCAAGGGAAAAATCAGGTTTGCTCTGTATTTATTGTATTTCACTCGGCTTAGCCACTGGAAGCAGCTTGAGTCAGCTTTGCTTCATCTCTCTCACACCCTTAACCCAAAGCTGTATTGTTTAGGATCCTAGGAGAATTGGCTGGGAATCTTTTGAGATCATTATTAGTAAATGCTACATTATGTAGATGATGACTTTAAAAGAGAGATACAAATTTGGGATAAAATGTTTGTGGCTACCTCTTGTAGAGAGACATCTGCTCACTCCAGCAGTGAGTCAGACACTGGAACTAAGATGTGAAAATTCCTACCTCCAGATCCAGCCCCAGAGATCTCAGCTGCTTTCCTTCTCACCGTTGGACTGTTGGCTCTTCTTGGATAGACATGTGAGATATGCATTTGCTCTAAGCTGAGGGAACACTTTTACTTTTTCCTTGGTTCTTGTCTTTTAAGGGTTTTTTAAGGGTTTGAATTTATGCCACATCAACAGTTATATAATCAGTCCCTGAAATACATTACACAAGGGCAGATCTTTTTCTCTGGATGACTTTTAATTCATGACTGAGAGAGAGGGAATTATTCCAAGAGATTAAGCAGGAAAAATTATATCTGCCTTTGGATTGTGTTTCTTCCTCTGAGGAGGCTCTTTGAGACCCCTCTCAAGACCTGCCCACTGTTGAGGCTTGCAGAGAGCCAAAATGCTTCTTGCCATGGTTGTCTGCTCGAGGGAGCCAGGCCTGGACAACTTGCATGAGGGTTTAGATCTGATTTAGCAACTGCTAGCCCAAAATGATGGCACAAATTGAAGCACTTAAGAAATCTGGGATTGGGACTGGTAGAACATGGTTTGTCTTGAAAGTTTCTGAGTGTATGGGCAACTGGAAGTAGCACTTTGCCTCAGTTTCTGTATCTACATTTGGGCAAGGCTTCTGGTTGGCAAGAGTGAGCCCAGCTGGTCTCAAAAGTGAGATGTGACAGACAGCTGTCTGTGCCATTTTTACTTTTTTTGTTCAGATGTAAGTCTTTCACTTTTAAAACAGAAAAGTTCTCTTGTGTTTCTGTGTGAACATCCACAAACTGGAAAGACCAAATCTCTTGCTTTTCCTTTCCCCAGTGCAACTTGTAGGGAGCTGCCTTTGCTTGCCCACAGCCCCAGCTTCACTGTTTGCAGAGCTCTTCATGTCTGACCAGATGAACTCCAAGTTGGATTTATGGGAAGATTGTTTGAGGTTCAGGAATAAAAGCTAGGAGGGCTGATTTTATTTTTGTTAAGGGGGCTGGGATTCCAGGCTGCCAGAATTGATGGGACTGGCTTGTATATCTTCTTTACTGAAGCCAGCTGACAGTTTTAAACCGTCATTAAATCAAACTTTTGTGGTTGAGATTTACCGGGAGCTTTTTACAAATGAAATGTAAAATCTGGTGCTCTCTACGTGGAAGACAAATTCTTGAATCTGTCTTTCTGTATGTTGACAGAAATGTGGGGTTTTCAGGTATATATTTACATGTACATGCTGCTGAGCCCTGCAGTGGTGACAGACACTTCCAAATGGCCCTGCCTGGAAAGGAGAGGTATCTCGGTGTTTGAAGGCAGATCCTGCCAGCCTCATGGATTTATGGAAATGAGGGCCCAGAAGTAGGTGAATGGGACAGGTATCTATAAATATAATGAGCTAGTCTTGCACACAGGAAGAATAACTACATCTAGCTTTATAAATAACAGCAGCCTTTTAGGTTTCCTAGGAGGTCTGGCAGGCTTACAAATGAATGTGCTGCTAGTTGTCTGAGACCAGACATTGGAAAGCTGTCCATGAGTGCTGTTGGCCCACTGTCTCGTTTTTCCCTGCCCCCATTCCCTGTCTCTTGGTGGGGGTGGTTTTTTTGCTGTTTTTGGTTACTGCAACACAGACCCTGCCTGGCCTGCAATCTCTCACTGTTGCTTGCTGGAGATGAATGATTCATCAGGCCCAACCTGATAAAATTGTGCAAGCCAGTCACCAAAGTTAATCAGACCAAAAGGAAAGAGAGGAGGGAAGGGAAAAACAAAACCAAAATGGGCCCTAGAGCTAGTTCTAATTTTCGAACCTCCCCTGGGAATTTAAAAATGCATCTATAATGTACTCAGCCTAGGTTTTCCATCTTCCTCCAGCCTTCGTTGGGAAATCCGAGAGCAGCCCAGGATGGGTTTTAGAGAGCAACTTCCGATGTTGCAATGCAGGGGAGCAGTGATTCAACAGGGCCCCGGCTGCGGCGGCCCGGGCGCCGTGTTTGGCAATGGAGCTGCCGAGCGGGCGGCCCTGCCTGCAACCTGCTGATCGCTGCCACTCGGGCTGGTTGTGCCACAGCAGCCAGGACGGAGCTGAGGGGGCCGGGCAGCTGCTGATCGCTGCCACTCGGGCTGGTTGTGCCACAGCAGCCAGGACGGAGCTGAGGGGGCCGGGCAGCTGCTGATCGCTGCCACTCGGGCTGGTTGTGCCACAGCAGCCAGGACGGAGCTGAGGGGGCCGGGCAGCTGCTGACATGAATCATGTGGTGCTCTGCTGTGTAATTAGGAAGGAGCCCTGTGGTTCTCGGTGCACTGGTGAGATTTCTCAGGCCTGAAACATAATAAAGGCTGCCACCCACTTCAGCAGGGAATTAGCATCTTCCTGGCTGATCCTGAAAGAGGCTGAGAAGCCTGGTTGCTTGGGATCAGGGGGAGCTGGGGTTTGGCTAGACAGGGCATGGTGGGTCACTGTCATGTCACTGCCATGGCCGTGAGGACGGATCTAGGAGGGAGAGCATCAACTGGGAGGAAAGTGCCTGGGGTGCTCTGTGAGAAATGCATCACTCCCTGCGTGGTGTGGCTGCAATAGTCCAGCTCACATCCACCTTGTGACTACACGAGACAGAGTTGCACAAGTGATTGCAATGTCTCCCCTGTCTGGTTGCTGTGCTGCTCAAGGGGTTCCCAGGGTGCTGCTTCCATGTCTGCAGCTGAAGAATATCCTTTAGTTTCTCTCAGCTGGTTGCAGCAGTTGAGTTGGCAGCGGGATGCTGTGCAGGACTCACCAGCTGCAAGCCCAGCAGGCCCCTCTGGGCCAGCTGTGCTGTTGGGGGCTAGTGAGGGGATCACCATTACAGTCACCTCTCTGCCAGCTGGCCCAGCTGTGCTCTGCATCCTTGGTGCTTTTGGCTGCAGGAGTTACAGTGAGCTCTTAGTGAGCGTGAGGAAATGTGTTTAAACCCTGAAACCTTCCAGAATGTAGAGACTAATTAGTCAGTGAGAATGCTTCAAGGGATTTCATCAAATTGTCCTGTAATTCTTTCTACCCTCCGAGTCCACATTACAACAGAGAGGCATTCTGTTTGCTCTTTCTCGTATTAGGTTCATTTTAGTGCAGTTCACATTTGGTATATTTAGTTTTTAACAACATTTTATCAAAAAAACATTTCCACGTGATTTTAATTTAGAATTACATTAGTGTGATACTGTCAGGAGAAAACCATGTGCCAGACCCTGAGCTGCTCTGAATGAGCAACAATCCATTGACTTCAGCAGGGCAGCACTGATTTATTCCAGCCAAGGGTCTGGCCCACCCTTGCTTAAAATGAAAACCCATTTCCTCACCCTGGTTACTGAAACATTGCATATCAAGATGGGTTGTGTCTAAACCACCTCCTTTTACTTTTCATCACTTGTGTAATTTTGTTTCTGTTTTCCACTGCTCCTCATTTTTTGCTGGGGCAGTGAAACTTTTCTGTTGGGGATAATTTCACTCTAAGCTCACAAGCCTTGGCACAGCTGAGTTTTGGGAGGATGGTTTTAATGTTGCACTGAATATGAAAAATGAGATTATTTTCTGCAAATTAAAGCTTCTGGCTCTGATGTTTTAGTTCTTGTACATAACCTTCATGCTACACAAGGCAGGGAAGGGGCATGGGAGATGTTTCCTACTGTTTTTTTTTCTTTATACGATGCTCAAGGAAGCCAAAGGTTGGCGTGTGATTGCACTCAAGTCAGAGAGCACCTTAAGAGCTGGATACAAATTAGAGATTTTCCAACTGACTTTTGTACAATTTCTCTGCAAGAAATACCTTTTATGGGCTTAATGAAAGGTACTCAATTTTTGTGAAAATGCATCTGCTTTCCACAGCACAGTTGTACTTTTCTGCTAGCAGTGTCAAACTGCTTTGTTTGAAGACCACAGATGGCAGCTGCATTATCCACTGCATCCCTTCCTTATGAGGGGAGGCACGATGGTATGTGAGGGAGGGACCCCAGCTCTGATTTCTGATCCAAACAGCCCCGGGGGTTCTTAGGCCTGGCTCATGGCAGGGTGACCCTGTCTGTGCATCAATATGGTTCACATATTTGAAAGAAAGCCCATTAAAGTTAATGGCTTCTGCCTACATGGCATTGCAACCTCAGGCACCTTCCCATGGCGACAGAAAGAAAGAACCCCTCTTTTTGGCAGGTAAGAGGAAAAGCAATGATGTCTAATGTTATAGGCTGGGTATAGCTGCCACTCTTCGTTTACTGCAGTTGTAAGAAATTATTAACACTCCTTTGTGGAATCAGGGAGCAGAAACAATGGTGACCTCCACCCCAAGCACACGTCACTGCCCAAAACAAAGGCACGGCCCAGCCTGCATAGGTGTGGACAGGTTTCCTTGGCAAGAGCCTGGCAGGAAAGGCAGGGAGGCAGCTGGGGAAAGCCTCAGGCAGAGAAGCAGGCAGTGCTTTGTGGGCTGGCTGATGGTGAAAAGGGAGCGGAAACAGGAGCAAATAAACTGGGTCGGGCATGGGGAGGAGAGATTTTGTACCTGCATCCTACATGAGAAGGATTTCTGCAAAGAATTAACTGGCACTGCTGAGAGGCAGAATTCACATATGGAGTCAACCCAACGCTCTGGTTATCCACTTGTCTGAAATAAAGTCATTAAAGAAAATGAAATGAGTTGGAAAACAGAAGGCATTGGCAGGAGAACAGCCTGTTACTGGAATATATTTGTTGTATAGCAGTAAATGGAGGGGCCTGATTTGCCTGGCCCTGTGCAAATCCCACTAAGCTTTTACAAACTCAGAAGTGATGACTGACACAGACCAGAGGGGCAGCAGGGGGAGAGTAAAGTGCTTTGAATGTCTACTTTTCATTTGACTCAGTTCCAGGACGACACAGTCCACCCCAGATTAAAAATAACTACGGAAAGGAGTAGAGCACTTTTTTTTTTTTTAAATTAAGCTTTAGGATATCTTTTGGGAGTATCGCAGGTTTGATTCAGCCTCCTTTTTTAACTTTCATTCTAGCCTGTCTTTGGAATTGTAGCATTGTGGCTGATGTAATACTGTGGTGACTGGCAGCTGTGACAAGGCCCTTGGCCTGCCTTCCTCATTTTAACTTGGAAATGTAAGGAAGATGTAGCAGTATCCTTATTTTTACCCAGAAATGCTTTTCATCCAGAGGCCAGGGACAGTAGGGCCTAATGGATCAATAGTGGTTTGGGAGCCAAGAGCTGTGATTTCTATCTCTCTGTGTGAGTTTTTGGGAGGACTGGTGGGAGCAGGGACTGATATTTTCTGTGGCTATCACTTCTTTTAGTTGCCTTTGCAGGTGCGCCAGTAGAAAAACCTCTCCACTGTCCTTTTGAGTTGTTTTGAGTGATTTCACCTCAAATTTTGCCTTTGTTCAAGTGGTAGTATATCATCTCCAAATAATCTCGTCAACTGAAATCATCAAGTATGGTTTAAAATGGCTGCTTCAAAAGAGTTGAGGGTTTGCAACCCTCAGGCTTTTTATTGCCACAATTATTTGGGAATTTGCAGAGTTTCATGTGTTTCCCTGTGAATTTACAGTTTTCTGTTTTTAGTTTTCTGTAAAACTAAATGAATTACCCAGCTCTCTTGTGGTCAGATGGGACAGGCAGTGTGGCAGTCAAGGAGCCAGAGGTGCCTGGTTGGAAGTAGCCAGGGCTTGCTCTGCCAACTCTCTCCAAGTGCCGCAGGGTGTTGGGAATGCTGCTGTCATCTGAAGGAAGTTTCACGCTGCTGAAGACTAGAGAAAGAAATCTTTTCTAGGAACTCAAGCCTGAAAAATACAATGAATCCACATATTCCTTGTTTTTCTCTGTTATCTCCTTGTGCTGCCTCACAGTCCTATCTGCCCCCCACCCTTCAGGGTGGCTACGGTTGTTCCCAGTGCGTAAGCGAGGGAATGTTCCACTTCCTTGTAAGGAGTGTCCACTGGCCTTACCTGCTGCTGCTTTTGCCTCGCAGGGAGTGTGACTTGCACAGATCCTGTTGCTTATATCTTGTGGGAGGAAAAAAACATCTTCACCCAGCAGTGAGGCTGGAGTGATCATTCGGACATAGAGATGGGACTTTTCAGTGGAGGTCAGGGCTTTGCTGCTGCTGTTTGTCATGATGTGCAAAGCTCTCCCATCAGAGATGGGATCTTCTTGTGTGAGGCATGCACAGGTAGGAAGAGAGAGTTCTAAATCACAAAAAAATGTTAAAATACATAAGGGGAAAGTTGGGAAAAGCTGCAGAGAATTATTGACTGTCCCATGGCCTTTTGGTGGATTAGTGGCACACAAGCCCAGCAAAGTCAGTTCAGTGTGTACAAAATGAGTTTCTTAAGAGAATAAGTGTCCAGTGCTCCTTCACCTCAAAATACCTGGTCTGGACACTCATTGTAACAGTCTCACATGCACTGGGTGCATGCAGCCAGGGCAGGTGACTGAGCCCATCATTGCTGCAGTGTTTTTTTGTACTGTTAATTTTCTGTTAGATCAGTGAACTGAATTTGGCTCATAGAGGTATCTCCAGTGCTGGAAACATCACCAGAGTACAGAGTTACAGTGGGACTGAGGCCGGCCCTTCTGGCAGCTGTTAGATTAAACAAGTCACTCTGGTTTACTCAATCCTGGTGCCCCTTCTTCCCTTCACTGGTGGGACCCTGGGATCCCTGAATTTCTGGAATTCACAGGTGTCTCCCTGGTGACAGAAGATGTGGAAACCACACTTTCCAGAACAATCCATCCAGCACTGTTTGCTGCTGATGAGACGCTCTGGAGAAAGCACATGAGCAGTGAGTAGCTCACAGCTGGAAAGAAACTCCTCAAGTGAAAGAGGAAAACAAGGTGTGTCTCCTATATTGGAGGGCTATTCAGAGAAGCTGACCCTGCAGTGGGAATTGATGAAAACTTAGCTTACAGTCCTTCACCATTTTACTTTCCATGGATTTTTAAATTCAGTTTGTGCTCTCTCCATCCTGAGGTGGAGACTGCAGCACCTCCTCAGCACAGTACCTGAGGCAGCTCTTAAGTTTTTTGCCAGACTCCTGTGGTTCTCACCAGAGCTGGGGTTTCACCTCTTGTTCTTCAGGCGGACTGCATGAGGTGGATTGAAATTGCAGGGTTTCCTTCCACTCATGCTTTTTTTTCTTCTGATGTTTCATCACATCTCCATCTTTTAGGTAGGCTGTTATGTCTGATACAACATGAAACTTTGGAGAGGGAAGGCTTTGTTAAGTAGTTGAGGATTGGGAAGTGAGAGGTAGATTGTCTCTTCAGTCAGAGGAGAGCTTGTGGTGTCTGTCCCTGGAACTTTATAGGAAGAGGTTTTCCACATGCTTCAGCCATGCTACACAAAAGTGGGGCCTGCTTTAAGATGGGATGGGAACTGCTTGTCCTTGCACCATTTCTTCACCTCTGCTTTGCAAATAGTGCTGGCTAAGATAATCAGCAATGACAAATGCTTATGGAATATTGCAAGTGTGTGAATAACCACCTAAGAAGTATTTGGAAATAGCTGTTCTTAGTTTTCTGAGGCTGAGTTTCCAAACAAGAGCTCCAAATAAGTAAGCAAGAGGAAGACACGTGTTCTCTTAGCTGTGGGTACCCTTTGCTGAGTGGGTGTGGGCAGCAAACCCAGGCAGAGGCTGTTAGTAATTCTCACAGGCTCTGATGTGGTCACACTGAACCGGAGGCTTTGTGTTATATGTGAATGCAATGACTTTACTTTCTAATATTTGGCTGGCTTTATAAACCATCTTCCTTTCTCCCCACTCTTGTTTTCTCTCATGAAGTCACCATTTCTCGTTGGTTTGGGCTGTTTTAGTGACTGGAGAGGAATGTAGGCTTCCCAGAAGCACACGAGCTGTTGTGCTCTTCAGTAGTGTCCCTGCTCTGCTCATAGACAGAGGAGAGCTGGGTGGAGAGCATCAGTCAGGAGGCTAAGGAGGGACATGGAAGAAAGCCTCAGAAGCAGGATGGAGTGGCAGAAAGGCTGCTTTTTCTCAAGGGATCTGTGAAATGAGACGATCCTGCTGTCTTTTCCGCAGCAGGTAATTGTATGGTTTTTGTGCACTTTGCATGTTCTTTGTGACCCATGTGTTTCTCATCCCTTGTACTTTCCTCTGACTCTTCTGAGCTGTTCTTTCTTATTCTCTCCACTTTTGTGCATGAAGCACCGGCCAGAGGTGCCTTTTACCCCTTTGATACCTTCTCAGCATGACTGATGCTAGCCAGGCTTTGGCACAGAAGCAACTGCAACATGGGCCCTCCCCAGCAGGTCTCCTGTCCAGCTTCCATCCCCTCTCTGTGCATCTGGAGGAGCCAGTCTGCTGCAGTGCCATGGCTGCAGCTCCAGCCAGCCAGAAGCCTCTGCAATTTGCCTCCTGTGACACTGACTCACAGGAGGAGGAAGGCCTTGATTCACTGTCTCATGGGAAGTGCTCTGGCTCCAGGCTTCCCTTAGCATTTCCTCGCTTAGACCCCAGCTCAGCAAAGCCCTTGAATGGAGTTTGTTGAGCCGCTGTCTGCAGCTCACTGCCCCCCTGCCAGCATGACAGAAAATGTCCTTGTGGCACTGATGGTTGCTTCCTGGTAAAGTGTCAACAGTATCAAGTGGACTTGGTTGCTTTGATATTCCCTATTCATAGTGAATACTAAAAATACTTGTTAAAAATCATTACTCTGGTGGCAGAATTTCTTTTTCCTTTTCAGTTTTTGTAAACTCTTTCACTTCATTAGTAGGGAAATATGCCTGTATGATGGGGAGAGGGTTCTTTTTCCCCACTGCCAAAAGAAATGCAACATTTTATGGAGAGAGGAAAACTTCCCATTGCTTTCATGAGTAATTGAAACTTCAGAAAAAGCATCTACCCTCTATTCTTTCTACCACTGTGGAGATTTTCCACCATCTTGGAGGTGCTGGCCAGCTCTGCCTTGGCTTTGATCCCAGAATGTCTCTGATCTGGAAAACTGTCCTGGAAACATCACTAGAACAGTCTTTCCTGTGAGATTTATGCTTCCTGCTGGGTTGACAATGCTGCCGGATTCAGTGGGATTTTCCCTGTGGGGAGTGGGACATGGTGTGTCTGCTTGGTACCTCAAGCTGCAGGCTCCTCCTGAGCAGAGGAGAAACCTGTGAAGAACCACATTCAACTTAAATACTCAAGGTTTTCACACATGAGGGTTTTTCTAGTAGGTATTGTGTTAAATCCTTCATGGGTGGAAAGCAGCCTTTAGATTTATTAATCTTATGAAGGAAATTTAGTGTTTGGAATATTGTGCTGGGACCCCAGAGAACTATTTTGGGAAAACTAAGACTATAAGATTGGCTGTGGCTGGGCAGTGTTGCTTCACTCCTTTATTCCTTCTTTAATCTTCTGTTGATTCATCTGTAGTACAGCTGGAGGTACACTGATAATGTCACTCAAACATCAGTGCATTTATGATGTTAGAGGCCACTGGGTGCCTCAGACAGGGAGAGGACAGTTCAGACAAGTTTTTTGTTTCTAATTTCTTCTCTTCCCAATCAAAAACCTGGAGCCCTGTAGCTCCATTTCAGCAGAACTGTGTTGGGACTCAGAGAACCCATTCATTTTCATCAGTGCACCAACCACCATTTGAGTGTAGGGGTTCTATGTCCTTCAAGTTTATGGTGAATCCCTAAAGCCTCTTTCTAAATCCTGACTCCTTGTGTCTCTGTGAGTTCTGATGTGTTGCAGACCTTGCATTTATGGAATCTGCCAGGCTGGAAGGTGCAGCCTCTGTTAGATCACATTTACAGAGGGCTCATGCAAGACTTAAGCCCATATTACGTTTGTTCCTCTGTGATGCTTATATTTGTCTTGCACTTTGTCTGGGAATTCAGATTGTGTGTCTTGGCTGGGCTCTGTCATATATGTTTAATCCCAGTTTCTTTGCTTTCCTGCAGGGACTTGCTAGGGAACAGGAAGTAAATAGAGTGTCTTGTAGAGATGCCTTGTAGGGAGAGCTGACTGCCAGCCAAAAACCCATCCAGCTACAAAAGCAGCTGTTTCAGCCCAAAGAATTTGTAAGCACAATTATTTTCTTAGCACCTCATCATGCTTCTTGCAGGAACTTCAGCTGTCAGACAGGTTTTCCATCCTGCTAGGCTGGGAAACACGGGGTGCTTATTTAGATTAGTTGGTGAATACAGCTTGGTGATCCTGTGACTGAGGGGGTGCATGTGGGAGAGCAGGGAGAGAAAGTCTCAAGGCATGGAAAAGGGAACACTTGGGCCCAATCAATGTTGGAGGTTAGGAGTCAGGTTTCAGCCTTTTTCCTGTGCCTGCTAGCTCCAAACTAGAGCAGGTTTGCTTTGCAGCTGGATCTGGGACGTGTGTGTGCACATGCCTCAGGCACAAGGGAAAGCAGGAATTTTCCTAGGCTGTGACGCACAGTCTACCTGGAGGACTGGCTTTGTCCTGGCTCTGGGCTGCGGGGGCGAGTCCCAGCTGTCCAAGCATCAGTCCTGTCTGGAACCTCTCATACACTAAGAAGTACCTGGAATTAAAAATAAAAAATGTCACTCGGGAGAGACTAATCGGCACAGTGAAAGGGAGTGACCTGCTCCCTGTATCTCACATTCATATCCCACTGTCAGTTCTCTTATGGAAAAAATCCTCCACATCGTGACAACAGACATAAGGCAAATAGATTTGTTTGGTCTAACCACGTAGTTAAATGTAGCGGGCTGGTTCCCCTTTGCTCTTTGTTTCTCCACGGGCCCAGCGTGGGGAAATTCCTAATCTCAACACTCAGACGTGCCCTCTTTGCCAAGACTCATCCTGCCCACGTGGCTCGTGTCAAGGCTGTGACGGGCAGAGCAAAGCCTGGAAGCTATTTTTCTAAGACTGTAGCAATCCATTGCTGGTGTCCAAGGATCTGCTGCAGTGCTGCTGCTTCAGGGATCTGGTATGGAGCTGCAGGGGCCTTCTGGGCAGGTCCTGGCCAGGGTTATCTGTGCTCCCCTGCCCCAGGCGCTCGTGCCCTCATGAAGGGAATGATCGAACTACACAGAAAACAGCTCTGACACAATTTACAGCCCAGAGTGTTAAGATAATGCCAATTGCTGCTGCTTGGCTGCACCAGCTGCTTCCTCCATGGTGCCATTACTGGGCGGGGGGGACAGACTGTTCTGAGTGTTGCTGTTACAAATATGTTTTCCCACTGTGATTGTGAGCAGCATCACTGTCCTGGAGATGGATGGTGGTACCACAGCTCAAAAAGAGAGCTGGGTTCTCCTTTTCTGCCTCTCTAGGCCCTTCCCACACTCACGGGACTCTAACTTACTTTCTCAAAATTCTCCATTTACGGTTTGGTTGCAGCTGGCTGTGTTGTGCCCTGCATCAGCCTCCAGAGAGCCTGTGTCACGGGACAGGAGACCTTTCAGCTGGAGAAGTCAGCCACTGTTTGAGCTTGGCCCAGATTCTGAGGTAAGGGGCAAATTTGCCGTTGTTTCTCAAGCACAGCAGTAACAGCAGCAGGGTCAGGGTTGTGGATGGCAGCACAGCCACGTCCTGCAGAGCTGCTGGGGGTGCATGTCCTCATGCCTGCCCACGTGTCTCCCCTTGGGGAATGGTTACAAAACCTTCTCTGCAACTTTGATGGCACTTGCTGTCTTTTATTGGACTCCCTTATAACTTTAGTTGATGATGGCAGTAATTCAACAGCAATGCTACAAGTAGTCAACTGCTGCCAGCCTTGCTCACTGGCTGCTTCAGGTCACCCCTTCAGAAAGCTCCAGTAACAGCTGGGGGGATGATGCTTGTCCTTATTGCTCTAAGCAAGCCTTAATTAGAAAGCAGATGTCACCTTTCAACTTGGTTGTCTGAATTCAGTGGCACCCTTTCACATGCAGCAGGATGCAGGATCCTTTCCTTCCTGACCAAAACTGTTGAGCGTCATTTGCTGTGTCAGCCTAAAATGCAGGGGTGAATTTCATTGGGTAAAGTGATGCCTGTGTGTGGATGAAAAACAGATGAAAGCATAATGTGATCCAGCAGCTAGAAATTCAACTTAGATAAATGTAAGCTAGAAAAATAAGGTATATGGTTTTAACAGTGACTAAGTGGCAACAGTTAAATAATTTTTGGCACCAATTACCAAGGGATACAGTGGTGGTTCTGTCTCTTGAAGCCTCTGAAGAATCCATGTCTTGTTATCTCAGCCAGAAGAAATTTGGGACCTCAGATGAAGTCTTAGAACATTTTTATGCAGGAAACCAATATGATTATTCCTGCTGCCTTCTTTATATTTAGAAATATAAAACTTGGGATTATAAGGCAGTCAGTACTCTTTAGTGTAAATATTGCTATTCTGCAGCAATCCCTATTTCCTCCTCCTTAATGCTGCTTCCCCAACACATTGCTCTGAGCTGGTGGATGGCAATCAAGATTACAACAGGTTAAATGCCTTGCTACATCTGTATAATGTGGAGTGGTGGTTTGTGCCCAATGCAAAACAGGTCTTTAAAAAGGCTTCATGCTGAGGTCAAGGCTTGCTGAGCATTTCTTCTGGTGGCAGTATGGCCAGAAGCTTCTCCTTCCATTGCTGCTCCTTTTGTTTGCTTATTTTGTTTTTAATAAAGTTCCCAATGCCATCATAATGCATAATGTGATTTCCTTTTGGCTGCACAGGCTTTCATCTGGAGAGCTTCTTCACTCATTTTCAGCCTCGGCTCTGTGAGTTTGCGTCTCCATACCAGTCTGGGAATGTAAGAGTTGGGGAATCATCTGGCTCTTGTTGGAAGAGGCACCCACTGGGAGCTGTTCTACCATGTGGGAGAGAATGGTCATGGTCAGAGATTAACTCTGAGCTCAGCTGAGGCCCTGGGCAGTGGGAACCTTGCTGCATTCATAGCCTGGGCCTGGGAGAGCTGCAAGGGGCACTGATGTTTCTGAAGGAGGTAGAACAGAAGTCAGTGAAGGATCTAGTGACTGGAAGGTCCAAAACTCTTTCCTGATTTGACCTGAGATTTGGGAAATTAGTGTTTTTTAATCCTTGTGATCCTGGAATGCCCCATAGGCTGTGAAAGGAAGTCTGGACCTCCTGAAACGCCCTGTACCACAAAAACAGCCTTACTGTGAAGGACTGTATTAAACTGGTTTTCTAATCAAGATTTCATTTGCTGAATACTTACAAAATGTGAGACACCTTCAAATTACTCTAAATGTTCCTTTGTAGTTTTTTAAAATTTGATTTTACATGTCTGTAATCCTATTACCTATTTGGTGCTCAGTAAATAAAACAATCTGCAACTATTTCCTTTGACTTGCTGCACTTGAGGGCAATGCCAAAGCTGTAATTTAATACCAAAGCATCCCAGCCCTATGGACGTGTTGATCCTCTCCACAGCCAGTGAATTCCTCTGGTCTAATCAGGGGGTTATAAAATACATCTTAACGTGCAGCTATTCAGCAGAAATCTTTCCTTATCTGACATTAGCCAGGAAGTCCCTCTGGCCTGCCCTGGAGGGGACTCTGAAGTCCATGGACAGCTGGGGAGGTTTTGATGGCTGTATTCTGTAAGTACAGCACCTTCTCCACCAGTCATTACCCTGCCCTCCCTGCTCTCCCAAATATCTTCTATGTAAAAGAAAGTCACAATTGCAAGGTCAAACTTTCAAATTCCAAAGTGCTGCTTCTGAGTGCTGTTGAGTTGACCAAATGGTATTTGAGAAGTGCCATGGATCTCTGAGATCAATCCAGCAGACTGGAGATCAGGCAGACCTATGATACCCTCAGAGAAGTGGAGAATGTTGGAGGTCAAAGGTTTGGGTCACAGGATGAGGAAGTTGAAGCCCCATGTCTGAGTCATGATCTTTTGTTTGGCTCTTCTGAGAAGGGGATCTTTGTGCTTTTAGAAGAGAAGTTGTTCTGCTTTCAGAATATTCCCTTTATTTCAAATGAAGGAAAAGTGAGTGTAAAAAAGGAAATATTTGTCTGTGTTTTCTTTCTTTCCTGTAAAAGCCTTGTGAAAGCACAAGTCAAATTCACTTCTGAAGAACATGGCACTCCAAAAGTGGGAAAGCACCATACCCCATCCCATTCTGCTGTGGGTGACCTTCTGCCTCCAGATGTAGAAACTCCCAAAAAAGAAGTAATGGGGCAATCTGGGATACTTCAGCCTGGGAAAGGAATGATTTGAGGGGGAATGTAACAGAGACCTACAAAATCTGGAGGCGCATGAAGCAAATGGATAGGAACTGCCTTTTCCTACCTTTACCTGTGCCAGAATTTGAGGCCAACAAATTTGAGGCCAACAGATTTCAAACAAATTGTGGGAGTGGGTTCTGGATGTACCAGCTAGGAGACCCAGAGAACTTCTCATCAGAGGGTGTTGTGGGTGCAAGGTGTATTTTGTGTTCAAAGGAAGACAATAGTGTTTGAAACCAAGATTGTTAGGGATCAATGAATAGACAAACCCTCAAAGGCCAAAAAAAAATCCCTACAGCTGAACATGATTGAAGGCTAAGTGAATAATTTGTGTTTGAGGAGGAAGTACTATGTATTTTTGACCTATTCTTCCTCTTTCCTAGGTGTCAGCTTGTAGTTTATGTTGGACACGGTGGTGGGCTGGGTGGATCCTTGCTGTGGACTCATGGCTGCTGTAGAAGTTCTGAGACAATTAAGCCTGGAGACAATATTGTTAATTTTTTTAGTCCTGCAAAAGAAGCATCAGCGCAACTAGAGCTTCCTAGAATATCCCAAGGATGACTGATCTCCTTAGAAAGGCTATTCCTAAATTATCTGCAGTCTCAGTGATTATTTCCTTAATGCCCTCCCTGACCATAGAAGCAGTCAATGCGAAAGTCTCAGCTTGCTCAGGGAAGTATCCCCTGAGGAATGAGGACTTTTGGGGAGGAGTAAGGCACAAGAGGGGCCAGAAGGCAAAGGGGAGATCTAGGGGGAGGCACTGTGGTGGGACTTTGGAAGCGTAATCTTTGGCAAGCTGTATTTTCTTGAAAAATTTCAGCTGCCTGTAAATGGATAGGTGGATTGAGAGAGTTGGGCAAGAGCTGGACTGGGCTGGGGTAGGAACTGGTGATGAAAAAGCAGCTCTGTGTTGGAAGGTGTGGGAATATCTCTTTGTCCCATTTGCTCTTGAGCACAACCAACCCAAAGGAGCAGTGCTGGCTGTTGGAAGGCTGGGAAGCCAGACTCTCTACTTTCCACATATTGGTATCAGCAAGTCTGACAACTCCTCAGAGGGATTTTTGAGGACTGTTAAATGTCATGTCTACATGAAACTTGTGTCGGGGAAATGCATATTCCCGGAGCTGTTTTTCTGAAAGCAGAACTGCAGGACTTTTCCCTTTATTTTTCACTTCAAAAGGATTAAGTGCATAAATCTTGTCCCTGGCAGAACCTGCCTCTCTCTTTGCGACAGCTCAAGTGCATACACAGGGAATCAGAGAGCAGGTGACTTCAACTTAACCTTCCCTCTAAGCTTGAAGAACAAGCCAAGGCAATACAAAAGGGACCTTCTAAGAGACTTGTGCAGCTGTACAGCCCTTATATTGGCCCCATGATCTGTTTATCTTTTGCCTTCAAGGAAGTCTCAGAGTTAGGGGAAGCTCCCCTAAGTGGGATGGCTTAAAAGACTGTATCCTCTGCTGGGAAGTGCACATGCTTCTTTCTTTATAAGCCATTTGATGTATTTTTCCTGTCTTTCTCTCTCTTCCCCTCCTCCCCTGGCAGCAGGATCTCTGGCTGTTGCATGCTTTTCATTAAATCTTTCTGATTGTAAGCTTGTATGTTCTGACCCAGGGTCAGAGAGTACCATGGCAGGGATACAGCTCAGCAACAGAATGGAAAGCATTTTCTGGTTTGGATTATTGGACATCTCCAGTTATTGCAGAGTGTGTTCTTGTCTGGTGTCTGAAGACTGAGCTAAATGTCACCCGGAAAGGAGCATTCCGTGATGCTCCTGGAACACTGAACTTCTCCTCTTGAATGATGAGGGTGTCTCTGTGTGTGTGCCAGTTGTGTCTTGGCCAGTTTCCAGCCTCTCTAGTGCTACTGTCACTCTTATCCCACGTTCCACTTCTGCAGTATCCACTGGGGGAGGTTGTCTTCCCTCACTGATATGAACAACGGCCACCTTTGTGTTGTTGGGTTTAGGTTGTTTGTCTCTGATGAAAGCCCCATGCTTAGCGCCAGCTCAAATCACCAATTGCTTACTCAGATTCGCAGCTCTGTTATCGGAAAGTATAATCACTTCCTGCATCTTTGTTTGTCTTTGCCTCTGTGCTGCTGGGCTGGGAGGTGCCCTGCTGCTCCTGCAGCTGCTTTTCCCTGCCCCAAGGCACATCAGCATGTGGGGAGGAAAAGCAGTTCCTGGTTATTGCTTCACCTTCTTGCGATGCCTCAGACACAGGCTGCTCTGTAATATGGAATATCATCCCTCTTATTTCTGAGGGAGGAGGTCAGGGGGCATTTATGCCTGTTTTGAAGGCTGTGGAATTTGCACCTAAAGGGGACAGTGGCAAAATCCATCTATAATCCATCCTGGTATGAACACTGGTGCCGAGATGTCATGGGCTGTGCAGGCATCTCTCTCAGTGTCTGGCCATTATACTGGCCAGGGCTGTGGAGATGAAGTGTCAGGGCCCTGAGTGTAATTAGCCTGACGAGCCTGTCATGGGCCTCCAGGCACTGCCCTGCCCATGGGCTCAGGGGCTCCATTCAAACTCAGCCCATGACTTTCCACTGCTCTCTGAGCTGTGGTGTGGATGGGCCGCTCCATACAGCCTGAGCCTGGCCACAGGCCTCACTTTGGGACCCTGATCCATGGACTGGCCTCCCAGTCTGGCGTCGGACCTGCCTGGTGACCACCAGACTGTGTCTGACCGTGTTGTGTTTGCTGTCACTGGAGCTGACTGACCTGCATTTGAGCTCCTGCCTTGATCTACTGTATCACACAAATGATCTGGGCTCTGAGTCGGCCCTGGCTGCCATCCCCAGACTTGGCTGCTGGTCTCACTTTTGTCCTGTGGGATGGGGGACACCTGCCCCCATAACTGACTGAGTTACCCTCCTCGACTCCTCATCCTGTAGGGAACTGCCAGCCCTTCCTGATCCCTGACCCTTGAGAGGTCTCTATGGAGAGGTGATCCTTTGGAAAAACTCATCTTGGTGTGAAACACTTCCTCAACTACCAGCACAGCACAACAAGAGCATGTGGCCTTGGGGATATCCTGTCTGCCCACTGGGGAAGGTGACACTGTGCATCAAAGCTGTGCCTTCCTTCTTATCTCCAGTGTGGTAAATGTGTTATCACCAGCTCATTAGTTGCAAAATTAATTAGCATTCCAGCCATGAGATGTGATGTGTTTCTCAACTCAGCAGGCTGGCCAGGCAGGAGCTTCTGTCCAGCCTCAGGAAAGGATGTTTGGGGATGTGGGGGTTTGTTTCTTGTTTGCTTTGTAAGCTGCTAATAGTTCTAGTGTTTTCTGCTGCAATCAGCAAGCTGCCCTGCACTGTGACGCTTGCAACCTTCCAGGACAAGAAGAGAAACTATTCTTTTGCAGAATCCTTGCTAAACAGGTTCCCTGAAAAATATGAGGAACTTGTGACTGCTCACGCCTTGAGAAAAGATCACGATAGATGCATTTACAGAGCAGAAATAATAACAATCAACAACAGACAGGAGGAAATGGCTCCTCTGAGAGTAAGAACCAGACTAAGGGAAGAAAAATGCTCAGGTTAGATAACTAAGTTTTATGAGAAAGGAGGGGAGAAAATGCTGAGAAAACAGGGGTGGTAAAGGAGAGACGGGGTGGGGAGCAGCCCCTGCGGAGGGGATGTGCCATGGCAAGAGCCCACCTGTGAAAATGAAGCCTCCTCACTGATCGGGCTGTAAAATGTGTAAACTGAATTGCTGCAGCCTTGTCCCATGGGAGGCCAGGCCCAGCTAAGCAAAGCTGTACCTCCTGCCCCAGGGCAGCCTCTCAAGGGAGGCAGCAGAGGTTTCCTTGGAGAGGCACTGCCACATCGCCCCACTCACTTGGTGCTCCACACGCAGCCTTTGCTTCCTCCCAAAGGGTTGGGAAATGCGGAGGCTTTTAGCTGAGTGTGACAGCTCCTGCCGGCTGTTGCTGTCTCAGGGGGATGGAGAGAGCTGTACAGAGGGGACTGCCCCCCCAGAGGGCTCTGCATGGGGCTGGCAGTGCAAGAAACCTCTTCTCACCTGTGGCGTGTATCTGTAATTTACTACTGGGTTGTGCTAATCCCTCCTGCTCCCCTCTTTTTCCTTGCTGAGCTTGTCTCAAGCTGATGGCAAATAAAACCTATTTTCCCTCTTTTCTGATAGGCTTCTAAATTCACCTATGATTGCAGATATTGCAGGTTGCAAGCTCTTGCCAACCTACAGAGATTTATAGCAAAACCCTCCCACATGTGCTATGTACTTCAGAGGGTGGAGTATAAGGGGTGCTCTGGGGATGGCTGGGAGATGTCCGTGATGTTTTGCAGATCCCCATTTGTCCCTGAAGGGTAAAGTGGGACAACTGTTTTCACTGGGAGTCCCTGCTCTCATTTCTTCCCAAATGAAGGGATTTGGTGACCCAGCAGCCCAGCTACAGCCAGAGCAGAAATAATAACAATTTCCGCACAGGTCCTACAAGTATTCTGCATGTAGAACCTACAAGTAGGTCCTTGTCAAAGTAATAATTCACACAGTGTTCCTTTGAAGCTTTTCTAGCTATTGTGGAGACAAATCAGGGCTGAAGAATCTTATTGTTATAGAAAAATGTTTTTTCCACATAGTCACAGAAGAGTGCTGTTGTGTTGCTTGAAGTTCAGGGCTGGATTAAACTGGACATCTGAAACTGGGGAGATGTGAACAATTGGAACCAAAGCTGAAGAAAATGTCCTTGTGATCCCTTGTGAAACATAATTCACTTACCCAGATAATGGGTGTTGTGTGACTTAATTATTGTAAAACTGCTCTTAAACTTAGTCTGCTTTTTTCTTTCACTTTGTCTAGAAATTTCTTCCTTCAGATATCTTAAATGTTGTCTATATTATTACTGTAACTATTATGCCTAAGTCAAATTTGAAGTAACATATCCCTGCCCTGATTATAAATAAGATCCTAAAATTATCCCTAGCTTACCTAAGTTTCTAAAGCGGAGAAGGCATTGGAGCTGTCCTGGTGTTGGGAAAGTATTTCCAGCTCTTCAGGCACTGCAGAACTCCTCTGTCAAGATGTTCCTACAGCCTGGACTGTCCACGGTGTCATCACAGGAGAAAACACTTATAAAATACAAACTGTTTCATAGTAATTGATTTCTCTGGTCCCTCCTGGGTGGGGAGGAACTGCCCACCACATCCTGTGATGCTGAACAAGATGTGCTAATAGACCTTTTAATCCTTCACTTCCCTCTGTCCCACAAGAAATTTGTACCTGTTGAAGGGCTGAGTAGATGATTGAAATGCTCCCTTTTGGCATTGTGTAA
Source organism: Daphoenositta chrysoptera (assembly GCA_013397915.1). Classification (NCBI taxonomy): domain Eukaryota; kingdom Metazoa; phylum Chordata; class Aves; order Passeriformes; genus Daphoenositta; species Daphoenositta chrysoptera. Next base: position 471,545 of record VZRO01001737.1, on the reverse strand, counting down.
GTTCAGGGAAACTATTGAAATGGAAATCAGATTCCCAAACCGTCACCCACAGGAGGAAGAGAGGGAGCTTTGATTGATTGTGTTTTGTTAAGCAAGAAGAGATAAATGGACTGAAGTTTTGGTGTGGGGAAAATGGGCAAAATGTCTTGAGGATTATGGTTGGTGCTGTGGTCATGGGGAGATACTGTTCTTTAGCAGCCTATAGAGTATTTTCCCAGTGAAACACCATAGTGGGGGCAAGGAAACCAGGCTCAAAAAGATACAAATAAGGATGAGATTTATCACTGGCAAGAAACCACGTTTCTGAGGGTTTCTGGGGAAAGATTGTAATTTGGTTATTGTGAAAGACCAAAGCAGTCTTATCTATGTACCAGATTTTGGTAAGTATGATGCAGTGTCAAAATTCCCCCTTCATTTTTTTCACTGTATTTGTTTTCTTTTCATCAAGACTTTTGGGAAGTGAGATGTGGTTTTAATCTCTTAAAGCGGTACTGTTTGGAATGCAAATTGTTCAGGTCAGGGTTTTTTTCCCCTGTAGCTTTTATCAGAGTGGCTTTGCTTCTGTATAGCACATTTTATCTCCACTTTTCCCTCTGTTCTGAGATGTTCCATTGCCATGTGTGCCCTCAGAAGCACCTGAGGGCCCTGGTTCTCTACCCAGACCCGAGATAAACCAGCCTAGGTCTATGTGTCCTGTGCAATTTGCCTGTACCTGATCTTGGCCTCAGTTGTAGTGTCTTTGCCAAAGAGTTCCTTGCTCTGAGAACCAAACAGATTTTCACCTTTGAAGCCAAACCAGGTCTGTCAGAATTAATTAGAAACACACAAGTACACAAGTTCTGGAGTGACATTTTGTTGTTTCTTACTCAATGAATGTGCTAGGAAGTAATATTTATTATAATGCTGGCTGTATAATTGAAAATGACAATTGTATTTTTGCCAGAGCTGGGCTTCTGGCAATAGGAGGTGTTAAATGCATAAGGTGTTGCTGCATGGCACGTCACCCTTCCTCTAGCTCCAAAACCAGAGAAGCTAATTGCTAGATTTTTCTTTGTCATTAGAAGACTATCTGGCCCTAAAACTGTACAAGAGCTCAAAATTTATAAATATACCCCAAATAACCAAAAAGCATCACGAGTGCATCGCTCATGAGAACACACTCAGAGACAATTGTACCACTGAATTATGTTGAGAGAGTTTCGGGGAAAACCTAGGTTAAACTACAACTCCTGTGAGCTTGGGACATTGGCTCTGGAAAACATCCACCATGCAGATCTGCTTTTCTGTCCCTGATCATCAGTAGGTGAATGATTTTTTTTCTTCCCCTATGATTCAAGTGGTGAAAAGCACAGAATTTGTGAATTTTAGTTTCTAAAATGTGTTTTGCCAGCTCTGCTGAGCAGGGGCTTGCAGCCTAAAGTCACTTTGATGGACTTGGGCTCTTAGTGAAACTAGTGGAAACGGTGGAAAGGGGAGAAAAATGCTTCATTTTGAGCTGCCCCTTCCTCAAGGAACTTCAGTTACCTTAAAACCTTTAGATCAAAAAAGTCTGAAAGAGCAATTCTGCAACACAAAGGAGAGCAAGAGAAATGCAGAGCACTCATGGCTGGGAATGCTGGAGGAAAAATCCATCCCACTGTCCTGGAAACCTCAGCACTTGAACACTGGAAAGGGTGAAATGCAGCTCTCCTGGACAAGGTCTTCCAGGGAAAATTCCTTCTTGGTCTAAAGTTTGGCACCAGGAGACAGGTGAGACATTCCTCAATCAGCCTCAGTCAGGAGGAAGTTGAAAGCAGAGATAGGAACAAGCTGTGGGCAATTTGAATTGCTTTCATTATTCAATTAACTTTGCATCAGTGTGGGTGACAAGATGGAGAGCTCTGATAATACAGAGAACTATTATTCGGGAATCCTCTGGACTTTCAGGACTTTTTGATGACTTGCCTCATAAGTAGACTGTACTGAAAGGAAGACCAGAATCACTGGAGGAGCTCTTCAGGTACTGTGTTCAAGGAAGATGGCAACTAATGTTTGGAAAATAGGTTTCCCTAAGCTCTTAGCTTAACCTCATCTGGACCTTTCTTCTTGCCAGCTACTGTTACTATTTAAAAATTTTACCCCTCAGCTGCGTGTGGTCAGCCTGGGATTGCATTCAGGCTGCACCTGCACTCTACTTTTAAAAACCACTGCACAGAATGCCTTCCTTTCAGAGCAGAGACAAGGGAGAAGCAGTGATAGCAGATGGCTTAGAAGGTGTGAGCCCAAGCAATGACTGTGCCTGGCTTTGCCAGCCCAGCACCCAGGAAAAAGGGACAAGCCATGGGCGACTGAGCTGAGCTGTTTTGCAAAATCCTGGGCAGACACCTCCACCTTTCATTGCCAGGGACTGCCTACCAGCATCTTTCTCTTGGCTGTAAATGCCAGGAGAAAAAAGCATGCCATGCATGCTTCCAGGGATTATAGGGAGGGTCAGGTTTCCCCTGCTCTCCTTCGTGGTGACCCTAGACCCAGGTACATCTAAATAGGGTTGTCTGAAATGCATAGGAATAGGATACTTGGAGCCCTTAGGTTTGTAAATACCCATTTATAAAGGCTTTTGAAATGCAGTGATTCTGTCAGCACCGCTGTACTCAGACTTCCCACCCTCCTCTTTGTTTTGTGCGTTGCAGAAAAACACAGAATTGGTGATAAAGCTGTGCTTGAAATAAAACCTGACAAACAGACAGATGATTTTGTGGCCTTGGCCACCTGGGGCAAAGGCGGGTCTGTGGCAGGCAGGGATCCACTGATTGCCCTGGCAGGTGGGGACTGCATGTTCTGATTTGGGGCTTGGGGAGCAGGAGAGGAGGCTCTCTGAAATTAAGTTAGAGCTGTCCTGGTGGAACAGGTGTGGAGTTTCTTTGCTTTGGGAAGTTTGGTCACTTTGCAAGCATGAGAGGGAAAAGAAGGGAGAACATGCCTCAGTTCTCATGCATATGGTAGGTTTCTATTATTTTATTTTTTCTTTTTAAGTCTCAGACTGATTAAAACTAAACAGTTTGAATCTGTGGGCCTGTGTGTGTCCCTAAAGGCTGTGGCCAAGATGTGAAAGCACCTCTTAAGAGTATTTTTACTGAGAACTTGGTGAGTAATGCACTGATATGTGCCTCAGGGCATGTGGTGTTTTGCTGGGTGCTGTTTGGAAGCAGCAAAGCCCTGAGAGCTCCTGAGTTAAAGGAGATTGCGAGTGAACCAGTGATTCAGATTTTATTGACTGGTTATTTTATCTGTATATAGGGAAGGAGCTCTACCTTCCCCTCTGGTTCTCAGCCCTTCTTCAGGTGCAATTCCACCTCTTTGGTGCTTGCCTGTTGACTTCTTGCCCAAGCTGTTCAAGTAATAGGCCTGCTGTTCCTGGCCTTCTGTTCCTGAGTGCCTGCACAGGTTAATGGGAAGTCAGAGCTTTTCTGACCATGCTTTTGTTTGAAGTGCTTCAGGAAACTCTGCGGTGTCAGTTCATGTAGGTAGGCTTGCATAGGGCAGTGTTGGATGCTGGAGAGACAGACCATGTAGCAGCAGGGAATGCTGTGCAAGCTCCCGCCCAAACACAGCACTGGTGGCTGGATCCCAACCTGTTATTTATGGAGCTGTTTTCTTGCAGGATGCACAGGTCTGTAGGACTGGGAAAAACTGTGGAGAAATGGGTGTCATCTGGACAAGCTGTAAGGGAGCTGGAGTTTTCAAAATGCAGGAATTGAGAGCTGAGAAAACTTGCCCTGTGATAAAGTTTTGAGGAAGGGAAGTGAATTATTTTCACAGGTAGCTTCTGGTACTCTCCCAGTAAAGTGCTGCCTACAAACTGGGATGGTAGAGGATGGTATGAAGTGGCTGCCCAAGTCAGCAGGGGAATTGCATACTCTGGAGTCCCAGACTCATGTACCAAAACCCAAGAGAACTAGAGCAGGGCCAAGCACGAGAGAAGTACAGGCTCTTACTGGAATCTGCTTATAGCACTGAGATCTGTTAAACCTGTGTGAAAACCCTGCAGCCAAAGGTGTTGACTAGGAAGCTCAGCAGCAGCATGAGGGAGCTTCAGAGAATTCACAGAATGTTCTGAGATGGAAGGGACCCACAAGGATCATTGAGTCCAACTCTTCAGTGAACATACAGGAATTAAACCAAGTTCATAGCTTCCAAACAAGCAAATAAGGGGACTATCTCCAAAACAAGTTGATTTAGCTGACAGATGATGACTCTGTTGTGCCTGTGGGCAGGAGGTTGGATCAGGCTGATTTTAATTGAAGTTCCTGGGTCTGCTGGCTCAATTGCCTTGTTTCAAGGATAAATTACAGTGTATTCTGAGAATATTGTGTAGATTTCAGTGCTGGTGGGTCAGTTGCAATAAAACTTCCCCAAAGTACTGGTGAGATGATGATTAAGCAATAGCTTGTAATAAATAAGATGCGTGTGCTGTACGTAATGATCAACAACAAAGAGAAGCAGCAGGAGAAGGACAGGACAGGAAGAGAAATGTTTCTGGTGAAGAATATAAAATGGTATTTTGTTTGCAGAGCATGTGGAGCACGTGGGTGGTTTGACTGGAACGTATTTAGAGTTCTGTCCCTGTCGTGGCTCTGAGGGAGTGAGCGATGGGTGTTCTGTGCTGCCAGGCAGTTTGTTCCTCACAGGCATCTCTGTGTAACAGATCCGTGTACAAGCCACCCTTAGCATGTCTGTTAAAATGATAAATCCTGGGTATTGCACGGGGTTCAGTGCATTGCAGTTCATGCAACACAAGCAGGAGAGAAAATGAAGATGCAGAGCAGGGCTACAGTGTGCCCTAGGGAGGCACAAGGTCTCCCTGCTTCTCAGTCCCTTCTGCATGGGTGCAAGGAGCACCCTCCTTGGCCCACCCCTTGGGGTTTGCTGGTGTTTTATGAGTTCCTCAAGAGCAGCCTTTTAAACTTGAGCAGCCCAGCATGAGGTGTTTCCATCCTCCTCTGGGATGTCACAGATATCTGTGGTGTGACTCTGAGTCAAACTGTGTCACTCGGCCGTTCCGGAGCACACACAAGGCTCACCTAGGCCTTTATAGAAAAGATGCACAATTCCCTTAGTGCCTGTATAGATTTTTCTACAGTGTGGTATTTGGCTGCTTAGTCACAGAGTTATCTTTGTGTTTTAAGAATAGACTTGTCTACAATCTCCTTGGCTGTACAGCTAAAGAAAGACTTTATTTGTCTTAGCACAAACACCTTGTATAAGTGTCAGATGTGCCAGCAAGTATGTGCTTAATTAAACAGGCTCCTTAATAGGTTTTGTTATCATTTCAGTGCTCTGCACTTGAGCCACTTCTCTTAAAAGACTGTTTAATGAATTTCTGAGGCTATCTGACAAGTAATGTTCTTTGCTTGCTTGCAATGTAAAATTCATTAATGTTTCCCTCTGCGTAGTGTATATTGAATCACAAATATTATGGCTTAATTAGCTTATTGCAATTTATGGGATGGTGGATGTAGGTTTTTTATTTACTGATCTTATGCAGAACTAACCTGTTTAAAACAAGCAAACAAATAGAAACTCAAGTTGTTTTGGTGTCCCTGCTGGCAAATACCTTCCCTTGACCCTCATCATCTGAGGACTTTTCCATAGCTTGCTAACCCTTATTTTTTTTCCATAAAAAGGGAGAAAACCTGCTAGCAGTAAGTAGAGCTTTAGTTTTAGGGGATTGGCAGGACTCAACCAACCTCACTCCTCTGAGCACCGAACTTTCCATGTGTATTTTCTTCTTGTAAGCAGGTCTCTAGTACGCATTTCCTTTGACTCTCACAGAAATGTTTTGGGGTAATTCCTTAGCTGGTATACTTCGAAGTACTTCCCTCAGCAGTTCTGAGAAAGGGACAGAAAACTACCCAAGTTGTTTTTCCTCTGCTTCCTTAAGAGTTCAAATTATTCACACTAGTAGACAGAATTGCCTTCTGTGGGCAGGCACAAATCCACAAGGCTGTGGGTCTCTGAAATACCTGTGCTAGTAGGGTGAAGGAGGCTCAGTGTGTGACAGCTGTGGGCCAGAAGGAGCACAATGTCCCTGGGAAGACTTACCTAGTGCAGGTAGCTATAGATAACCATCAAACTGAAATATCATATTCCAGTTGTACCTTCTTTATTTTCCTGTGTCTTTACAACAGCCTGGTGTGAAGTTGCCATTTACTTTCCTAATCAGCAGTTTTGCTGGGTGGAAAAAATGTGCAGTGGGCCAGAAATCACAGCTGAATGGTTTCTGCAGGGTGACACTGGATGTGAGGGGTGTCGTGGTGCCTGCTCCCTAGCAATGGCACAGCCCGTCTGGTTTGTGCTGGGATGGAGATTGTCTCCTCCACAAATAATGTAGTTATGCTCCTGTCTCACCGAGCTGAGGCTGCACAGAGGCAAAATAATAATAATAGCTTGCCCGGAGCATGTAAGAAATCTGTGGCAGAGAAACAGGACTCTGCCAGAGATCATAATGGCAGAAGCATCCTTTTTTCCATCTGTGTTGATTTTCAGATTGCTTTGTGCTCCCTTTCCGAGTTTTACCCTCATTATAACTTGAGAAAAGTTGAGCTGCTTCAGTGGTCTCTCTCCCTTCCACTCTCCTCTTCCTGCAGCTGCCTCATTGTTATTTCCTGCTATGCAGGGCACTGAACTCCTTAGGAAATCAGCTGCTGCTGGTGAAGGCTGGACCTGTTTGGAAACTGTAGCCACAAAAGCCAGACTTTCCAGTGTAATCAGGCCATTAAACCTCCTGTGGGAATTTTTAAGGCTGGCTTTATCTGCCCTGCAGAGAGAAGCGTGGGGAGAGGCTGTTGCACCATTGTTCCTCCTGCTGATGATGCAGACTGGAATTGCTTCTCCTTGAACACTGCCTCCATTGGGGTGAAGCCTGGCTTTGTGTTGTCCTAATCCCTCAGTCCAGACCACAGTGACCACATGAAGTTAGAGCAGCCCTGAGGCTGTTGCCTTGTTCTAACACGTGCCACCAGCAAACTGCTCAAAGAGATAAAATCTTTCACTAGACTCTGACCCAGCGTCTCAGCTTCCACCCAAAATGTTGGTCTGGGAGCAATCCAACTGAATATGGACTTTACCAACATAAACAACTGCTTAGAAAATTCAGAGTCTTATTTCCTCACTTTCATATCCTTCGTCCTGTCTTCTGTCATTACATGTTTCAGCCCATGACTGAAGATTTTGCTGGAAAGAGTCAGTCTCTCTGGGAGTTACAAACGTTCAGGCAGTCTCATCTTCATTTTTGGATCAGAGGGATGGATTTGAAGTGAAGAGGAAGTTTTCTCATGATGTAAGATTGTTTCAAGATTTTGATTTTCGGTATCTTCCTCCCAAACTGCAGTGAGTTTTATTGTAATTTTGTGTTTCCTGGTAATTGACAAAAAAATCCAAACTGGTTGGCAGCAGCAGAAAAGGCACATAAGGTACCCAAACCTTCTAAATCAAGAACAGTTATGGCCTGTTCCAAGATGCCTCCCCCTCCCAAAATGTTAAAGTGGGAGATTGCTGAAGCTGTGCTGTTCCCATAGCTGGATTAGACCTCAGTGAATCAGCCTTCTGAGAAATCTCCTTGGGGAATTCCTGACAGGCTGTACCCCAGCATCACTTGCTGACTAAGTTGGGAGCTTCCTCAAGTAGTGCTGCTGTGTAGGACAACGGGTCAAAGCCTTGGTGCCACAATCCTCAAGCCCAGCTGTGGATCACAACTCCAGGGATGGGGAAAAGCCCTGTCCAACCCTACATCCCTTTTGTCCTCCAAATGCCCCAGCATGTGAGGGAGCTCACCCCTCCACTGTAGGTGGTGATCTGGGATGAGACCATGCTCGTTTGAGCTCCTGACTGCACAGAGCCCTGACTGCTGCTCTCCCAGGAATGTCAGTGAATGCTGGGCTGCCTGAGAGTGTGGGGCACCAGGCAGGGGTGTGGGAGCCAAAAGATGTCCCTGCAGCCTCCCAGACACTGGAAAGCCTCTTGGCTGTGGGGTGTAGACTGGCCACGAAGCTGCAGAGGACAGGTGAAAAGGCTCTGGGGTTTGTGTTGCTTAGGAGCTCACCAAAAATGGTTGGAATAAACTGGAGAGTAGAATTCTTCCCAGGAGGCGTTAGACACAGGCAGAGTGATTTACTTTTGAGCTTTTAACTTGATTTGCCTCATGTGACATGCCTGCCTTTTCTCTATTTGGAGTTATCTTGTCCTGTTTGTACCTTTTTAGTGCTCTAATAAAACCCAGCCATGGGGCCAGAAGCCTTTGACTTCTGGCTTGGCTGCCTCCAAGACCAGATATGGCAATTTCACCTCCCAATCTGTCTGATTCAGCCTGGTCCCAAACAGCTTTTAACTGATGAAGAAACAGAGACAAATGCTTGTCAAAGTTGCTCTGCTTGAAAGGAGCAGAGCTGGAGAAGCATTTTGGCCATCAGGGCTCCAGCTCCCTGCCCAGCCAGGAGGGTTTGCTGCCTGCAGTGCTCAGTAACGTGTGTTTGTGAGGGGCCTGTTCTGAAGATACTAATTTTGAGCTGTACATTTTCTTCCAGGAAATCTGTATTTGGCTTTATAACTTCCTAGGAATAGTTTGTGCATTGGAAAACCTCCTCCTGCCATATGGGAAGGAGCATTCTCACTTGTACCCTGTTAAATATATATGAAGTTTTTTTAATGAAATGAACTTCCGATAACTGCAGAAGTTTGGAATTTTCAGGGGCTTTGATGCAGTGGGTGTAAATTTGTGACAATTTCTGAGATGTACCTGGCAAAAGAGTGGAGCTGAGTGGGTCTGTCCCTTGTTTGGCCCATGGTTCAAGGCACAGAAACCACCAGCACTGTTTGGTACCAGAGCAGCCAGTGCTGCTCTGGTGGTACAGGGTCCATTATTCAACAACCAATAGATACAAATTCTGAGTAGTTGGCTCAGGTCATCTTCCCATGTCCAGAGGCTGCAGCTCTGGCCCTGTGCCACTGCCCTTATCCTTTCACTTCTTCCTGGTTTCCAAGGCCAGTTGTGCTTGGTTGGGCTATGCATGACAAGGGAATGTCCAAGATGATGAACCTGTTCTTAATGTTCATCTAATCAGCTCCCACTTGCCCTCCCCCCAAAGCTGACTTTGCCCTTCAGCCTGGGCACTCCTTGCCCTGATTTTTGGGTGTCTTTCTAGTGCAGCAGAGCTAAACTATCTGCATGGGACAAGTGCTGGAGGAGAAGCAGGACTTCAACAGAAACCACTTTTTTTCAGCTTCCCAGCAGTAACACCTCCTTGAATTGAGACTCTTACCTCCTCAGAAAACAATTTACACTGGCATACCCTGGTGTTTGCAAGGAATGAGACTTGAGAGAGGTCCCACAGGTAAAGCAGGCTTGAGTAAAATGCTGTTAGTGTCACAAAATCCCTGCCCCTTCTGAGGCTCTGCTGTTCCTACAAAACTGTTTGGATGTTGGCTGTGCAGTATTCTGATGTCCCTTGTGTGTATGAGGGTCAAAGCAAAGCAGTTAATTGACATTTTGCATCTCAGAACTGGAATTACCTTTTCCTGCAGCATGCTTCAGGAGTAAATTTGCTAAAAAAACCCCAACCAACTCAATGACTTGCCCCAAAATTCTCCCAGGAAGGAGAGTTTGACCAGGAAGAAAGGGGAAGATTGGGTAATTCTTTTGTAGAATTCATAGAAATTCATTTTGTCACAAATAATTTCCTTTTACCTTCCTTACCTGAGCAGGTGGGAGGAAAACATGGCCCAGCAGTAACAAAAGGGGCTAAGTCTGAGGAGAAATAAATCCTCTCTCTGCAGCTGTCCTGTGCCAGGCGGCTGGCCAGTACCACCTCTACAAACACTGGTGTCTGTCCAGTGCAGCAGCAGCTGAGTGTCAGCCCAGCCCAGCGTTTCTCCAGGTGCCAGGTACTTTTGGGTGGCATCACATATGTTTCCTGGGAAGAGAGAGAGTCCCTGTGTAAACATGCTGAATAAACACAGTCATTCTCTCCATCCAGCCCCATCCTGTCAAACATAAGGTGCAGATGCAGGAGCCAAGAGCTCTTCCAAATTAATTCTTTCCCCTCTCGCTGCCTCTCCACTCTACCTGTGGTTTGCAAGCAAACCAAGGCAAATAGCCTTGGCCAGGGCCAGGCAGGGTCAGACCAGCCCAGTGCTGCCTGCTCTGCTTCCAGCATCCCCGTGCTGTGGACCTGCACCCAGCTCTGCCTCTTCATGGACTTGCTGGAATTGGCAAAAGAATTGCTATTACCTTTGCTGAGGCAGAAACATGATCCAAACCAGCTCGTTGGGCCGTAGGGGAAGAAGGATGAGAAGTAACCAGCTCTTGCTCATACTGGTGATCTGTAGATCTTGGGGGAAAAAAGTACATAAGGAAGAATTGGGACTGAATAACTCTTGTGCCTTTCTTTAAGGTGGCTTCTAAAGACTCAAGAGTGGTAGAACACGAGCATGTGACAGATTAGGTGTACAAGAGGGTCAGCCATTGCTGGTAGAAACACAGGTTTTGGAAATAATGTTCTGGCCATCCTTTGTCTTAGAAAAGCTTAGTGCTTTTTTCTCTAAACCCAACCTGCAGTTTAGATTTGGGACATTGTTCTGTGCTGCTTAAAAACTTACACTGTTAGAACCATTCAAGAAACTGAAACTAAGGCCGTAGGTAAATGTTTGCCCCATATTTTTCAGTTGAAAAATGCTTAAGCAACTCTTGTTTCAGTGGAAAACCCACAAAGTTGTTTGATAGTTTCTGCTGTATATCTGTTACAAGAAGGCCTTGATTCTTTCCCCCTTGATTGCTCTGGAACTTCCTGAGGACTTGTGTAGGAACATGGGCAATGTTATTTCTGCAGGGAGTATGTGAGCAGAAAAAAACCCAGTCTCTAAAGTTGGATGAAGGATTGATGTCCTTTTTGGGCCCCTTCACAGTTTGGACTTAGATTTGAGAAATGGACCTCTCTTCAAGGAGAGGTCTTGAAAAATTCCTAAGATTAATTTTCCAAGTCATAGAAAAATTGTGATTTTTCTGCAAGAGCACAGTATACTCATCCTGTACTAGATGCAGCAGTTGTTTGCTCAGTAACATGAACCATCCACCTGAAGCACAGAGTGGTGATGATGCAACCTGTGCACTTGGTTCTGTGCCTGGTTTTGGGGGGCTTGAGCCACATATTTGGGATTTTGCTGAAGGAAACAGAAGCAACCTTGGTGTTGTCCAGATCCTCCAGCTCCCATCTGCTGCCTGGCTCCCATCACACTGGGTTCCTGCAGTGCTGGCTTCTATTCTCTTTCCAGGTTGAAAGCAAGCTGTGTGTGCCTGTATCCCCCTTGGAGCTGAGGCCACTGTGGTGGTACTGTAAGGGAGGGCTCTGTGCCATGGCCCTTTCAGCTCTCTGGCTGGACTGCTGTGAGGAGTCCGGCGTTTTGTGTGTGACAGAAATCCCTCTGGCATTCTGTGTTAGAGCTGGATTTACTGGAAACAGGTCCTTGATGAAAACCTTCCTTGCACAACACTTTTCCCACCTACAGGCAGTGGTGACTGGCACAGTCCAAAAGCCTTCCACAGCCAGTTCTTTTGTAGATGTCTGGCAAGGATGCTCCAGCTCTGGAGAACAAGGCTTAACTCGAGGCTGCTTTAACTGGGGACAGTGCTGTGGGTCTGTGCATCAATGAGTAGGTGATGACCCCGAGAGTTCCCAGCCCTGCTCACTTGTAATAGCTCCTCAGGACTGTGTTTGTAAGAGGATTTTTGGAAGCAGCTTGTATTACAGAGTGGCAGGTGTAGAGAGCTGAATTTGCAGCCCCAGATCCTGGTAGTTTCTGGGAGGGAATGCTCTGTATCGAAATGTGAAGGTGCTCTTTCAGTACTGCTCTGGTTTTCTAAATGGCTTGGGCTGGGGGGAGACAGTGTGTGTAGAGAAGAGAATATGGCATTTCTGCCTTTTAATTTTAATAGTCCTGTATAATTCTGGGGAAGTCTGTGGCTGTTGTTTGGTGCTATTCCTGCTTCCCATGCCAGCCAACACTGGCAGCACAGGTGTATGTCTGCATTCCTGTTGACTCAGCCCCCAGTAAGTTCCTGGTGAAGGCTTCAGTCTCTTCTCCTTTAATTGATGTGGTTTGCTGTGCTCTGATGGAGATTGTTTATGGGCTAGACTGTGACTTTGGCTCCAGCATGTTACTCATGTCTACACAGATGAGCACAGACAAACCTGAGCTTGTCTGCCTATGCAAAGATGGAGTTGACAGTGAGCCAGACACCTCTTAGCATGGAGTCAGAGCAGAAGTAACTGCATGCCAGGCTCTCTATAACTCTGCTCACAACTCGTGGAAGTACCTTCTGTAGCTGCAATGAAGCCCTTGCTGTGCAGCTTCCCTGTTTTACAGTCATTTGTCAGTAAATCCCATCCAAGGGTAAGCAGGTGTTTGGGATTTGCACGTTTCTGGGAGAGACCTCTCCTTACTCCTCTGCCTGGTGACTGCTTTTTGGGTGATGAAACAGAGATACAAAATGCAGATAAAACATTGAGATAGGGAGATATGCAATGACCCCTGTGGATGTGCATATCCAGGCCTGGTGTCCGACTTTGATTGCCTTGATGCCCTAAGCTAGGGCCTGGATGTGTTTCCAAGGTCTGACAGGACACCAGGGGCTGCCTGCTGAAGGGGGCAGCTCCTTGGGCTGGCAAGGAGATCCCCTGAGGAGCATCATGCCTCAGAAAATGCCAATTGTCTGAGACAGAACGATTTTGTGGGAAAATGTTGGTTTTGATGAATTTCAGTTGCTGAAAAATATTGGACAAAAATGTTTTGAAAACTGTTTGACCTTTTCTAAATGGCAAAGTTTCAATGTTTTTAGGTCCAAATGCTGCTTCATTTTGATAGTTAGCATTAATTGAAGGTTAAAAAAATGTTGGAACTGAAATGGAATTCCTGAAAATGAATAGAAACAAAATGTTCTCTTCCTCTTTTCCTCCCCCAGCGTTCTTATTTCTGGAGAAATTGTGAGATTTTTTTGACTTTTTAGTTTCTCTGAGCAGAGATATTTAAAACCTCACAAATTGTTGTGGGAGGGCATCCCATCCGGCTCACTATCCACCTGCTCCAATGCAGTTGCTGCTTTTGAAGTGGTTTTTGTTTTATTTCATGATGGAGCTGCAAGCATTTTTCAGACATTCCAAAGGGAGAGTCTCCAGACCTGCAAAGGCACCGGGGTGCAGCCTGTCCCTGCAGCTCTCGTCTGCCCAGCACCCTCTGTTGGCTTCCTGGCAAGGCTTGCATCTCCCCATCTGAAAGGAAGGAGTGTGAGCAGAGTGCTGTGATCTGTGCTGTGCCTAAGTGACAAACACGCTGTGTTTGCTAAACTAACACCTAGGGAAAGCATGGAATGATCACTCTAAATGCACCATGGCCAAAAGGAGCCAGTTGTGTGCACAAGTCGGGCTCCTGTCAGAACATAAGGAATATAAGGTAAACAGGACTGTGCAGCAGGAGGTGCCTTAAAAGCCCCACCAAGAAAATGCTGCTCACAGGTTCAGAGCCACAGGCAGCAGGAATGTCATCTGGCTGAAGTGGCTGGAGCAAAAGCCTGTGCATTGTGACATTTGCACATCTTACAGTCAGGTGAAGGAACTGGGGTGGAGAGAGCAGGAGGAGCTGTGAGCTTCCTCCTCTCTAACTCTGCATTGGAGTGAAAGTGCACCTTTCCACCTCCTTTCTTAAATGGAAAGGATTAATATAAGATCTGTCATGTGGGGTGTGATGGGAAACAGGCTGTGCTGTCTCCCCCAGCATCCCAAGTCTGTTGCCATGTCTCTGGCTGATGTGAAGAGCACTCATTGCTCCTCTTTTAGCTCTGCTGTCTGTGCCTTGTCCATCAGGTGATGAGTCACATCATCGTGGTGAGTGGTGATTTCTGACTTCCATATGATGCTGTACTGGCTCCTTGTTTGAAGGGCACTTTTTCTCCTTTTGAGGGCATGTCTGGCAGTTTTATTGCATCTCTTGGAGTGTCCTCAGTAGGAACAAGAGTCTGCATTTCAGCCATCTTCATATCATGTAGGTGCCACTTTGGATTTTGGCCTTGCACAAAGGTGGTAGAATTCAGTTTTGCCTTTGAGGGATGTTTGTGAAGTGTGAAGCCATAAGCTTCAGGAAATTGCTAAAAATTAATGTGTAATAATGGTAAAATTATCCCCTTGATACCAAGGGTGCTCCTAATGCCACCTCCCCAAGGAGGCAGGGTGGGTAACATGCAGTCTGCAAGCAGTTTGGGGGCTGATAGATGGGGAGGTGTAATGTTCCTATAAATAACAAATACTGGTTTCAGGTTCCTGACAATATTAGTTTTATATTGGTCATTGATCTGTTTCTGAAATGTGGAGTATTTTGAAAATCCTTGTCAAGTTGATTTGCCTCAAAAAGGGCTCCTCTAGGATAGCCAGTAACTGGACCTGAATACTTTCCCTGTTCTCTAATAGCAAAGTCCTTTCTTCCTCATTTCCCTGTTGGTGTTGGCAGAAATGCCAAATATGAAGAGGTTGCAATGTAAGCAAACAATTTTTAGCAGAATATTTAAAAACAAAGCAATGGCAAACAGCAACAACAACAAAAAACCCCAGGAAAATCTGGAGGATTTATAAGATGTTGTTCCTCATTCAGATGGATGCCATTATGCTGGGAGAATGAGTGGATACAAATAAAGGGGACCTGGCATGGAAAAATCAAAATACATAATTTCTAGGAGAGGTGCAGAGCTGAATTCTCTCTACTATATGTATTGACTGCATTCAGCACAATAATTCTGAAGAAATAATTCTTTTAGCTCACCTAATGCTTCTAACAGATTGCCCTGGTAAACTGCTGTTGTCAAAGTACTTCTTGCATCTTAACGTGTCTCTCAGAAACAGGTCTGCTTTCAAAAATGCACCTTGCAGGTAATTTTATTTTGGGAACCCATGTAACTTGTGCCTTGGCAGCCATTCGCTCTGAACACTCCTCTGGCTGAACATTTGCTCCTTTGAGCAGAATATAGGCAATGCTGTGTTCCACTGGTGCATTTTTTGTGCTTCAAAATCACCTTGAGCTGAGTGGGTGAGACTGTCTCTTACACAAGTAGCTTGTGTTCCTCTGAGCAATTCCCTTGCTGAATAGGATTTAAGGCTTGTACCAAGAATTTATAATCCGTTCCCCTCCATGCTGGTTTTCCCTAATAGTTCACATTGCTTTAATTTCTGCTTTTGCTCCAAAATACGTAAAGTGGACTTTTAAAAATTAGTGTTGTGAGCACTTACCACAGGAACCTGGGGCTGGGCTGTGTCTGAACAGAAAGATGGAATTCCCTTTCTTCACTGTGCTGTTCTCCCTTTCAGCCTTTCAAGCCTTGTGTCCAGGCCCTACATACTTAAAAAGAAAAATTAGCCTTATTTTTCAAAAAAACTGGACACCTGCATTGCACCATCTTTTTCTGCTGTGGGTATTGTCTTTAAGAACTGGAATCCACTTTTTCTCAATTATCATGCCCAGAACCTGACTGGTACCATGAGAAGAGGATAGAAATTCAGATTCAGAGAAACTCAAAGTCTTTGGCTGATAAGGAGCCCTTCAAAGGGGCTCAAAACATCTTATGGAATTTTACAACCGTGGCACTTTTGCTTTCATTCTGGATTCAAAGAAACCCTTGGACCTAAAATTTAAAAACCCACACACCAATCTATTCTTGTGCCAGCTTGTCAGGTTCCATCAAAACTACTCAGTTCCTTCCATGTTAATTTTAAGCTGCTGTATTACCTGGTGAGAAAATCTCGTCAAGGGTCTCAACTGGCTACAAGAGCAAAAGCCAGGCTTTTTTCAGACTTGGAAGTTTCTCAGTTTTTTGGAGACCACTGCAGAATTTGAGCTGTAACTTGAAAGGCTGAGAGTTGCATGTGTGTAAAATAAGCTGGGCAATCACATATCCATAATGTAACCCGATTCTTTGCATTTTTATGTTCCCTAAATGTGTTTACAGTCAAGAAAAATAGTAGTTTTTCCATAAACACACGGCTCTTGCAGTTATTTCTTGGTTTTTCTCTTGTCAATGCTCTCTTTATTATTTTCTGCAGATGTAACTCTGCATATGATATTTCCATAGACAAATAATATCCTCTCTTTTCTGGGGCTTTGGAAAGCAACAAGGAAAGCCAAACCAATCCTGTCCCCCTGTTGAGGTTCTCTTTGAAGAATGATTGCTTTGTGGTTTCTTTAGGACACAGCTTCAAGTTTGGAAGCAAATGCAAAGTGAGCAGATTCTGGCCAGCAATTCCACCTGCCAGCAGGGCGCATTTCTTAGGTTTTACTGCCCGTGTGCCCAGAACTCTCTCTGCAAGACACTAACGAAGCAATTAATGGAAAGGGCTTGTAGATAACCCCACAGAGAATAGTTGGTCTCCTTTTCATGTAAAACTCAGCATCCAGAGTAACCTGGCTTTCTAGGGTGACTCCTTGTAAGTCCCAAAGCACCTAGACTTTGGACAGTTATCCTTCTCTGCCTGTTGTAAAGTGCATCAGAAGTGTGACCTGTCTAGTAATGTTAATTACCAGGAGCTTAGTCCTGGCACTGCTGCTGGCAGTGCTTGCCAGGGGTATGGCAGCTGTATCTGGTAGAACTACAGCTCCCTTTTAATGAGGGGAGTTTGCTGGTTTGGCTGCTTTAGGCAGCTTTCTTTGAAATACTGTCTCCAAAATGCAGGAAGAGGAGAAAGCCACCTCCTGTAGCTGTGCTTGGAGACCACAGAATCATAGAATGGTTTGGGTTGAACTTGTTCCAACCCCCTGCCATGGGCAGGGACACCTTCCACTATCCCAGGTTGCTCAGAACTCCATCCAATCTGGCCTTGAACACTTCCAGGGATGGGGCAGCCACAGCTTCTCTGGACAACCTGTGCCAGTGCCCCACCACCCTCACGGGGAAGAATTTCTTTCTACTATCTAACCTGGCCCTTTTTCCATTTAAATCCACTGAATGGGAAACCAACCACCCTGAGTCTGTTGGCAGCTCTGGCTCAGGTAGGAAAGCAGAGGTCACAAGCAACATGGTCCCATGAGACATCAGAACATTGTCAGTCTCTGTCACAAGATTTAGTTTAAGCCACTCGAGTTTTCACCAAGCTGCTGCCTTCAAAGGAAAGAAAATCTCCAGACACAGATAAGGGCAGAGCCTGAAGTCTGGTGCCACTGGGTGTCAGGGTTGTGGACTGGTTTGGGAATGCACCACATCTGCATGAGGCTTTGCCAGAGCCCAGACATTGTGCCTCTGTGGTGTCTGCCAGCAGTGCTGGGGCTGCCGTGGCACCTCTGTGTGTGCCTGAGGGAGAAGTGCTCCATCGTGAAAAGGTGATTAGGAAGGGTGACCTGGGCAGATGTCATAGCTGCCTCCTTTGTAATCTGCCCATGCTGATGCAAGTTTAAGGTCAAAACTTGTCACCCAGGATTTTGTTGGTGTGTGTCCTTTCTACCCTGGGCTGCAAAGGATCTAGCAATACAAAATGGTGGGTTTCCCATGGAAAAACTGGGCAAGATACAGGTGGTTGTTTATTTTCTTATCTCTTACTGTATTGACTCTTTGCTATCCTGTCCCCATTCCAGGCCAAATCAGTTTCCAAACCTCCTTGATCATCATATTGATAAAGACAAATGGATAAATTATTTTAAAATCCTGGTGATTATAAAAGGGAAGGTTTTCTGAGACACAGGTTAAGATACTTGAAGACGTGGCAGTGATAATTGTGCAATGGGAAGCAAAGGAAATTCTCAGATGAATTACAGGATGAGTAAGAGCAGCCTGCCTGTCTAATCCTCCCCAGGGCTCTTGTGGGATCTGATACATCTCCCTCCTTCCTGCCTGAATTTGCAGCATGACTCTTGTGTGATTATTTCACAGGTCTCTGCTTGAAGCTGGCCCTGCCCTTGGGCCACCTGTGCCTTTTCTCCAAGCTGTGCTCGTTGGGTTTGCATGTCCTGGATTAAACCAAGGCTGAGACTGAGCACAGTGGTGCTTTTGGAATGGTGTCCAACGTCTGAAATGAAGCTGCTGTACTTTGGTGCAGCCTCTGTATCTGGGGGTTGTGGTGATGGTGGAAAACAGATAGCGGGAAATAAAAACCAAGGGTGGGAAGCACAAAAGGTTAATGTGCTGGTGCAACAGGCAGGCCCGGGGACGGGGAGTGGCAGGAAGAGGTTTGCAGATGCAGCTTTTTGTGCTCTTATCTAGCCCTCTGGCAGCAGCCTCAGCCGAGACTCGGCTCTTTGGGAACTGGCCCAAAGCTTTAATGAAGGCAGGCGGGGAGGCGCAGCGCGTTCCTGGCTCTCAGGGGGCCCTTTGTCTCTCAAGGCTATCGGCTTTCTCTGAGGAGACACATCATCACCCAGCTCTGAGCTGGATAAGAGCCTTTGAAGTTTTCTGTTTGATATGCGTCACTGCCTCCGTCACACAACACAAGACCTTCTCTGGTTTTATCCGTTCCCTGCTGCAGTTTCACCCACCTGGTATCGCAACCAGAGATAAAACAGAGCTGAACCTCACGTGTCTTGAAATAACTGGAGTTTGGGGAATGTGGATTCCTAGAGAGAGCAATTAGCACCTTCAGAAGGTCTTAGCAGGAGTGAGGATGATGAGTCTCTCCCTCCCATGCACAATCTGCGCTTTATTTCATGTAACCAGCTCGTTGATGGTCGCAGCTCTCCTGCCCAGATCTGGCTGCGGGCTGTGCTTTCTGGGGCTATCCTGGCTCCAGCTTTTCGCCTGTGTGTTCGGCTGTCCCAGGCAGGCATGGGCAGGTGCAGAGCCCTGCCCTCTGAGCTCAAGCACTGCTCCGAGGTCAGGGCATCCCGCGGGCATCTCCGGAGGCCACACAGCCCCCACGATAAGAATGGTGCTGACTGTAGCAAGGTATTTGTTGTTAAGTTCAGGCTTTGGTCACTAATGCCTGGTAAAGACATACAAACAGAAGCCAATCTGGGCTTTCAGGGTCGTTGTTAAATATTTAGGGAGGGGGGATTCCTGGTTTCTCTACCAGTGGCAGGAGGCTGCTTAGAACGTGTTCGCTGGAGTGATGAGCAGGTAGCTGACAGTTTCTCCTTTCTTTCTCCCAAAGGCCCATGGCCCCTGCTAATGGAGCAGTAATAGCAGTAAAACAGGGAAGGGCCTGAATTCTGGGTGGGATGACCTACCTTGGTGACTCGTGAGCCAGGATGTGTGAGCAGCTGGTGTCCTGGTGACAGCAGGGTGCTTGCAGAGTTAATGTTTGACTGACCTGTGTGTCAGGTGACCTCTTGCAGTTTAGAAGTCAAGTCATGCATGGAGTCAACCAAAGGAAGAAGTCATACGGAGGGGTGGGGTGAGGTACTTAGCCAACAGGCAAAGCAAACAAATGATGAGTGAGTTAAACAACACTTCGGGTTAGAACCAGAAGGGAGGCTCTGCTGAGAAGCTGTCTCCAGTCTCTGATTGTCTTGCTATTTCTGAGTGAGGGAATTGTGAGCACAATGAACTGTGCAAGATCAATAATAAAACACATTCACCTTGAATCTTGTTATATCTGCTGTGCAAGCAAACAGTATTTCCCATGATTACTGAGAAGAAAAAGCTAATTAAAAGAGCTGCTATTTAATTGGCCTAGGTTCATCTTTATCTAATAGTCAACAGCAGACAAGTGAGTCTGAAAAGAAAAGCTCTGGAGGGATGAAGTGACTTGACCAAGAATGAAATAAACCCAGCTTGAAATCAGCTCTTGTAATTCCCAGTAGAAGGAGCCTGCCCAGCTGACCGAAAAAAATCTCTTGCTTGTGTTGCTGGCAGAGATCCTCAGCTCAGAGCAGAATACAAATGCCTCATTTTAAAGAAATTACTTCTGTAGAGCTTGTCCTGGTGCTTATACACCCACATGAGCAGTGGTGGCTCGGAGGGGACTGCAGCAAACCAAACTGAGGGGAGATGCAGGTGTGCAAAGAACCTGGACAGTCAAATTGCAGTGAGAGGACTGCACTGAGCTGCTGGCATGTGCTCAGCAGGGTTTTTGTTCATTGTGAGAGTGGGGAGTCAACCTGTCCTGGGAGAGAATTTGCAGCACATTCAAGGGGGTTGAGGGCAGTCTTCTGTGCCTGTTGGTGCCTCTGCTCAATACACCACATTTCTGCAGATTTCTCCCCAAGCTTTCCTCTTCTGGGAAACTCAGCCTCTGAAAGATACAGTCCCTGCATACAGTGGTTTTAGGATCAGGCCTTGTAGATGCTTAAAGTGCAGCAGGGGTGTCATTCCTGAGCAACATCTGAGCTCTGTAGGATAGAGGCAAGGTAAAAACCTATGGATGGTGCTTTAATGGCAACTGAGTGTGTGAATGAAGTGGGGGATGTAACTCATCCCTGCCACCTCTTTTTACAGGATGGTACTGGCCAGATAAGCTGGTGTCAGGAATGCTACTGGCAGTTTCCCCTGTTCCTTGGAAGCTGTTCCTTTTCAAAACTAGGGAAGCTCACACGACAAAACTTGGGGAGAAAGCAGGTTTCAGCTGCTGAACAGAAACACATTTCAGTGTCATGTCTTGGGGTCTTCTGGCTTGCTTAGAAAGGTGATGTTTCAGGGGACACCAAAATACTGAACAGCCTGCAGCTGAGTCTTGACATTTGTTCTCTCTAGTGGCTTTGCAGTTGATATCCATGTCTCCTGAAGTTCTGGCATGGTGTAAATCACACCAGCCAGGCCCTGATCTCTACTGTTCATGGCTCAGGTGAACATGCCCATGTAGCTGACAGGGCAGCCAGAGCAGTGTGTGTTAGCAATGGTGTTCTCCCGGCTGAAGGGAGATTGGCTCCTTGTCCATGTCCTACAAGGATGTTTGTGATTGACTGACACCTGACACAGCTCCTGGGATACCCACTTGTCACCTGAAATCCTCCTGCACATGGCACTGGTACCTTCAGAGCTGACATTGCTTTCCTGAGGAGGAAGGAATCGGGTCAGGCTGTTTCTGGGGCAGCATTTACTGCATACTCCTGGGGCTGACAGCTTCGTTCCTCTGACAAACTTGTGCCTGAGATTTAAGAGACAAAAATACAGTGTTTGTTACAAGTGATTGCTCCTGTCCTCTTCAGTCCGTATCATTTTCCAGTCTGACATAGCCAAGTTATCGAATCAGTGCTTCTAGAGGCTGGATTCATTTTATTTGTGACCAGGCAGTCCTGGGGACACAAGCTGCCAAGAATCTGTCAATAATCAACCAGAGGATATCTTATCTTTTTTTTTCCTTGGCTAAACACATTGTAAGGGCTAACACACCATGAATAATAGATAGTCATAAAAAAAACACATCCCCTGTAAATCTGTCCCAGCTGTTACTAGGCTAAATTTATGACAGCAATATTTAATCAACTGTTTTCAAGAAGAGGGTTACAAAAACACTGTGCTAAAAGTAGTGAGTCTAGCAAGAGTTCTCTGCTTTCTGACCTATAAGAGTCCCGGAAATGGAGAAATGTGGGAGGTGATGTGGATAAACTTAGGGGCTTTGTTTTTGTTTTAATCCACAGCTATGCTGGTGTGCTGTCTAACCTGAGACAACCCACAGGAAATGGATTTACAATCTCTGTGTTTTGTGCAGTGTCTTGTCTGGTAAAAGCAATGCTTGAGAAGTCTGATTCTGTTGTTGCTAACCTCTATCTCTCACTTTTCAGGTGTTTGTTTTTCTCTATATTATGAGATGTAGATAACTCATTTGTTGTGGTGGTTGAGATGTTAACTGATGTACCTCTTCCAGGGTGTCTACCCCTGCATTAAAGAAATTGGAATTCCCATTGATTTCCATTTGAATTTGGACTTGAGGTCAGCTTTCTGGTCATCTTTGTGGTGTCAACCTCATCCTGTTGGCTACTGGAGCTCTAGATTTTAGCCTTTTCCCTGTTCTCCAGACTTTTCACATACTGCCTAATTCAGACATCTGGCAAATCATAACTCAGCACTTTTCCACCCTTAGAATATTCTTTGTGAAAACAATAGTTTGAATAAATGAATAGATACTTCCATTTCCATTCTGGTGTTTAAGACTTCAGGATCCATTTAAGTGACCCTCTGTGTAGCAGTGATAGCTGTTACTTTTGCATAACAACACGGCTCCATCAGCTACAGCTCCATTAGCTACAGCTTCACGAAAAGTTAATAGTCCTGGTGGAAGACTGAGAATCAGAAATTGCCTTGTTCAAAAAATGTTTGCATGGAAAAGGAATCGTGTCAAGTCAATGTGTTGAGATTTAGGCTGACGAACATTTCTTCGCATTGTTAAGGAGCTTGGAGCAAGTGTCTGAAATGCCTCTTCAGAGCCTCAAGCTTAGTGGAATCCAGCATTATGGGAAGTCATCAAGGTGATTTCTGCATCCAAGCAACTCTGGATACAAATAGCATGCAGCTTCAGATAAGGGTAATCAAACTGGATGCCTCAGGCTGTAAGATGATATCTGCAGGGGTTGGGAAAGCTCTGCTTCCCAGTGCTCCCCACTGGGGCTGGCCAGTGGCCACACTTTGCCATGGATTTGCCTGTCCAGCTATTAGGGAAGCAAAGTTCCATTCAGTGTTAATAACAGTAATGAAATCCATTGCTCTGCTGTTTGCTTTTGCTTTTTTAAAAGCATTGTGCTTGGAGGTGGCCAAGAGCACAGGTTATAGAATGCAATCTCCTCTTCTGAGCTTTCTACTCTTAGCCCTTTGACGTTTTAAAGACTTTTGGGGTGGGTTAGACATCCCAAAAGTGCAGTTTTTATGGGCACAAAAGCCTTTTCCATCTTTGACTTGTGATTTGATGGGAGAGGATCTTTCCTGGCCTGTGTGGTATTTGACTAACAATGAAGACATATTAATACCATGCCCTGGAGAAATGGCTGCTGAAATAAACTGTTAGGCCAGTGTAAGACTTCCTGCCGTCTGAGGGGATCTGGGCAGAGTCTGCAGGCACCAAGAAGCAGATTTATACTCAGTGCTGCTGCAGCTGCAGTAAATCTAATGTCAGCTATATCATGCCAAAGGCAAAGCTTCTCAGGCAAGTTGCAAGGATGTCTTTCAGTGTGGTGCAGCAGCCAGCTCTGGTCCCAGGTAAACAGGAACTGTAAAAACACTCAGAAATTAAAAAGAACTTGGTGGTGGCAAGTCACACCAAAAATTTTATTGGGCTGAGATGCAGGAGAGAGGTGGTTTTGTTACCACATTTGCTGTTGCTCTTGCTGGTTTCTTGTTTTGTTTGTGGTTTGGTTTTTTCCCTCCAAATGTGTTGTGTAGTGTGTATCCTTTCTGAATATTGCACTTAGTCTTTTGAGCAGAGGTGAAGGATCAAATATTGATTCCATTTCGAAATGTAGGTAAAAAATGGCCATTCCTCCTGTTTCCACCTCTAACAGCTTGCTTACGACATTGTCAGCTAGGATAGGTTGCAGTGCTGTAGACCTCTGCACCTTGGACTTCCAGGTGTATTTTGCTGATCCCACTGCCCTCCAGCACGGGCTGTTAGCAGCAATTTCGTTTCAAGGGGAGGTTAAAACTCACGTCTCCCTTCACACAGGAAAGCTACAAGTGCTGTGAGATTTGAGCCTCTTGACTTCGTGACTTTTTTTTTTAATGCTGGGTTCATGATTCACTGGTCCTGATCAAACCAATTCCCAGCAATAAACAGCAGGAAGGGGAAAAAAATGTGTGTCACGTTGATAATACGATGAGTGAAGGGACCAATGACCCTGAGAGGAGGGTGAGCCAGTCCTGTTGCAAAAGATATGGCTCATCCTGTTCATAGCATGGCACTGCCAAGAACTCAGGGCAGAGAGAGATGACATAAAGCTTAGAAGGAAGAGAGAAGGGTGAGTGACCACAGGCTCCAGTTCAGGGAAGCCCAAGCACCCTCCCTGCCACTGCACCACAGGCCACCAGCCACGTGGGCAGTGGGGCTCAGCATGTGTGCCCATCATGGCCTGGGCTCTTGGGTTTCCATTGGTGGCCTGGGCTACCAAAAAACCCCAAAACGTGGTCTCTGGTTCCCTGGTATGAAAGGAGATTAATGAGGGTGGATGTGATGACAAGGCTATTTCTGTGCATCCTCAGCATATTTCTGTGAATCTTCAGCTCTCCCGTACAAGAGAAGACATCAGTCTGCACTCAAGTACCAGATATTTTGGTTTATAGCCTGTGAGGCCCTGTTGGTTTCTCGGTGCCTCTACCTTGCAGTTTTGGGGCCAAGCCAGCTGTGCAGCAGCAGTGCAGCTGCCACATGCTCATTTGCCTAATGAGCCTCAGCCATCAGAAAGCAGCCAGTGGAGGGAAATGGGAAGCTGAACTTTGACTTCATGGGCTCAGCAGAGCTGGACTAAGCTGTAGATGTGAAAGATCAGCAAAGCAAGCATCGTGAAGCAGTACAGCTGTATGGTTTTGGGTTGTTGGGTGGGTGCTCCTGTTGTGATTAGAGGCTTTATCTCCAATTGCATTGGTTTTGCCCTCTGTTCTTCCTTATGGTGCCTATTTCATCTCCCTGCTGGGAGATGTCCTCAGCTGAAAAGATGAAATTGCCAGTCTGGATGGTGCTTTCATGTCCCAGTGGCTCATGTGAGCTATCTGGTTTCCCAAGCAGAGCCTTTTCCAGCAGTTCACAGGTCTGGGGCAGCTCTTGGAGCTGGGCCCTGCTCCCTCTTACACTCAGGGTTCCACGTAGTCACTTGCTTTTCTTGTCCCTCTGCATGACACGCTATCATGAGACATCTTATCAACAGTAACACTGCCTTGAAGAGAGCTAATTTATGTGATAAGGCCTTATTGCTCGTTTCTCAATCTGTACCAGCACTGCCTGCTCAAAAATAAAATTATGGTGATCAAAAACCTGCAGGACAGTCACCTTGAATAGTGTTGTGCTTCTGAAAATGTTGTACGTGACATAAATCTTTTTCAGGATGTCATTTAACAGGGAAAGAAGCTATTGTACTTCTACCAGCTTAGAGTGAGTGCTTAACATTTTTATGATGTGGAGTTTATTATTTTAATGGATCACCGTGATTATGCAGCTGCACTGTTCTGCAATAAAGAGAGGGATGTTGCCTGGCTAAGTCCACTGGCCCTGGGTGAGGTCTCAGTGGTGGCTGCAGCCACCAGCAGTGCTAAAGCAGCCACTGCTGTGGCCACCTGCTGTACAAGGGGCTGAGCTTGGTGGGAAAAGCTGGCAGGTTGTCCTGACAATACTGAGTCTCAGAACTTTAATTGTGGCTGGTTTGTTTTTATGAACAAGCCAAATCTCTTTAGTTCCTCTTTAAAAACAAGTGGTTTAATTAGGCAGTCTATTTATGGTGAGATGTGTATCTAAAGTGAAGGGCATTTCTTCATCACCTTCCACTTTGCTAATGATAAGCACAGCTACAATAAATTGCCTGCCTTGGGAGAAGTATCTCCATAGATTTTTTGGTTTGATATGGAGGGTGCCCTTAAACTTGGCTTAACTTGACCTTGTGTGGTTAAGTTTCCCCCCCTGCAAAACAGACACATACCCCTCAAAAAAAGAAAAAGGTAAAAAGGTATAAAGTTGATTTCTCAGTTGCTATGAACTGGCATAAACCTTGAAAAATACATTTAATGCCTGGTTGATAGTGGCAAGAAATTTATTTGTGGGCATATTAACCTGGCACAGATACATTGGCTGGGTACTGGCTCTTTACAGTGGCCACAGAGCACAAACCAAGAGTATTGGTGATACAGATGTACAGAGTTTTCCTTCTGGGATGTGCTCTCCAGTGGAAATGTGCCCTGTCCTTGATAGCTTCCAATAGGCTGCCTTGTGAATTTGTCAAATTGTTTTTGGAATCCTTGGTAAGCCCTTGATATCCCTGTCATCTGCGGGCAATTAGCAGTTTTAGAGGTTGTGGTTGAAGCCGCCTGTGATACTTTGTTGTCCTGGTGTTGGGTCCTACTCTGAGAGCTTTAATCAGCCTTGTTTTCTGGCAAAGTCTGTGCTCTTGAATCTCCTCATTAGCAGGTCTCTCTTCTCCTTTTGTGTTAGAAAAAGGTGAAGTGCACAATGTCAGCCAGGAGTGTTTTGTTTGGGAGCAAGGATATGAGTTAGCAGCACGGGAACAGTCAGATAAGGTTTTTCCATGCACAAGTATTGCAGGGGTTTTGTAAGTGACCGCTGTATTTGACCAGCTCTGTTGACTTAAATATACAATTTCTCATTCATAAAATAAATTTCAAATGCCTCCTTATCTTACCAGTGACTGAAAGAGAGATCTCTATGGGAGAGCACTGAAGGAGATGTGGGGTGTAAGTAATGGCATTCCCACAACCACAGCATGAAGGATGTAACAACATGGCTTCTCTGCTCTGGCTTCCCAGAAGAACTGGTAAGATGCCATTTTGTGCTGGCTTTGGATTTTCCTTTCCTCGTCCCTGTTAAGACATTACCTGGTAACTTGCTCCTTCTGAGAAGCTCAGCAGAGATTGTGACCAGAGCTGAGCCATCCTGGGCCATGCAATTGTGCATACAGGGCACCTTCAGCCTGAAACTGCAAATGCTGAAGGGAAATGTGTTGGAGTTTTGCTGCCTGGGAGCCTTTGCCTGTGGCTCCATGACTGCAGTCACACAGTTCAGTTTGATGCCTGGGATGGGGGTCTTGCAAGTAGGTTGTTTCCACTTTCAAGAAAAGGGGATGCAATCATCTGCACCAAGCAAGATGCTGAGGGGACCATTATATCTTTGTACAGCTGCTCTAGAATGTTACATGGTGGTCTGTTGCTACTAATAATTTCTAAATGACAAAACCTACAGATTGTTGTGAAGTCCCAGTTCAGAAATACACATAAAAATTACCAAAGTGTTTAAATCGTTTAGATTCCTGAGTTTGTTTTTAAAATCCACTCAGGGTTTCTGTGTGCCTGTTCACAATTTGCCATTAGGGATCTAAATGCCTCGGGAAAACATTATTTACTTGCTACACCCTGCCACTTCTACGAAATCACACCCCAAACCTACAACTGGGTCAGATTGGAGTCAGTCCTGTCAAGGGATCCAGAAGGAAAAATGGGATCCTTAAGCTTGGCCAGTCTGCTCAAGGCATCTCTTATTTCCTGAGCAGTGAATAGGTACCTAAGCAGTGGCCCTTTAAAGTAACCCAGAAAGTCATGACACTTGCCTACGCAGTACTCACAGGGACAAAAGAACATTTCATAATTGTTTGTCCAGATAAACAAGTGTCAAGCCTGCACTCTGAATTAGTTGTGGTGGCTTAAGTTAGCCTTTATTATCAGCAGAAGAATACTTGTTATTTGATCTCTCAAAAGAATGCCCGTGCTGCTCCTTTGCTCACTCAGTTAAGTAACACATGATAAGGTTTTTCTTATGTCAAGTATTATTTTATACCACCTAGAGAAACAGATCATTTGATTAAAGAAAAAAAAACCAAAATATTAACATTGCTTCCTAAATGCCTATGGAGATTAGTCAGTTTAAACCTTCTCTGGTCCTGAAACTGTAAAAAGAGTATTACTTCAGACAGGGTTGTGTTTTCTGTAGTCAAAGGTGATGAGTAATAAGACTTTAAGTTGAAAGATGGATGAGGCAAGCTCATAGGTCATCAAAGAATTTCCAGGTATAAAGAATAGGAAAGAAAGCAGGTTAGCTATATTTTAAGATGCTGATTAAGTATAGAAGAATCACAGATTTGTCTCAAAACCTAAATCCAAAATTGCCTGTCTTTAGTAACTCCACTTTAGCGCGTATCAAGATACTGAAGCCAAATGGGTGGTTCCAAAATAAAAAAGCAAACAAGACCCAAACCAAAGCCCAAGGTGCTGGCAGCCTGGCAGCATTTCTCTTATCTTCAGTGAAGAAAGAACTGCTTGTTCACAGCCTGTGACATGGGGTCATTTGAAGGTGGGTTGCAAAACACGGAATGAGAAAAATAAGGACATTTGAGTAGGTTTTGTGCCATGAGGATACCTGTGTGATCACCTCATCTAATAAATCCTTGCAGTATGTAAATTGAAACAACTGTCTGCCCGGTGTCCTAGCTTGGACATGGATGCTAGTGGAGATAGTGAGATTTTTTTGGCAGAAATGGAAAATAAAATTGCAGCCTTCCTATGGTCCCAGTCCTATATATGCAGACAGTTGTCTTTATTGTGCCAGTGGGGCTGCTGGATTCAGCTGTTCTTGCTGGATACTTTATTAATTTTGATGCAAACTGGTGTATTACCTTCAGGAGGCCTGAGAAAAGGCCCATAATCCTTACAGATATGTTTTATACTTCTGCAAAAGGTCAGTGTTAACCTGACTATTGAAAAAACCCTCGAAGTCCGGAAGCATAGTCAGTCTAAATGCATTCTGCCTGCCAGCTGGAGATCATTCCTAGCTGGCCAATATATCACTGCTGGCCTCTCTGATACAGCTGGTGAATGGTCAGTTATGTGGACCAGTGTGGGTCCCATTCTGCATAATAACCCCAAATTGTTATGCAGCACTTTCTATTCACAAGTCCTAGAGCACTTTGCAGAAGTGCATCTGTGTTTCACAGAGGGCAGAAAAGGCATACAAAGGGCAGTTACTCAGCTGAAGTTTGCCAGTGGCAAGCTATAGACTAGAAAATGAGCTCTAGTCTATTAGGCTAAACCTTTCAGTCTATCTAGTATATTAGACCAAAACTCACTGGTTCTAGACTAATACTTCCCAATAGTTATTCCTAATATGGTGATTGGTCAACCATAATTTAGGCTGTGCAGGATAGGGAAAATTCCTACATCAGTCTGATGAGGATCTGTGCTGAAATTTAAATGAGTTCAGGCAAGGAGAAATTCTTAATGTATGGCACCGGAAATGAGCATAATGGATATCTGAGTGGATGCTTAGGCTCTGCTTCAGTCCTGCAGCTGGGAAATGTGCCCTGTTTCTTGTGGGAATGAGGCCCCTTTTGCCTGGGTGAGGAAACCACGTCATGGGGAGCAAGTGACTGTTAGACCTGTCCTGCAGTTTGGGACTTTTGGGGTGAAGTAAGCTTCACTTTCTTCTTTTACTTTTCATGGAAGATGTAGGGACAGAGACTCTCCTGAATCTTCCCCTTGCCTGGAGCGTGTTTGTAGTGGCACTGGCAGGAAGGCAGAGCTGAGCAGCAGACTGAGGGTGGTGTCCCACTGAGCAGACCCCAAGCCATCACCTCTTGGGAAGCTGTGCAGGGGGAAAGCGTGAGACACTGGTGATCTCTGCTGAGAGAAAAGGCAGGTCTGTCACTTCTGTGCTCCTTGGGGGACATCCTAACTGTGATAGCCAAGGAGAAAACAAAGCCAAACAGCACAAGGCGTGAGGTGCAAAAGGTTTCTTGTTCAGCTTTGTGGGTTGTCCTAGGTTTTGGTCCAGAGAGGTGAAAGAGGGCAGGATGCCAGGAAACACGGATCTTAGTTTGTTTTGGTTTTCCTTCTGTAAGGTAAAGGACAGATATTGAAAGGTCAGGAAAAATTGGTCACCTATTCACAGAAATAATTCTGCAGGTTTCTGAGTGACAGTAACACTTCCAGCCAGAAGCCCTTATCTGTACATAAGGAACAGCCTCCATTGTAAGAGTTTACCTGTGAAAGATGGGGCACGAGGGGGAAATCTTCCATTTCCATTCACAGATGCAGAGCTGAGCACAGGGGGATAACTGGCCAGCTCCAGACAGCACAGGTGACATGTTAGAGGAGACCTGGCCCTGCCCCAGTGCCACTGGGTGCAGACTGGAGCCAGCTTTGTCTCGCCCCCCTCCTGCCCCTCCTCCTGCCCGCTGCAGGCTGTAGTAACAGGCTCTTGGAGCTGGTCCATGAGCTGGGGAGAGGCTCACAGCTTGCTGTGCCAGGGCCTTTGCCAAGTGGCTCCATTAAGAATTGCTTTCATGATTACAGCGCTTATGCAAGCGGGGAGCAGGCTTTTGGGAGGATGTTTATATTGCACAGATCCTTTATCTGGCTTGACTATCTCCTCATTACCTGCATCGAAGAATTGCCTGCCTTAGTGGCCAATAAAACTAAATTGCTAAATCCAGCTTTGTGTAACCCTATTTACCTTTTGTACCAGATTAACCTTTATCATATTTGCAAGTGTGTTGGGAAAGTAACATAAACAGAGGTAGGTGGTGGAGGCAAAGGCCAGCCTGGCAGAGCCAGCAGTGCCCTGTTTGCCAGGGCACCACAGATAAGAGGAGGCTTGTGCCAGGCAGGGAGTTGAAGACAAGCTGTTTCCAAGCCTGTGCTGATGAACATGATATTTGAGGGAGTCTTCCATGCCTTCTCTGGATTAACAGAAATGGCTGGGGCTTAAGTGAGGAGCCCAAGCATTGCAGAAATAGTTGGTGGGGAAATGAGTCCTCAGGGCTGGCATTGGCAGGGAGCTGTCCTG
This sequence comes from Daphoenositta chrysoptera, assembly GCA_013397915.1. Lineage (NCBI taxonomy): Eukaryota > Metazoa > Chordata > Aves > Passeriformes > Daphoenositta > Daphoenositta chrysoptera. Next base: position 441,132 of record VZRO01001737.1, on the reverse strand, counting down.
GTGACTTGGCAGCTGGGTCAGTGCCAGCCTGATGTTACCACGCTCTTCCCAAAGCACACCCAAAGCACAATCACCACCCAGCCACGCTCAGCCTACACCTGGGGCAGGACCAAGGTGCTTGGAAGATCTGTGTTTTGTGAGCTATGGAAGGACTTTGGTTGTCAGGGATGGGGGCTGTCTGCTGGGATAAATACTGCAGGGACCATGGGGACCAGCTCTGGAGGAATGAGATCATGGCCTGTGTGTTTCCTGGTGTATCCTTACTGCTAAAGACAGGAGGGTTTCCAAAAGTTCAAATGTGGGAGCTTCCTGTTTTTCTGAGAGCCTGCTCTGTGGGGCTCATTTGGAGCAGATCTGGTTTCTTGGTCAGCTCAGTTACAGTAAGGAGCAGCTTCTTCGTGCTTTCCAGTAGAAAAAAAAGTAATTATTTTTGCCTTGAGAATATTTATCAGTGAACAAAACAAGTACTACCTGGGCAAATTATCCCCTTCCTTCCCCACTGCAGAATGTGTTCCTATGCCTTTTGCCCACTAATCTATTTAAAACAAACATGTGTCTACACAACTCCATGACACTTACAGCCCTGGCAAAAATTTCTAGGATAAATTAGTTTTACAAATGGATCTTGCATGCAGTTTGCACTTTGGATTGTGTTAAGATCTTGCTGCTTCAAGTTCAGATGTGTTTCCTAGAAAGTGTGGCTGTGCAAGTTTTAGACTGAGCAGCTGAGAAATCCATGGATTAGTAACTGTGTGGATACATTTCAATTTTTTCCCTAGTGTTTTATCCTCTCTAAGATTCAGGAAAAAAAATGGAAGGAGAAGAATATGAATGGATTTTTTCACGATATTTTAATTTTTATTTTGTATCAGGATTTCTGGACTTTTGCAATATTCAGTGAATTAAAAAATTTTTTTTGCAGTATTTGAACAAGGCTTTGTGAGCTGTATTGTCCCATCACTGAGTTCACAAGGCTATGTCCCATTAAAGGGAAGCTGGAGGTGCCCTTGATTGTCACTCCAGTTTAGTTGAATGGGAATACTTGTCCCTTTGGTCTCCTCACGAGCCCTGTTAAGCTAAACTCTGCCATTTAAGTTGAGTGCTTTGCCTCATCCTTAGAAAAGGAGGTCCCTTTTTTTCCAGTTAGATATGAGAAGGCATGAGGAAAGGAAGAACAAGGATGGCACAAAGCTCTGCTTGCCTTTAGGGCAAGGTTTCAGGGTCCTGCTGTCCTGAAGCAAAGGGAGGAAATACCAAAAGGAATCCTGGGGATGCCAGTGTTTCCAGTGAGAGGTGGGTCAGAAAGCTCATTCTCCATCCCTGACCTGGAAAACTCAGCAATGACCAAGGTCCCTGCATCCAGGCTGTGCATCCTGAGTGGAACTGAGCCTTCACCGAGTTCTGAGCCTGGGATGCAGCATGGAAATGGAGAATTGAAGCAATGGGAATCTGGTACCCAAGAATAACTTGCACTTGAGTGCAGACTGATTATTTTGAACTCTTTCCATCCTAGTGGGCTGTTAACAGCAGGAGTGTGACTTGTCTACAGCTCCTGCTTGGACACAGCCCTGTGCCAGGTGTGGCAGATGCAGCCAGGGGGGAAGAGGTGGAGCAGCAGAGCCCACATTTCCCCTGAGCCTCTTGGGATGCATCTTGGCTCCTTAGCTGGGTGCTTGCCTTGCCCTGTTTTTTGCTGGTGCCTCTTGAGAGAGAAGCATTCTGTTCTGTTTCTGAGACACCTGGAATGCAGAGAAGGGAAGTTCCTGGGCAGGTGACCATGCAAAGAAAGAGTTGGGTCTCAGAGGGGCATTACCCCTGTTGAAACAGACACGTGCTTAATCTATTTGCTGAACAAAAGCCTCCAGTCCTCCATGCATTAGTGGACTGTGACAGGGCCAGTCACAAGTGGAACAGTTTACATGGCGTTTTGTCAGCAGCAGGTCTGCAGTTTTAGATTTTTTTCCCCCTAAATCATTTAAGAGAGTTACATCACAGAAAATGCAAGTTCAGTGGAAATTTTACTCTCCTGGACTTTGCAACTTCTCCAGTGCAAGCAGCAGCCAAGCAGATAATCCCATCTTCTCATACCTGTTACTTTGTCCTTCTTGCCTGACATGAATTTGATCATGATGTCTGTGTATGTGCTGGCTCCTGTTAGATGCTGGTGAGGACAAAGAAGTTGGAAGGGTGTTGAAGAGGAAAAGAATGATGATAGAGACCTGCAGCTCTTGGTTAACTCTTGGTTAACCAGTGTGACTTGCAAAGAAGGCCCATAGAAACAGGGAATGGTTAATAACTCCAGAGACTGGGGTTTGTTTGAATGCAGAAATGGTGAAATCATGCCTAAACTCAGTTCTGAAGCTGGAGATGCAGAGGTATAGTCAAGCTTTTTTTCCTCACAAAGTTTTAGATATCTTTGCCAGCAGAAATCAAATGTGAATTAGAGCATTTCCAATTTTTGGGTGGAAGGTCCTTAAGCAAAACTGTTGCTCACTAAAGTGAAAAATTTGCCTGCTCCCTCTACAATTACTGTCTTGTTTCCAGACCCATAAGGTGCATGTCCTAGGAATAGAATAAAATGCAAGTTGGCCACAAATATTTCCATGAAAGTGTTTTCATTAGAAAATTTTGTTGAAATTGAGACCTTTGTGTGAAAGGATCAGATTTAATGAATTTCCTGTTCTGTAAGTAGTTGTGAAAACAAGTTTAAAGTCTTGGACATATGTTTCCTTTTTTTTTTTATGAAGAGGGGCTTTTATAGTCTTTTTCCCCCCATCTGCCATTCTGGCACAAAAATCTGTTTGAATGAAACTTTTATTTGTAGTTTTAACAAGTTCCTGGAAAAAATGGCAATCAAATAAGAGGAAAAGGTCAAGCCTTTGTGTGTCTGGCTACTTCCAGCTCCCTTTCAGTGCTGCACTGCAGGGCACTGAGCTGTCGCTGAGCTCTGTCCCCTGCCACTGGTGGCATGTTGGCCAGAGCTGGGAGGGGAGCACAGGCAGGGCCCTGTGAGTGCAGTCCTTGTGCCACTGGGGAGCTAAGGAGTATGTGGCTGCCTTGAGTCATGTAGGGTTCAAACAGGAGCTGGAAGGACACACAGCCCTTGGGATGGGTCCTGTGAACAGCTGCTTTACCTGGATGTGCTTTCCCACCTGTCTCAGCTTCCAAGACTGTGGCCAGCACCAGCAAACTCCAGGAGGGGTTTGTTTTGTTACATGTTTTAACCCTCTACCACACGGCTTAAGTGGCCTTCTTAACACTCAACAGTTGTCATTGTGTGACATGCTGTGCTTTCCTGAAAACATAAATGTGTTTTATGGGTGCTGTCCTGTCCTCTTCACCATCAGGGAGCACGGCTAGATCAAAGCAGCTCTAAACTCTATGAATTCAAGGAGTTGGTGATGATCTCTCCCTTTTCCTAAACTTTGGCCCGATGATCAGCCTGCTGAAGCCAGAGAAAAAACTCCTGTTGGATGTCATGGATCCATTGTGAAGGCCAGATTTGCACTAGCATGCTTCAACCTTGTCTCTTGAACATTTGGAGCAAGCGTTTTCACCAGTTTCCCAGGATATGAGGGCTTGAGAAATTCCAGAGCAGCACAGGCGGTGTGCGCGTGACTCACTCGGTGCGTGAAGGCTTTGCCCAGTCGTCCCCAGATTTTCCACATGATCTGGAGCAGACAGGTTGTGTTATGGAACAGGAACAGATGAGTCAGTTGGTTACAGACTGTGACTGAGTCTCCCTTTGCTCCCTGGTGACTGACCCGTTCATGTGGGGTCTGCAAACCTGGCCACATCTGGCCTGGGACCCAGTCTGAGTGGACAGATGGACTTAAATGATGGGAAAGGACTTCTCCTTGCTCCTGTCCTGATTGCAGACACACAGACAGGCCAAAAATGCAGACATTTGGGGAGTTATGGCAGAGTTTGAGTATACTCTCCCCTCATTCTTGCTTATGTCCCTTGTCTGCTTCCTTCACCCCTGTACTCAATGGTTTCAGGTGCATCCTGAGAGAGATGATGTTCCTGGCCTAAGACTGCCACAATTCTAAAGGTCCCCCATCTCTCCAGGCCTGACTTCCCACTGGCACTGTTCTCTCACTGCCAACCTGCAATAATGTGTGGCTTAAATGACATTGCCAGAACTGCTGCTGCCGCTGTGCAAGAGCTGTCCTGGAGCTCTTCGCAAAAAACTGAAAGAAACATTAATAATTTGGGACTGTGTCCCTGCTTACTTAGCTGCTCTCTCTATTAAACTCATGTGCTTCTGAAGCCAAAAGGCAAAACTTGATGTTCCCTGGGGTACCAGGGTTCACAAGGGAAAGGGTTGTAAATGTATCTTGTGCATTTCTGCTTTTACTTCTGATAATCGTCCCAGGTGGCCCATCCTAAGAGAGGGCATGGACAGATTAGGAGGGATTGGTGATACTGTGGCTTGTTGTTAAAGCAACTAAGAGGGGCTCTGTCAACAGTATAACACATCAGGATGTGGAAAGTAGTTTGTTTCATCTCTTTTGGAGTAGCTGAGAACAGGATGGGATGCTCTGAAATTCCTATGTTATGTCTATCACTTTTCTCCACTTTTCCTTGCATATTCGCCAAGCTCTTGGTATCTTGACTGTAACTGGTCTACAGCAGGGAAATGGAATTTGTCCTGAACCTTCATTTCTCTTTTATTGCAGTCCACCAATCTTTCCTCTTCTGTCACACGGAGATAAATATTGGTTTCAGAATTAAAGACCATGTCAGGAGTAGACTCCAGTTTGTCTTAATAAGTTCATACAATTTGTTTCATGTGATGATTATTAATAAACATCTCTCATCTCAGCGCGTACTCCGAGCATGGGTAGGAAACAAAGCCATCCTGACGGCCACAGCTGTGCTGTGCTCCCCTTGGCTTGGGGAGGGTGTTGCTGAGCCCCACAGCCTGGCCAGAAACCTCTGCCTTTTCCCAGCAAAGTTCTCTGCTCTAGACCAAGATGCCTGACTGGGTTGGGAGAGTCTCTGTAACTCCGTCTCCTAAATCACTGCTCTGTGATTACAAATTTTTACAATTTATCCATTTAAAGAACCAGAACACCAAAAATATTGGCAGACTGAACTTGATTTAGTAACATAGAGTGCTCCTTCTCACTAGAGACTTATCAGAGCCTTTAAGTACTTTGTGAGGTTTCTTCTTTCTCCCCTCCGTTTTGCCACCATCCACTTCTACCCAATATTTTAGAAAGAAAATACTTTGTGGCAGCTATAGAACAGCTATTTTAAGCAGGAGCTTCCTGCAGTCAAATCAGGCCATCAGTGCTCTGCCCAGTTTCGCTGTTCCTCTCCGAGGGGGAAAGGAGCAGAAGCCTCTCCCTGCCAGGTTCCCATCACCTGGTCTTCAGCATTTAACTGTGGTGGGGACATGTTCTCCCTTGGCCCACAGTGCTCGCCCTCAGCTTTGGCTTTTGGGGGCTGAATCCACCTCCTCAAGTTCTGCCTTGCTGCTGACTAGAGAGAGTATAGGAAGTGAGAGGTCCTGCCTGAGGAGAAAAATGAGGCCATTGACAAACTGACATGGCCAGAACTTGTCCCCTAATTCCTGGGGGACAGCTGGAGCCCCTGTTTGATCTTGAAAGAAGACAGTTCCTTGCTCAGACCAAGCAGCCTGGGGAGATGCTTGGATTATTTCTCTTGCTTCTCTCTGGCAGTTCACAGGCAGTGCTGCCCCTTGTGCTGGGGACAGAGAGGGAGAGAGGAAGAGCCTGAAATGGAGGTGAGGTTATGTTGTGCAGAGAACTGCACTGGATCTGTGCTTGGAAGCTGTAAAACAGGCTGTCCTGGGAACACCACCCTCACCCTGCTCATGGGTGCTGCTTTTCCTGGCCTTTGACTGATCTCCCTACTCAGTCCTGGCCTGCATGAAGTCCTTGTCTGCCTTCCCATTCCACAGCCAGGATGTGACCTCTTCCAGGCTCACCTGGCCTGGGCTAGGCCAGTTTTTCTTCCCCAAGAAGAGAAGTCTGCCTTGTTTCCAGTGGATTATATTTGACATCAGTGGTTTGCAGCATGTGCTCTCTTCCTGCTGCATTGCTGTAACAACTTGTTCCATCAATATACCTTACAAAAAAAAAGGTGTTGAGAGACAGAAAGAATTTAAAGTGGTCCATGATTAATGAGCCATCTCCAAGAGACATCCCATGAGGCCTGTGATTCCTCTCTTCTCTCAGAAGAACTCCTGTTCCACCTACATTCTTTCACTCCCCCAAAATCTCCTTCAGAAGAAGGGACTTGTGGTTAGAGGCAGCCTGAAACAGAATTAGCACTGGAGGTTGAAGAATTAGGTTGGAGAGGGAAGCAGTTTGACTGTCTTGTCCTGTTTGATCTGTTGCCATAAAGTTATTTATTCTTCATGCTGTTTATCTTAGGACCAACTGAGATAATTAAGTGTATACAGAGATAGAACTCCATTCATCTGAGATTCTCTGTAGCTTGGAAATTGTGTTGGCTTGTCTTAAAGCACCTCTCCCTTACTTTCCTGTAAGTGTTTTGCTTCTGGCACAGGTTATATGAAGGGTTCTACCTGACCTTAGCCAGGGACAGGAGCCAAGTGCGTTGTTCAAGGCCCCAGGGTGAATCCATGGCATGAGCAGAGCCCTTGGCTATGAATCCTTGCTCCTCAGCCCTCCCACTCCCCTTCTTGACCCTGGTGTTTTGTACCCTTTCACACAGTCATTATCTTCTGTTTCTGCTGCCTGTTTTTCGGGGTGAGTGACAGGAGATGTGCTGCATGAGGGAGTTAACTCCTCTGTGAGAGAAGCTCTGCAAATGGTCTGTCTGCAACAGTGTAGGAGAACTGAAAAAGTGTCATTATCTCTCTTCTCCTATACAAGTCCTTGGTTTTCCAGAGCAGAGCCTGGGATGTGCTGCAGAGAATCCATTAGTGGGCTGTCACACGCTGCAGTGTAGGATGTCAAGATGAGGAAATCCCTGCAGGAAAGTGCTGATATTCTCTGGGAATACAAGACCTGAGTGCACTGTGGTAACCCCCCAAGGCTGTATCCTGTCTTCCAGGCAGACCAAACCTGCTTTTTCCAGGCCTCATTTCTACCATTCCATCCCTCTACCTTGAAAAATCTATCTATTTATTAATTTTTGGCCAGTTTAGGCTCTTCTGCTGTGATAGAAACCTCATGGAAATGAAACATTCCTGGTGGGTTTCCAGCCCTCACAGAAGTCAAGTTCTAGTTCCTTGAGGTCCCCTCAGCCCTTAAGGTATTCAGTCATGGGGTATTGCCATTTAATGGCAATATTGGTGCAAGTTTTGCCCTCCGATGCCCTGCAACAATTGCAAGCACCCAGGCTCAGACAGTCAGGGCCACCTGTCAAAGCAAGGTCATCTCCTGAGCTGTGCACCTTGAGGAGATCAGGGTAAAGCTACACAGTGTTCCTGCCTATGTGTGTGGTTTGGGGTAGTGACTGCCCCATGAGCCAGTGTTATCTTTTGAAGGCTTATGTCCAAGTTCTACATTTTTAGTCCTTTTATTTTTTAGTACCCAATGAAGAAAGCTCTACTTGCAGAAAGACTGTCCTGGCAAAGCAACTCCTTTTTGCAGTTGGAAGAAGCTGTAAAGCTGCCACAGTCTAACTTTTTCTCTAGTGCAAATCCATTTTTCTGAGCCATAGGTGTAGGAGCTTGCTATGCTGACTGATGTGGGTGCTTGAAAGCACACACAGGCACCAGGAATCTGCATTTGGGAATGTATATATGTGTAGTTTAAGCACTAATTCAATCTTTCTGGCAGTGCTAGGAAAGGGAGCCCCTGCTCTATAGCAGTGGTGGTTATTCTTTTGACAGCCTGATTACTGGCCTACAGATGCAAAGTCCCTGACTCCTGAAATTCTTTGTAAAACACTTCCGCTGAAACCAGACCTGGGTTTGATCTGCAGGCTGAAATATTTGACTAGAACATCAAAGTGAATTTGGAGAGGAAGGGTTACTTGATAGAATTGATGTTGCAACTTACCTGATTCTTTTCCAACTCTAGATATTTCTGACACTGATGTTGTAATCTCATTTCTAAATACCCCTATTTCCTAAATATTTGGCATTTGGCCTTGTTTCTCATTGGATTCTTCTGAAAAATCAGTACTTACCTAATCACTTTGATATAAACACTCAGTGAATCATGGCAGGGGTCTTCTATATAAATTTATATATGCTTACAGGAAATAGGGCCATGATCTAAAGGCTGTTCTGATCAGTATCAATGTGCAGGAAGTTTAAGTAAAAGTCTTTTTTTGGTGGTTTTTATAGCATAACTAAGATGTTAACATTAGTGCTCTTCCAAATCATGACATCTGCTTACAACTCAGCAACAATAATGACCTCTTAGTTTGTTCTGTTTGTGCCCATTCCCTCGACCTGCGCAGTTTAAGGGCCCAATCCAGCCTGAAGCTGAAAGATATTTTGGTTGGACTTGACTGGTCTCTATAGAAGCAAAGTTCTTTGGACACACTGGCTGTAGTATTTCTGCCTTGAAGAGAATGTTTTAAAGGTTGACGATAAGGCTGAAAGGTTCACTTACAGGAAGACATCAAAGTTTTCTCTCTTCCTCTCTTCCCCCCCACCCCAGCCATAAAAGAGAACAGCAATTTTTCTGCCTAGCTTGGAGGTGGTTCTTTTAAAATCAGACTTATCCCCAGGCTACCGAGACTGGGAGTTATGGGCCTGTTTGAATATTTCATGGAGAGAAGCTGGTGGGTACAACACTGAAACTACCTTGGGTTTGGAGGCATCAGGGTATGTGATTGGTGACAGTGGGGACTCACAGGTCAGGGAAGGGACAAATGAGATTGGGTGCAGGAGATACCCTTTTCTATCCCACAACCACTTTGTGGAGACTCAGTCCCACCTAATGAGGTAAAAATATTTTTTCTCTTTCTCTTGTAAGCTTGCTTTACATGCTGTTATCAAGATATATGTGAATTCAGATAGCAAATGAGGCACCCAGCTGTTTACATGGCTTGTAGTTTGTAAGCAAAGTAGGATCTGCTCTGTCCCTCCGGAACAGGGTACAACAGAGGAAGCAAGGCTGGGAGAGTTGGCATGATGTTGGGCAAAGCCTGCTGCAGAGCCAATATATTTGTGACCATGAACAGATAAGATCTTGCACTTCAATAGCACTTCAGATTCAAAGGGGTCACTGAAGAAATGATATGCACACAAGCTTTATCTCTCTATTGGAATGGTGTTCTCTGAGGCAGTGCTGATAAACCAGGTGATGTTGTTTTGAATGGTTTATCAGGATAGGAAGTGAAGAATGCTTACTACTTGCTTCAATTTCCAATGTGACTAAGCTCTGGAAGTACAATCAGCAGCTATTTGCCTATCACCAGATCACTGGGAATAGGCCTTTTGCCAAGAGCAGCCACAAAATCTTTGGTGATTACTCTGATTTGGGCTCTGTGTGTTAAACTATTTTCAAGTCCTAGTCCCTAAAACGGTGCAGTGCCCCAGTGCTGCCTGCATTCTGCCTTGTTGAATCAGACACCACCTCCTGAAGAGCTCATGTTCTCCTGTGGGTCTCTGCTCAGCACTCCTCACACCCAGTCCTGCTGTGCTCCAAGAAGGGCAAGGCATAGCCTGGGGCCAGGTGGTTGCAAGCTGTGCTTATGGTCTTTGTTTCTAGGGCTACCAGGATGATGCTTTCCCATCCAAAAAGCAGCCAGATGACTTTCCCTCCATCCCGTGTGCCTGCTTGTACACAGCAGGACTGGTCAGGACCTGCCTCTGAGTAATTCACTTGCCTTCTCTGAAGGGTGTCATCTTAAAAATGACACATGGTTTGACACAAACTAAGAAAATATATCCTTAAATAACCAGGGCAGGTGTTGAAATCTTATTCCTTAGAGCTTGTAGTCTTCAACATTTTTGACAGCATACCACTTTTGCTTGAAAGTTGCCTTTAGGAAGAACATCCTTAGTACATCCATCATGTGAACATTATCCATTATTCCAGTGCCTCACTCAGGATTTTTTTCAGCTGGGTGCTTCTGATACCTGCAGAAATGTTTTTATACTGTTTGTACTCCTTGCCGTCTTTTCACTGAGATGGTGTCCGTAAGGAAACACCATCCAAGATGTTTTGGGTGCTTAATCTGTGCAGTGATGTTAACACAGAGCAGCTGCAGGTACGTAGTACGTGATGCCATTTCCTCTTGTCCTGTCTCTTGTACCTGGGAGCAGAGATTCAGGGAGTTGTGGAGGGTTATAAGCACCCCCCCAACCTCCTTTTCTTCAGGCCAAGCCCCTCCACGAGTTCCCTCAGCTGCTCCTTGCAGGACTTTTTCTTTAAATCCTTCACCAGCTTTGTTGCTCTTCTCTGGGCACACTCCAGATCCATAATGTCTTTCTTATAGTGAGGGGCCCAATACTAAATCAGAATGAAAGGAGAAATCCTATTAGGCAAAGACTTGACAGGATCAGCATCATCTTACACCTTTATACTGTTTAATGCAGTGAAGAAGCATCAACTCCAAACCAAAGAATCCTTTTCCTGACCTCTCCTGTTCTAGAGGTGCCACTTCCAAGCACAAGACAAGAGTCAGGGCCAACCTGTTGCCTGTAACTCTTTTCTGCCATTTCTTACATTGAACCAGCTCCATTTCCAGCTCCACAATGAAGAAGTGGCTGAGGCTGTCTGCTTATCAAAGCAATGATGAAGGGAGCAATTCTATTCTTGGTAGTTTCAGCTGACAGAAACTGCCTGTTCTTTGTTGTGATTAAGAAACAGTCCAGTTGGACAGTCCAAGTTTTAAATACTAATTTCTCCAAAGGATCTGTTGTCCAAGGAAATCTATTAAATTTCTCTTCAAATGAGAAAATGTTGTGCCACCACCAGCCTGTTCATATTTTAAATAGTGTAAACACTGACAGTAAAGGTATGTTGCCAATATTTGGTAGTTAAGACTAAGTTGTGATATTTATACCAGATTTTATACAGCTATAAAACCTATAGTTAATATTTCTGGCACAGATTACACTCACAAGTGCAAAGGGTTTCTTAAAAAGCTGAACAAATGGGAGGTTGGGGGAGGGGGGATGTTGCTCAAGAGGGTTTGGAACATTAGTGTGGAAAAGCAACAAAAGCAGCAATGAACTCCCAAGACAGTGGAAAAGTTAAAATATTGACAGAATAATTGACATAACTGACTTAAAAATATCCTGTCAGCTGTTAACCCTTCTAGTGCCAAAAAAAGCATTCCATTCTTCCCTTAGAAGCTGAACACTGCACTGAAGATGATGATGACGATTGTGACTGAGTAGAAGCAGCAAAGAGGTCCTTGTACTAAGATATACTCAAAATCAATACTTTGGGAAATTAGGTGTTTAATGAGGACCTGAAAGGCACAAAGATTTCATGTAGAGTTTTTACAAAAATACTTTTAGATAATGTTCATAGTGTACAGAACCAGAGTTCCAAACAATATCTGATATTGCTAAAATGTTTATCTAAATACTAGAAAAGCAAGTGTGCAACCAACCCCTTAGGAATGTTCACCAAGTTTACAGCTCTTATCTTTCCGGATGAGAAGTGCCAGCACAGTTAGAGCATCAAGCATGGAAAATGAAGAAAGAGCTGAGGTTTAGGGAATGTTTTCTAGAGTGTTTGGGTCACCACTAGTCAGATATTCTCAAACAATTCTTGGTCAGAAATGTGATGTAGTAGGTCTGGGTTTTGTAGTTTTGTAACAGTGGTGAAAAGTACATGTTAGAGACCATGGAAAGGGGTACAGCCTGTTGGAAGGTACTTGGATATAAAAGCAATTTTAATAGAGCAGTGCAAAGTTTTACATCAGCAGAATTGAGAAAGCCTTGGAAAAAATCTGCACTTTTAAAGTGAGTTTGCTGTTTACAAAATATAGCTAATCTGAGTGAGTGGGAGCAGTCAATATTGTACGTAATGATGGAGAGTAAAAAGAGAAGCTATTTGTATTTCACAACTCTCCTACCACTATGTTAGAAGAAAACATGAACCTTACATAAGGAAGTGAGTTAAAGAACATGAGCACTTTTTTGTTGTTGTTGCTGCTTCCAGGAGTGTGGGGTTTAGTAGAAAATGATTTAAAATATTTTTATGTAGTATGCATACTGAGTGCCTAATGCATGCAATTTATATCTGTAAAATATTATCCTCTCTAACATTTTCATTACAATCTTGCATTTGACTGAAATCTCTGAAGGTTGATCAAAAAACTGTGGGAAATGGAACTCCCCAACCCCTATACTTTTTTTCCTTTTCTCTGAGGAGTCTCCTCTTTTTTCTCCTGGCTCTTGTTTTTGATGGTGTATTTTTTTTGTCCAAACATCCATTACCACAGTATCTGAACACCTGTGAGGAGTTGCTGCTCCAGGATGTGGTCAGGTTCAGAGGCACACAAGCTGATGAATATCACATTCTACTTCTTTAATTGCCACCCCACACAAATCTTTTTTGGCAGATAAATCAGGGAAGGAGGTTGGTGCATGATTCATTAACATAATGCTCAGCACAGGGAAGGCAGGAGCGGGCAGGTGGAGACAGGACATCCAAATGCTGTGGGAGCAGCTGTTTGAAACAGCCTGGAGATGACCAAAGCTTTCTCTGAGGCTGACAGGAGGTTTCCTGTTCCATGTTTTACTGAAGGGTCTGGAGCAGCAAAGCCCAATATTTTTGGAGTAGGGTCTCACTGTCATCACCTTCCCCTCTACCCCAAGCCTTACCCAGCTCTGGTCCCCCTGCCCTTCCTATCCACTCCCCTACAACTGCTCCTGCCTTATTCCCACCTCAGGTTTAAGCTTTCTTGCCCAGCCCCATTCCTGGGTGCAGCCAGGCAAACGGAGATCCCAAGCTGGTAGGCCTTGGGGAATGCAGCAGCTTAAGCCCCACTCTACATCATGCTTCAGTTTTGTTTTTGGCTTAGGTGACCCTGGGGACCTCCCTATTGAAAAGAGAGAGGCTCCCTGTAGCACCCAGAAAATTTCAGAGCTAGCTGAAAAATCACAAGGAGGACTTGTAAGATTGTAAGGATGTGGGAACGAGAAATAAATTGAAATGTTTAACTTTGTTGCTTAAATAACTGTTTACAAACAGGAGAAACTTGTCTCTGTTTATAGGAAGTTGTCCATAGATGAGTGACGAGAGCCTCACCGTGCCAGGCTTTTGGTTGAGTGTGGCTTGACAGAGCAGCAGCTCTGCCTGTGAGACACCCCTTCCCTTCCCTTCCCTTCCCTTCCCTTCCCTTCCCTTCCCTGTCCCCCTGCTCTCTTGACTACAAAATGGGTTGATGATGTCTGTCCACACTGGACCAGGGCTGTACAGCAGCCAGAAAAAACATGTGAGGCCTAACCTCACCTTTGCTTGCAGCTTTTGTTTGTTTCACAAATAACTACAGCTAAACTAAAAAACCAGAAATTAAACATTTCATATGGAAATACTTAAAAAATGAGTGTGTGGTGGTGCTTTTCCCTGTAGTTAGCTGGTGAAAGGATTGCTAGGTGAGGCTCAAGACCCAGTTTCAAATCCCTTCTCTGTGTTTAGATTCAGAATCTGGAATTAATGTCTCTGATGAGACAGAAGGGCCTTGCCAGGTGACTGTGGGCTGTTTCATGATGGGTTTCTCTGCCTTTCTCGCCAAGTCCTTGTGGAGGTGGGCGCAGTCACCGGGGACAATCTGTCACCAATCTGAAAAATGAGTAGGCCACCTCAGGTGTGCTGGAACAGCTGTCACTGGGCAGTCATGCCATTGCAAAACACTCTGTTCAGCTGTGCATGCCTTACTCATAAGAAGATGTTCCTTTCCCTCTAATTACCTCGGTGCTATTGTTACTCCCAAGCACGCTGGAACACTATTAAGTAGTAATAACTACTGATACTTGTGGGAGAAATCAGTGTTAATATGTAGCTCGTTAGGAGAGCTCCAGGAGGAGCACAGAAAGGAGGTTTTGTCTTGTAAAAAGCATAAAGCTCCCATGGCTGAGTCTGAATGAAGGCTCACTGGCAGGAGGGTTACACTCAGAAGACAAGCAATTTGGTTCTGGGAATTGAACTTTGTCAGGTCAGAGAATGGGAGAGCAATACTGACAAGTTGAGCCTCTGTAGTTTGCTTTATTTTTGTGTTTATTTTTGTTTGCTTCATAGCTGTATCAGAGTGTGGCCAGCAGGACTAGGGAAGAGATCCTTCCTCTGTACTCAGCACTGGTGAGGCCACACCTCGAGTCCTGTGTCCAGTTCTGGGCCCCTCAGTTCAAGGACATTGAGGGGCTGGAGCATGTCCAGAGAAGGGCAATAGAGCTGGTGGAGGGTCTGGAGTACAAATCCTGTGAGGAGCAACTGGGGGAGCTGAAGGTGTTTAGCCTGGAGAAAAGGAGGCTCAGGGGTGACCTTGCCCCTCTGCACAACTCCTGACAGAAAGTTGTAGCCAGGTGGGAATTGACCTCTTCTCCCAGATGACTAATGACAGGATGAGAGGATGTAATCTTAAACTGAACCATGTAAGGTTAATGTTGGACATCAGGAAGAATTTATTCACAGAAAAGATTAGCCATTGGAATGGGCTGTGCAGGGAGATGTGGAGTCACTGTCCCGGGAGGNTTTTTTTAAGTCAAATGGAAGATGCAAACTGGTGTTGAGTCAAACCCTTGGTCTGGCTTATGTGGATGTGGGAATGAGCTGGAGTGGTCAGGATGGGCGGTATCCCTTCAACCTGCTTTGAGTCCCACCCCTCAGACCTTTCTTCTGTACCGTGAGGAGCCTTGTGTCTCCCCATGATGCTGAGGCAGCCATAGGAAAAGCTGAGTGAGCTGCACCTTTCACAACACAGTTGCATGGGGAGGTGTTTCTGGGTAAGAACACAGTGGGATGCTTGTGTTGCCAGCTGGACCTCTTGGTTTTATTTCTGCTTTTTCCCTTGCTGATGATGAGGGCTCTTGTCATGTGATTTTCCACCACTGTGAGAGTGGCCTTGAGTGCTGCTTGGAGTCTGAGTCTTCAACACCACTTCTCCAGGCAGCCATCCGTGGCCTTCCAGGGCTCCCTCCTTCTGGGAAGTGTGTGAGAATGTGTGTGTTATCCTGGGAGGTAACACAGGTGGTGCACACTCAACCATAGCTTCTTAAGGTGTAACTTTAGGGCTTTCTAACTGCACACCTGATCCTCCTCCTCCTTTTGCCCTACTTTAAGAGCAGGCTTTTGTACTGCTGTCCATCCAGGTGATGTTCTTGCTGAGGCTTGCTCTAGTCTGTGGCATTAAAAAACTAGAAAGGACATATCCTGTTATCACTGTGCTGTGGCAAGAACACAGTTGTATTCATGTAGAACCATGGCGGTCTGTTTGTAAGACATGATATAATTGAAAAGTCTGGCACATTTCCCACAGCAAACATTGTTAATCCCCACTAGCTAGGATTAGTCACCACTCCTTACAAGCCTTGACACAAATCTAGCAAGTTATTCAGTTAATCCGCACTTACAGGATAAATATTGCATCCTATGGGAAATTAGGCAGCGTCTTCTTCCTCTCCTGTTGTGCAGTGATGCATTGTGTCCTTTACACCTGAAGGTGGAAGGGAAAAACGCAATAACATGTGATAGATGTTAGCAGACACCTGCTATCACAATGCAGCTGGATCAGCAGCGAAATTTAGTACAACAGAGCTCACTGAAAGCAGGCAGTGGATATAAACAGCATCTTTGTGCTCTTTCGTGGCACTGCAGAATTTTCCCCTTGTACAACAATAAGCACTCGATGCCTCACAGCTGCAGGACCCTTCTGAGAGTCCCATCTTTTTTACAGGGGGTTTTCTCCTTGTGTGAGCTCAAGCTGTATCTGCAAGTCATTGGATTTGGGTGGTGTATTTCCCATCAAACTTAGGCTGCTGAGAGGAAGGTGGTTCAGGCTCTGAATTGTTGCAGTATCCAAAGTGCAGCTCCAAGTTTCCTCATAGGCAATCTCCAAAACAGCAAGATCTTACTGAGTGGGTGACCTGAGATTCTATTTTTCTGGGCAAAATAGCTGAGTGAATTTGCAGAGACCAAGTTTCCAGTTCTTGGGCAATTTAGCCAGGGAAGCTGGCTTGAAGCAGAGCACCGAGGAAGCTTGGAGAATTCAGTTCAGCAGCCCTGCCAGGGATTTTCTTCCAAGCCTGCACATTGCAGCTGTCCAGTGAAACCAAGGCCATCAGTGGGCACAAGCAGGGAAATAAGGGGCCTTTTGGCTGGGGAGGTCTTCATTTGAGAGGAGTTCTGGAAATTTCTGATTCCAGTGTTATTTGATCCAAAAATCTTTTAAAAATAAATTATTATTACTGAAGTATTCCCTTAGACATTTAACTCTCCCAGTGCTTTAGAACAACATAAATTCCCCTTTATCTTGGGTAAATAAATAATTACCTAAATGAATGGATGTTACTTTACCTCATTGATTTATCATCTCATTGGACTGAGTAATGTTTTCAAGGATTTTAAGCTTAAATTTCACTCCCAGTCAGCAAAGTGGATTTGTAAATCTTAAGGTGCTTATGAAAAGAGAGAACTCATGCTAAGAGCATTTTCTGCTTTGAGATTCTGTCTGGTCACTTACCCTCATTACTGTGTGACTAAGTTTCCTTAGGTCTTGTAATGAATTATGTTCCCTCTTGCCCCTTTCCAAAAATTGTTGTAGTAACCTTGTGTGTGACCAGCGCTGACTCCCCAGCATCTTGTCTGAGTGAGTGCTGGCTGCTGGGAGAAGTCTGGCGTGGGTTTTGTAACTTATCATCACATCTGGTGATGTTTGTCTTGTCCTTGCCCTTTGCTTTTAAGTGTTGGTTGTCTGCCTAGGAAAATTTAGGATTCATTTCCATCTTATCGTGGACTTAAAGGGGTAAAATAGTTCTGGACATGATACTGGAATGTAACACAATTTTACTGCTCTAAGTTGTGAGTCCAGTGGAACTGGACTGGTTTTAACACCTTACTTGTGTCTATGGATCGTGGATGTGGTGAGGACCACTGTCACACTTGGTATCTGCTCAGAAACTCTCCTGCCTGTAGTCTGTTTTTTTAAATTCTTGTTATGTTTCCTCCAAACAGGTCAATACTGCAGGAAGGAAGCACTCAGCTCAGCAGTCAGGTGCACAGGTTGCAGTGTTCCTGTGCTTTCCAAGTGTATCTCTCCTGTCTAATAAGCCCTGTTGGCAGGGCTCTCTCTGACACTGCCCTGCAGCTCCTGGAGGCAGCAGCTGGTGTTTCTTTCATGCCTGGAGATGAGCAGGGGGAGGTTACAGACTGGTTGAGATAAATCACTGAGTCAATTGGAAACTGCCAGCAGTATTTTTCTCCCCTCTGTCCACATCTAGAATTTACACAAGAAGGTCATGTTACTGTTGTTTCCTCTTCCACATTCCCTGTCAGACAAGGTCATTTTCGAAGCCAATGACCAGTTAAGCTTTAATTCTGCAACCATGGAAAATTATTATCAAAAGGGACAAGCTTCAAAGTAGATGATTAACTGGCACATCCGATGACTGGTTACAGTTTAACAGGATCCTTTTGCACAACTCCCTTCAGCTGTAGTGAACTTGAACTCATATGAAAATGAGTGAGATGTAAGGGGTGACTCTCCCTTACAATGTGGCTGAATAAATCCTGGCTGAATAAATAGATGATAAGAGAGAGGACAGAATCCCCTCAGAACAACTGTGTAGGAGCTTTCCCTGGAAGCCCAGATTTTGCTCCTGCTCCTAGTCCCTTGTTGCTGCTGGTATAATTCACTTTGTTTTCTGTTGCCAGGGTTGTGAGAAACAGCACAGTCTCAATTGTGCTGAGATAGGTACAGCCTGTTGTAGTTCTCGTCTAGTGAAGGCACCATGGTGGATTAAAGCCAACCCGACTCCTGTGTTGTGCCAGGTTTTGGAGAACCCAAGAGCCAGGCCAGGTTTATGTGAGATGTAAATCATCAAGGAGGGAAGGGCACAGAAGTACACCCGTGCCTGGAGGAGCAAAATGAAGGATGGGTTATCCCAACATGGCCTAAATTGATCCTTCTACTGCTGTGTTTTGGCAATGTTGTTTCCTAAAAGAAAGTGTTGCAAGGCTGTGCTGCGTTTGGGTGCAGAACACGTATCCAAGGTTTGTAGTCCTCTCATCTGAATCAGCTCCAGGGTTTGAACACTTCAGTTTTAATACAGGGGGAAAAAGAAGGCTGACAAACCTAAAACGATCACAGCTATGCAATGAAACCTTATGAAGAGAAAGACACTGTCACGAGGGGAGCTTCTTTAATAAATTCATTCACTGTTTCATGTGTGTACTGCATCAGGCTTTCCCTTCTGCCTTCCCTTCACCGTGTCTGGGAAGGGCATTGGGGAACCTCAGGCCGTCTTGCCCCAACCTGAAATGCAGCACATGCTGATGTGGTTAAAGCCGTTCAGATCCAAACCATTGCCTGCCAGCCACTGGTTATCACAGGTACTGACACCTGGGGAGCTCTGCCCATCTCTGTCAGCAGAGCACCTGGCACAGATTATACCCCCTTGTTGACAAACCCATACAAAATTCCTTTTTCCACACTGTCCTGAGCCACTGCGGCCGCCCTGGTTATGGGTATCCAGCCAAGCTCCTGTGCCACTGGCACAGATGTGTCTAGACTGGCTGAAGCTGTCCCTGCTTGACTGCAGTCTAGTCCAGAGTCCATCTGGTTACATATGAAATAAGCACAATTTGCCTTGCTGGTGGTTCTGGGGGAGGCAGAGGCAGGTATGCATCCCCATCCTGGCATTATTCCCCAGACTCAATTATCTTGTCTTCCCTGAATGACCCCTTCCAGCTCGCCTACAGCGGAGGGCAGAAGTTGGCCTTTACTTTGGTTTATTTATGGCAGCTTGGTTTTTGTTCTGTGTCCCCTATTAGTCATAAGGAATGAATTCTGTTCTTGGCTTAATCAGGGTAACTGTGAGCAGGCTCACGCCTGTGCACTTGGAGGCTGTTTTTAAAAGCTGGCAGATATCAGTGTTATGGTGTAAAGCTGACAAATCTTTAAAGAGAAGGTCACAGAGCCGCCTGCAGAGGCCTGACATTATCTTCTACTGACAGTGATAGAAACTGGTGGTGTATGTCTCTGTGGTATCAAAGAATGATATCTAAAATTCACCCCTGCCTTACGGACTAATCTCCTCAAGTCCTTCTGAATGGCTTCTGAGCTGGGCTGGAGCAGGGCAGGCATTTACACTTGTCCCCCTGGCTGTGTCTGCCCTCCCCTTCCCCATGAGCAGCTTTGAGGCAGAGCTTTGGCAGCTTTGTATGCGCAGCTCACTCAGAGACCAGAGGAAACTGGTGTCTCTGCTGGACAGCTGTTAATTGAGACCTGCAGAACTGAAAGCCTCTGGCAGTCAAAAATCTGGTTATAAGGGGTTTTCCCCTTTTTCTTTCTAGCCACACAAATGGAAACTGGGATCCTCACTTAGTGATGTAATCCCCATTCCCAGGCCTTATAATGAAATTTCACATGTTTGGATGCAGGAGCAGAGGAGCCAGCATGGGTAAACTCCTTGTTCCTGTTGGAGGTGCTGTCCTGGCCCTGGTGGAGACAGACCTGATGGTTACACTCCAGCTGGAAGCTCCTTGCCCTCGTTGTCTGCTGTTCCAATTGTGTGATTGTTTGTGAGGAGTTGTCCAGGGGTTTATGTCTGGTAAAACTTGTCTGTAAAATGCAAGATGTTGAAAATAGGAAAACAGAGGCCTGTCTCTAATAGTGCCAACAAGACAAGGTTTCTGGGAAGAATATCTGAGAATAAATCAGCTGCTACATCTGGGGATAAAGCTGACAAGAAGTGGCCCTGGAGATCTTTCTTTGGTCTGAAATAGAAGGTGATAATGTTTAAGGAGGTGTTAAATGGTTAACCATCCTTGGGCCACTGTGGCTCCAACAACACTGCTCTAACAACAGCAGCAGAGGCATTTGCTAACATCTTTCTCTGTAACTCCATTGGGATCCATTAGTCCCTTGTTTCCCTGCTCTCATCAGCTTTCTGCCTTTTAAAAAGCAGAGTGCTCATATAAAGACATTAAAAAAAAAAATCCAGAATTGATCTTACATGACAGACGTTGCTGTCAAATTTAGGAAGATGGCCAAAAGGCTAACAGAACTGAAGAACAATTGAATACAAACATTTTTCAGTGCCAACTGATCTACTGTGTTCTAGAATGTTATTTTCACAGCAGCTTTTTCTATGCCTGAGCAGGAGAGACGATTCATCAAGGTGCACAGGGGAATGCCAGTGGGAGCAGTGGCCTCATGCTCCAGCAGTCAGTACTTTTTGAATTATGCATTTTCCACAACGATTATCTATGTCCCTTCTTTTGTTATTCCTGCTTGGGTGACAGACTGCACTGTAACTGCTCCCTGTTGGGAGCAAGGACCTGTTTGCATTATAGCAAATGATTCCTTAATAGAGGAGGAGATTTGGTGTATTCCTGTGATATGCCATATCTTTGAGCTCTCTCCATCCAGCTTAGTTAAGGCATTGCACCAGCTGACAGTGCCCAAGACTGTGTAGAAAGCTGGCAGCTGGCTGTCTCCCACAGAATTAGGGACAGTCAAAATTTTCTGAGCCTCAGGGACTGGATCATTGCTCCACTTTTCCACAAACTGAGGCTGGTTTGATGAATGCTGAGGAGCTGGGTCAGAGCTGGACTTTGTAAACAGGTACGAATCCACTGCCTGAATGGCTTTGCACCTGATTGCACCAGGGGAGGCTTGGCTCACTCTCCTCCCATTTCCTCCTCATTTGACTGCAAGGTTAAAAGTAGTGTTTGCTTTTGTAGCACCAGCCTGATTTCACCGGTTTATACTGCACACTATTAGTGGGAAATACCTAGGCACTGAAATGTTAATGTTAAATATTCAATTAGCATGTTTTCATGTTTTATTGTCTTGTTTTGTTAGGCTTGTGCAGTTTGTAAAGGGCCGTGGGGATTCCATAAGAAGGAACATAATGTAAGTCTGTATTGTTACCTACCTTCTAGTGTCAGCCTCAAGGAAATCCCAGCTGCACTCCTGTTCTTTAGGGACAAGGGCAAAGAGTCAGCCCCCTGGAAAAACTCAGGAAAGCATTAAATAAACTTCTTCTTCTTTTAATAATGAATCTGCAAGGAGATAATTCATAAGTGTGACAGACATGGCCTACAGCCTGTGCCAGCAGTCCCCAGATATCAGTGGTGCTGAGGGGGGCAAGCTGGGCTTGGGTGTTTGTGGTCTAAGCCAGAGGTCTGTCCTTTCCATGAAGAAGTGGTGGAGGGTGGAGTGGGTTAAGGAGACTGTGAGAGGGATTAGAGGGTTACAAGCAAGCTGATAAAATTTAGAGGAGAAAAGTCTTTCTCAAGCAATAGGAAGTGAAGACAAAAGCAGCGAGACCTACCTGAGAAAGCCCACATGGAGTAATTTCTGGCAGAGTTTCTAGGGGGACATTGATTCCAACTTTAACAAAGCTCTGATCACAACGTTTTGCAGAGGCTTTTACAAGACAATGCAGCTTAGTATTGCAACAAAACTGAGCTTTGAAATGCTCTGTGCAGCCTCTCTGTTGGCAACCACATCATCCCAATCAATAACATCAGTCCATCAGCCTTCTAGAAGCACTTAGTAGTTTGGGCACAATCAGCCCCGTTCAAATGCAGTCCCAGAGTGTTGCAAGTTTAATGGAAATTGGTCCATCCCCAGTTGGTGTGAACTGAACCTCTGCTGGTGTCAATGGGTTGTGCTGATTTGAATGAATTCAGGATCTAGTAGTAAAGGTTTTCTTAAAAACCTGTTCTAGGAGATGCTGCTGCTAATGCGGGACTGTATTTCCATCTTGCCTATAAATTCAGAGCTGACTGCTATAAGTACACAGGTGGCTAAATCCTATAGGAACAGCAGCACGCAATTCCCAGCTCCCTGTGGTCCCTGTGTGCTTCACCACTGGTGGCTCTGGGGGCTCAGGGCTTAGCCAAGGCTGCCCCTGGAGCAGGAGCAGCCCACACTTGGCAGGAAGGTGGGGTTTGGGAAACATCAGCCCTTTTCTTGCACCCAAAATGGATGGCAGCCAGGTGTTTGGGATATGAGTTCACCTCACGCGACATCTGCCGAAGGTGTGTGGCACAGCTCTGGCTGTTCAGTTATTAACCTGCTCTAGTGGAAGGTGCCCCTGCCCGTGGCAGGGGGGCTGGAACTAAATGACCTTTAGTATCCCTTTTAACCCAAGCCATTCTATGGTTCTACAATCATCCTGTGTTTGTGGAGTGAGTTTCTGTGCCTTAGGATCAAGCACTAAGGGAATTACAGCATCACTGACCCCACCACCCTGGCAGCCTGTGCTCGTGCACTGTCTCAGGACAAGGGGAAAAAGAGGCACTCAAAGTCTTATCTTTCCTTCAGGGTACCTAAGCCAGCTTGGATCAGAGACCTCAGTGCATTGAAACATGAGAATTTCTCTAGAAAAAAAGCAAAATCAGTAAGGCTGTTGGTGATGATTTAAAGAGGGAGCTTTGAAGGTAGGATTTTATCTTTGAAAGGGTGTATGAGGAGGAGGAAGCAAATGGCTATGAAGGATGGATGTAAGGAGAGGCCTGTAACATTTGTATCTGCAGTCCTTCCATTTTATGGCTTTATTATCTGTCTGGAAGATGATGGAGAAATACAGAAACCAAATAGTTGTTTGTTTTAAAAGTATTTTAGTCTTTAGCTCCAAGGTTGGGAGAGCCCTGTATTGGCCTTAAGCCACATGTTTTGGTTTGTTTTTTCTCTAGGTGTCAAGGAAGGATAATTTTCTTTACTTTTTTTTTCTTTTCCTTACTGAGCTGAGACTTGTTGGAAAAGTTCCTCCAAAAATGAAACTCCCTTGGACTTGGCAGAGTTACACTGGAATAAACTCTGTTTGTGGTATATGGGGCATTGGGCAAAACACATGGCAGGCCCTTTGCAGTGGTCTCTCTGTTGTGTCTTGCCAACCACACAGGGATTTCACAATTATTGCAGTGTGGAAGTGATCCAACAAAATTTATTGTATAAATCTTTACAAAGACAAGGGACAAAAAGAAGGGCAATGCACTCCGGAGCCTGAGTGCTGGATAAAGAGAGCACCTGGTTTTATCTGCACTGAACAAAGTTCTGCCACAAAACCTGTGTGTCTCAGCACAAATGGCAACGGGGTACCAGAGCCCTCAGGTCTGGCCAGCAATCTCAGTAGTCCAGGAAGCATTTTCTTTTAAACTTCTCATAAGAGCATCTCCTGCCCTGCTGTTACTGCTGTAGGAATAGTTGGGTTTAAAACTCTAATTTGCTAATGAACCATGGCAATGTTTTGGGTCAGCTTGAGTGTTAACTCTCCAAATCTGTTCTGTGAAAAGAACAAAAAAAAAATGTTTAGATCGGAGTTGAACAAAATAGGTTTGTGTTATTAAACAGCCATTACTGGGCTAGCAACTCTTTGCTCCATTCTCTTCTGGAAGCCAGGCTTGGTGCGTGGTGAAGAGAAGCCCCCTTTTCCATTTGGAAGAAGTGTGGCATAGCAATAATAGATTTGAGGCCATTTCTTTCTTTCCATTGCTTTGTTGGGCAAGTGAAAATGCTGGCAGGGTCATGTGCTTTGTCTTCTGAGGGACACATGTTCTGCCCTGCCTTCATTTCTTGATGCAAGACAAATTCTTCTTATAGATGACACCAAGCTGAAATTTGCTGGGTATCAAAACTCCTGTTAATATGCAGAGAGTGCCCCTATATGTTCAAATATTTGATGAATGTATTTCAAGAAGGTTTCAAGAGTGAGGGTGGTGAGGCCCTGGCACAGTTGCCCAGAGAAACTGAGGCTGCCCCATCCCTGGAAGTGTCCAAGGCCAGGTTGGACAGGGCTTGGAGCAACCTGGGATAGTGGAAGGTGTCCCTGCCTATGGCAGGGGGGTTGGACGAGATGACCTTTAAAAGGTTGCTTCCAACTCAAGCTATTTTATGATTCTATGATATCAACTTATCACCTAGTTAGAGATAAGACACAAAAGAGCAACTCTGCCAAGGGAAATGAGATTCCTGTGCCACTGAATGAAATATTATCTTGTGTGAACCAGACAAAACGTGGGCTCAGAACCTCCATATTCAACCCAACTACAGCTGTTTCAAAGCAGATCCAACAGCACTACCAAGAGCTTTTCCTTTTTTACCATTTTCCCTAGACAAAGCACTTATCATAGAAGTGAGGATGAGAAAGAACAGGCCATCCCATCAGTCTGCTGCTAGATCAAACCTAGTAGGAAACCCAGCTTCCAGATGGCATGTTACAGTGGCCAAAGGAGGCGAGACCAAAGCCTATCTCCCAAATTCCAGCTGTGAAATCAGATCCAGGAGGCTCTAAACTAAGAGGCTGGTTCAGAGCAATTCCACCATGAACACACTTTTTCCATCAGCTAGCCATTTAATGGTTCTAACAGCCAGAGGCAATGTCCAATGGACTTTTTCTCTGTGAATTTGTCTAAGCTGGTGCAAAATCCAGTTCTGGCCTCTGTAACAGCTCTTGGCATGTGGCTGCCCAATCCCACCATACATTAAAACATGCAGTTAGTTAAGCTGCAGATACTGGTCCTTGTTAAGCAAACCACACCCCAAGACCTTGTTTATAACATGATGGGAGGGACCACATTTGCAGACTGTTTCATGGCAACTGAAATCATAATTAGAACAGCTATCTTCATATGTTGCAAGATAATTTTTCTTCCGGAGGGGGTGGATGTTAAAGATTATGTAAATAATCAATTAAAATGAAGGACTCACTACTGGCTTGCTCTCTCTAGCTGTGATTTGGTAGACAAAATTGGAAAACATACATTTTTGAGCCATTATTGTAGATTAAAATATAAAATGGCAAAGGGGTTTTAGGAAAGGTTCTTCTGCTGCTTTCTGGTTCACGTCATCCTTTTCAGAGGGAAAGGAGTCATGACAGTGTGACCTCTTGAGCTGGGTGTGAGCTGTGCAGGTAGTTCAGTGCCATGAAGGGAGCTGTGTGGTCCTTCAGTCCTCAAGCACGACTGAGAGCAGAAGTGAGTGACAGCACAGCAGCCTGTATGGTATTAGCTATAATTATAGGCTGCCATTGTTCATCAGACCAGGAGGAAAAGTCAAATATTTACTGTTGGGGATAAATGGAGAAGGAGGCGGGTTTTTTGAGAGTGGGCCCAGTCCTGCACTCTTAAACAGACTGATCTGAAAGGTGTCAGCACCTGCTCCTGCTCTTTGTCAGTAGATGCAAGCAATGCAGCAGTCAGGTTCAGAACTGACAGCACATGGTTGACTTCGGAGCTTTTTGTATTTTTAGCATTGCTGGTGTCAGAGATACCGACAGCAGAATGATCCCAGTGATTCTCACTGAGTGAGAAATGATTCACGCTCTGTAAAAATAAAGCTTGATGCAAGCAGTCCTGTATCCACTGAAATGAGGGCTGCAGCCCCCAGACTTTTGAGAGGACCTTTCCCCCCCAGTTCTTTAGAGAAGATGTGCAGGTTTTCCTGTTAGTGTGGATTCCTGTTTCTGGACAGTTCTGAACAGCATTTTCTGCAATCACTGTCGTTTGCCCTGGCCTGGCACTGAAATTGAGCATTTAGGAGACTTGAACTCAGATTCCATTTGACATCCCCAATACTGACATGAATTGTCCTGTTCTCCACTTCAGCCAGATGTTGGTCTCTTCAGTAAAGAAGCCTGTAATAGTTAATATTTCCCTCTGACCATTCCTCTGATGTGTAAGGGGAGAGACAGTGTGAGATTGTGATACCGGCGTGTCTTGGCTCTGGCCATCTGCTCCGGGTGCTTTTTGAGGCACAGAGAAGGTCTATTTCCAGACAGGTAGCACTTGGCTTCAGTGGGAGAATCTGGACCTTTAGTAAAAGGTTTTACATAGACCTGATATAAAGAAGGGGGAGGGAGTGTTAGTGGGAAAAAATATTTTAGTAATGCTTGTGGTTTACAAGGTCTTATGATATTTCAACAAATGGCATGTGCATACCATACTGAGGCAGTTGTAGAAGCAAAGTCAGAGAGCTGATACCTCTTTTAGTGAATTAATTACTTGGTCTCTACAAAAGGATGTTCACAGATGTGCCAGAGGCAGATGATTTTAGTACCAAAGGCTGGTACTGAGCCTCCATACCTTTGATAGTTGTTGGTCATATCTAAACCCTTCTCCTTGTAGCAACACATCTTTTGCAATGTCACTCTCTGAGGCTCCGTCTGCGCAGCCGGGCTGAGGAGAAGGCTGGAGGTTTTGCCCTGGGATCTGCTGGGTGGGCTGTGATGAGGAATGTAATTCTGTCACCCAGAGAGTTCTGCATCCTCCCAAAAACATCTTGAGATGAGTGGAGCAGCTCACTGTGTTTCCACACGCAGGGAAATACTCCTGTAAGATCGAGGTTTTTCGCTCACCCTGTGCCTGCTCCGCAGTGCAGAGCTGCTCTGTGTGTGCCAGGCAGCTGAAATGACTCAGCTCCAGGAACTGAAATAATGATTCAACTAGAAGTTTAAACAAAAGTTGCAGGATGGCAAAAAAGCCTTCTGTGGACTTTCCACTCTTCCAACAGCTACTTATGACCTTTCATACCGTCAGATAAGTGGTTTTATCAGACAAAAACCTGAAGCAGGAACCCAGCTTGTTAACAGAACCACTTGGGTTGCAAGTGACATTTCTTTCCTTCCCTTTCCAAGCTTGATTGCCACATTTTAAATGGCAACATTTATTCTGAGAAGAGTTGACTGAGACTTTAGCCACATCATTGATTTATGCACCAGACACCGTCAAATTGTATTTGCATTAAAGAATGAGTTGTAAGCAGGGAACTAGAAACTGTAGCTTAAAAGGTGAATATCCTCTGGATATCTAAGTTCAGATCACAGGTCACAGCTTAAAATGAGTCTTACCAGCTCCTGGAGTTTACGGGAGGGGGGGTGTCTTTCTTTTCTCCTTTTTTAATAAAATTCTGTTGAGTAAGGCAATGCAGAGTTGGCACTGTTAAAAACAGGATGGAGACTTGAGGTGCATCTTCAGAGCAGTGGATAAACATACGTAAAAGTTCCAGTTTATCAATTGATTTATTAGATTTATTTGCTTATCTGAGGCTTTGCGTAACCTGATCTAGTGAAAGATAACCCTGCCTATGGCAGGAGGGTTGGAGTGGATGATTTTTAAAGGTCACCTCCAACCCAAACCATTCCATGATTCCTCTCCATTAGAGGTACATCTCCATGAGAAGGAGGTGATGCCAATATATGGAGCATTTTAAGGTTCTTCAGAACTGGTTCAGTCCTTTGCAAAATTCCCAAACTTTGCCCAGTGATCACTGGAATGGATTACATTTCCTCTCTTCTATCTTATGTAGAGAAGCAAAAACTTAAAATATGCGACAAGAGGAAAAGCAAGGAAAATGGGAACCTGTTACAGCTGTGTGCCATGGGCAAAACTCAGAGTGCTCCCAAATCACAAACCTTGTTCCCAAACATACGGATGGGAGTGTTTCTCACTGAAATGGTTGTCTGGTTTAGGTGGTATGGGAGAGGGGTTTAGGCTGTAAAAAACATCTATTTTCTTGGATGTAAGATTAGAAATAGCTTAAAAATCCAGCTTGAGGTAGTTGCCTGTTATGGAAAATTGCAACACAAGGAGCTAAAACTAGCCAAGTTATGTGCAAAAGAGAACAGAGCTGGATGCTGAAAAGTCCTGGGCAGGCTGTACCAGGAGCATGGTAATGCAATCTGTAACCCAAAGTATATGTTATGTAAACATAGCATTTTCTGTAATGTGAATATAGCTGAGAGTGTGTGATAGGGAGAGAGGGAACATTTAGCAGCTTCTGGTGTGTTTACTCTCGAGAAATTGCAAACGGATGTTAGAGAACCTGCTTCATGAATGCCATTTAGATTAGAAAACCAGGCAGATAAGCAGTGCTGTTGAAAATGCTGAAATTAGCTAAGGGAATGGTATGAAGCTGTGTCAGGGGAGGTTTAAGTTGGATATTAGGAAAAATGTTCTTCCCCCAGAGGGTGGTTGGGCAATGGTCACAGCACCAAGCCTGTCAGAGTTCAAGGGACATTTGGACAATGCTCTCAGGCACATTGGGGTGTCCTGTGGAGGGTCAGGAGCTGGGCTCAATGATCCTTTTGGGTCCCTTGCAACTCAGAATACTCCATGATTCTGCAATTCTAAATGCCAAGACCCTCAGACATTTAGGCAATGTTCTTCTGGGAACCTACAGGACAAAGAAAACCAAGCAGACCCACAGACTGCCTTTACCTAAGAATATAACTCATCAGAGTCCTAGGAATATCAAATCAAACTGAGCACGGTGTTATCTGGGCTGTTTCAGTTCCACAAAAGTTCCTTCAAAAATGCACTTATTTGTTAAAATTACTTCTTCAGTATTTTCAGCATGAACAGAAGTCTTTCTTCCCCAAATAACTCCTGGGGTACTTATTTCTTTGAGGTATTTTAGGTATTTTAGCACCATTTTGGTTTCTGCTCTGTCTCTTCTGCCTGTAGACTCAGTAATCCTCCAGAGCATGTTAACTGAGAGGAGCATCTGCAAGGAGTTTCAGGACTATGATCCTCTAAGCAAGGCTCTCCTGGGACACTGATACAGAGAGCAAAGCTGGGTAGTGAGGTAATGAAGTTCCTGCAGGACTGCTTGGAGCCAGAGCCAGGAATCAGCAATGGCTGCCTGGCTGAAGTCAGTCCTGTCAGCTCTAAAATGGTAATTAAGATTGGTGTTACTACAAGGGAAGTGAAATACATTGTTTTTCTCTGGCTGCACTGTCCAGTGAAAGCTACTGCATGAAGCTGGGAAAGCTTCCATGCCAGGTGTGGTAGTAAAGCATAAGCAGTGCTTTGGGCAGAGCCCTGCAATCAGCTGGGAGGAAAGAATTAACAAAACATCTTAAATATGTTCTATGAATGCTGTAGTCCTTAAAACCAAGGAGTTATCTTCTTAAAAAGCCCCATATTTAAATAATGGGAACAATAACTCTATGACTAGCAGAGTAGACACCAAAGTATTGACATATCTTAGCAGTGTCTTAGCTCCCAACCAGCCTAGCAATGCCCTTCTGTTGGCTGGAAGCAGTTTGTGTTTTAGGAAAGACAATCCAGGCCCTGTGGCATCCTCCTGATCGGGTGATGTTCTTGGAGTCTAAATATCAAAATATGTGGAATAAAGACTGGGATGTTAAGTTTCACTCATTGCACATTTGGTCCCAGAGCCACTGCCCAGCTCTGGCAGCCTTTTGGGTGGGTCCTTCCCATTCCCAGCAGGGCAGAGCAGGGACTGCATCCCACACTTTGGGGACTTTACAGCGAGTATCTCTGTAGGGTGCTTTTGATAATGCACTGATGTTGTGGTGACTTGGGCTCTTCTTTGTCCTTGCTTTCCTGGGCTTGAACTCTCACTTTTCATTTCTTTGAGACTGTGTTACTGATATTGAGGAGACACTGATATTTCAGGTTCTTGCTTCATTTCGCTTTTCACCACCTGAAGAAACTGGTCTGTTCTAACACTGTCCTGGCTAGATCTTGTTTTGAGCTGGTTCAAACATACTCTGCTGCCATATGAGGACAGCCAGTGAGGATGTGCCAAACAGAAGCTGGGCAAGCCACAACAGGCTGGATTTGAATGAGTGAAGTAAAGATGGAAATTACAGGAATGTAATTTTGAATGTCTCAGTGAGTCACAATCTGTTAGTTAGCAACGAAATGCCTTCTGGAGATTGTCGGGAGAAAATGGGAGGAAGAGTATGGGATACACCACACCACCCTTGCTCCTACTGTGTAGACTGTTGTCCTGCTGTGGGACTCCAAAGGACACAGTCTAGCCCAACAAGAGTTTTACTGGCAGAGCTGACTTCAGCAACAGGGAAGGAACTGAGTGTATAACCTGGGACTTCAAACATGAAAATCAGTTATGCTTCTTTCTCTGTTCTATATAGATCAGTGATATTTAGAGAGAGAGAAGGATACAGTGCTCTATATGAAAAAATTGTAGTTCAATATTAATTTGAAAGTAGATGGGAAGAAGAGCCATGTCCAAATGAAGGTAGCTTTGTGGTTTATCCTTTAATAATCATCTTATCTTAACAGGATCTGTGTGATGATTAATCTCTGACTCTATTCAGTTACTGAATGTTATTAATTTCAAAGAAATGTCTAAAAGTAAATGTGTTGTACTGTCTTGGACAAATTCTGTCTGGGAGCGGTTTCATTTGAAGACCCCATTTCCCTGGCACTTCATGGTGATGACTGCATGGGAAACAGCATTTTTAAGTATTACCTGGCAGATGTGATTTGTTGTCTCTCCATATCATCCTTCTGTGCAGATGCTCTGAGAAAATTCAGCTGGGACACAGCCTGTCTCTGTGCCAGTCATTGCTGTCCTAGCACTGAGCATGGTCTTCAGAGGATCCTCTCCAAAGCCATGAAGGTCCTTGTTTTTTTAACATGTGTGTGGAGCTCCCACCCATCCAAAGCATTTGCTTGCAGCAGTGTTGTAAATAGTGAGACTTCTGGGAACACAGAGAATTTTCAATGACCTAACGAGGAAGGAAGACACTAACGCCCTAGGTCTGATCCTGTCATTTCTTCTGATGCTCAAAGAAATCTGTAGGCTTGGAGAACCCAGGAGTGCAGGCATGACCCTGCCATGCTGCTAATGATACTGCTCTTGAATGTCACATTCCTATTTGTAATGCAAGACCGAGACTTTCAGTGAATTCTTTACAAGCTGGTTCATAGTCTCAGTTAAGTAACACATCCATAATTCATTGACTTAATTATGACAATTCCTAGGGAGAAAATAAGAGCAGGGCTTAATTACAGTGGGCATCAGAGCCCCTGCCCCCGATCAGGTTGTGTAGAAGAGGAGGGCAGGCAGGATGGGGATGGCTGCAGGGCACTCAGTGTCAGACTTCTCTGCAGCACTTGTGCCCAGGCACCTGATTTCTGTGCTGTCTGCATCGATGTGGGGGCTGCGGAGAGGAAAGCTATGAAGTGTGCCAGAACATGACATGAATGAAGAGCAGAAGATTGCTCTGTTCCATATTTCCCTTTCTTCTCTTTGTTCATCTTTTTTTCCCTTTCTTTCATGCCTGCCACCTTTTTCTGATCCATCTTCTTTTTGTGTCATCTTTTGGAAGTCAGGTGGGTTGCCTTGGTGAAGAGGTTACATTCAAGGTGTGATGACTGAAAACCCAAGGTCAGTCCTGGTGAGCAGAGAGGCCGGATGTGAATGTGACTCAGGCTGGTGTCTTCTGGGCTCACAGCCTTGCTGAAGGCCGGGGAAGTTGGGAGGTCACTGTAAAAGGCTTGTCTTGTAGAGTGCTGCTGGCTGCAGCTCTTGCTGTCCCCTGCTCAGGCGTTAGGCTGTCCGTGTGGTGTCCACCCAGCCAAGCCTTCTTCTGTCTTCTGCTTCAGAGGTATCTGAGTTCAGGCCCCTGGGGCAGAGCCCACGGACTCAGAGGTGGAAGGGTTCAGCTGCTGTGAACTCTGTGCCTGGTCTTGACATTCCTCCTTGAGCATATTAGGGCTTTTGATGTATAATCTAGGTATGTGCTGCCTAGTGCTACTTGTAGCCAGATCTGCACTTCACAGCTCTTCAGGGGTCTGTCCTCCACTATTGTGTTTTGCAGAGCCTTCCCAGCTTCACACCTTTCTCACCCTGCCACCTGTAATTCACTGTTTGTGCCTTCCAATAGCCTTCTAGACCATGGATGCACTGTGTGCTACAGCTCATACCTTTGGACGTGCAGCTGGGGGTTTAATGTCTGCTTCCCTGCTGTTCCTGCTGTGGAAACATCAAAAGAGCTGCCCTGAGGTGCTCTGACCCCTGAGGAGTGTGCACAGCTGCTGGGACATGGCTGCTGGGATCCTTTGGGCAGCACAGGTTGTGTCAATGTTGTTCTGTACAGGAGCACCCAGTACTCTTGTGCAGGTGTTGGAGTCAAGGTTAACTACAAATTTGCTGCCCTCTTTCTACTGGAGTTTGGGAAGTTTGGCATCTCTGTATCCACAAGTAATGGCCTTTTCTTCTTTCTATCTGCTGCTAATTAACTTGTAAACTAAAGAAAAAGGAATAAATTGGGAATGACTCTTGTGGAGCTGATGGACACGAGCAGACTCAAAGCTAGAAGCAACAAAGTTGACTTTTCAGTCCAATGTTGGACTGTCCTGCCTTGGCATTCAGCTCCACCTAAAAACTGGGAACAGGAGGGTCCCTGTGCCACTGGGCCCAGTGCTGCTGTAAGTGTGAGGAACTCTACTGGCTACTTTTATTAATAGAAAAGAAAACTTTAGAAATTTGTTTCCTACTGATGTTATGACTATCGCATGCTGAATGTTTGTGTGCAGGGAATTCTGGTTACAAAATATCTCTTTGCTTCCGATGTCCTTATCAAAACTGGAGGCTAGAAGAATTCCCTCGTGCAATTTTATGGGACCACGCCAGTGTTATTTTCTTGCCAAGAGTTTTTCCAGAGTAAATAAGAGATCTAGCAGGCATTCATGTAGATGGATTTTTTGTGGGTTCTCTTTTTGTTTGGTTTTTGGTGGGTCGGGTTTTTTTGGAGGGGGTGGTTTGGGGGGGTTTGGGAGGGGGGGTTTTTGTTTGTTTTTTGGTGTTTGTTGGCTTCTGGGTAGTTGAATAACGGTCATAGATATGTTTTTTTTGATATCTTAATTTCTCTTTCCATGAATACTAGACCAGCATTAGTGTCACCAATATAAAGTCCTGTAAGTGTCTTAGAGTGGAAAATGAAGGATATGACTTCAGTGGTGATGCTACCAAGTTTTGGGGTGTTTTAGAGGTGTCAGTGGTATAGCCTGGGATGGTAGGGATGCTCACCATTTGTTCCTTTGGTGCTGCAAACAGGAGCAGTGGGGCTTTTCTACAAAAATAAAGTTCCCCTTTCAGGTCTCTGTGTCACTGTAGAAAATACAGAGCATCCTCTTTCACTTTTGGAAGGAAATGATCCTAAACAAAGCCCTGCCTGTGCTGTGGTCTCTAGGCAGATGGCCAGTGCCATTATCCTTTAAGGGTGCATTAACAGCAACCTTCAGTTCAGAGGCACTGAGTTACATCTCTCCCATGAGATGCCAGAATGGGGACAAGGCATGGATCCCTCTTGTCAATGGGGAAAACATTTGTTCTGCTCTTGGCCTGTCTTCTGGACAGGGATTTGGAGAGAACACAATGAAGGTGATGCTGCAGATAAACGTAAGCTACCAGACAGAAGCACAGGCTGTAGGATTTTCTGCAGCCATATGCAGTTAATAGATGCCACCCTCCACTGAGTGTTTTAGAGGAAGGCACAACCTTCATAATAGGCCAAAATCACGGACTTCTATTTGCCCCATAATGATCTCTGGAAAGAAATTTCTCCCTGATTAACATATGCCCAGAAGGGTTTGCAATGAATAGGCCTTACAGTTTCATCTTCTGAGCACCGCAGACATTTGGTCGTATCGTCAGCTGGTGGAAACTGGCATTGCTTTGTTGCCTTTCCAACTCAATTTGCAATGAGTGAAGATTGGTCTTTCTGTTCTCCTTCACATGAAGGTCATGTAGCTTTTGTGGCTTTGTGCAATATGTTCTTCCTAAAGAGAAATGAATGTGCAGTTGTGTTTTATTTTGCAATGATCTTCTCAAGTACCCAGTTCAAAGATTGGGCGTGCTTGACACACTTTCCACTCATTTTTTTCAAATTAATAATCCTCTGATGCCTCTCACGTGATCTGTTGGTCCTGCAACAGTTTGAGCTTTGATGGAGTAGGAGTCTTTGAACAACAAGGGAGCACTGGAAAATCTGGGGAACTTCTGTTTTAGGCTTTGATACTGTGCTGCTACACTATCTTACTGTTAGGCTGCTTCAGTGTTTCCAGTCTCTTAGGGTCATTTCATAATAGTTATGGGAAGGATTCTCACTTGGATTGTCTGCAGTTTTCTTAGTTTCCTGGGGAAGACTATAACTTACCCATTAAAACTACCTGTACCTGGTTTTCAAAGGGATCTAAGAGCAGGATGCTTCAAAGGAATGATGCAGAAAGTTGGAGAAGAACCAGCCCCCGCTGAGGAAAGTTCTCATTCTAAAGCCTCAGTGAGAGCTGGGAGGCAGACACTTTTCCATACCCCTCCTTTCTTCTCTGTGATATTAGGAGTGTCAGCTGCCACTCACTGTGAGCAAAGGTTTAAGAATTTCTCTTGCACATAGTGCAGAGATGAGTAGTTCTGCAGGCCTGCCGAAACCAGGACTCAGCTTCCTGCCCAGTCAGGCTTTGAATCAAATTCCCCAGTGTGTCAGGGAAGTGGCTGGTTAGCTGGGTATCCTCCAGACCTGCTCCAAAGGGATTCTGCAGATGAGAGCCCAGAGCACTCTAGGAAGCTGGAAGAGTCCGTAAACATTTACAAGAACAAATTGACTTGAGAGGGTTTCAGGTACTGCAAGTGATGAGGAGGAAAAGCCCCCTTTGAAAGCCAGTAGAGGTTTTCAGGAACTGCTGCTTCTTCTGAGAGGAAAACCACAGACTCTGAACTATAAATCCATATGTGCCCCCAAGCTCTGGGTAAAGGTAGAGTATCTTTAAAGGCCAAGCCCAGCAAGGCTGGCACAAGGGGTCAGGAGCAAGAAGTGTCCTACAAGACAGGATCTCAGCTGCTTGAAGAACATCAGGGAGCATCACAGAGTAATGGAAGGAGAAGCCAGCAGTGTCACAAGCAGCATCAGGAGTCAGATCTGCTTTCTAACATGTCCTTCTGGGTGTTCTTTGGCGTCAAGGGAGAGCTCAGTTTATCAGTTCTTCCCTTAGCAGGGCAACAGCAGAGACTTCTTGCTCTGTCTGTCCCCCAGTTTTCTCAAAATTTGTAGGAACTCAGTATGCTGGTGGCTTCTCTCCTGGTTGGAATAGGACAATTCCCAGAGGTAATGGGGCACATGGAGTGACCATACAGAGGAGTTGCCTTCCTTATGTATTGTGAAGACATGGCTGCAGATCACTTCTGTGAAGTTGCCACTTTCATAGGTCTGATCTCCAGGAAAAATCACCTCTAAAGAGAAAAAGGTGACTGCTCTGTGACACTGAATGCATCTGTCAGTTCTGTTTCACTTTAAGCAGCCAGTAATTTATCTCAAAGTTCTTGTTTGCACTTGATGATGCCTCAGAAATCCTGAGTCACTCTTTACCCGAATTCACCCTGGTGCATCTGTTTGCTCTATGGTTGTGTGATAGTTGGGAAAGTCCTCAAGAACAAAGAATGTTGAAACTGTCATCTTCCTAAAAACGTAGTCCTGCTGCTCTTATAATGAGAAAGTAGGTTGGATGTCACATTCCTTGATGAAACACAGCTGTGTATCAGTCCCAACATTTCTCAGGTGGTGGGACAGCTCAGTTTTGCTGTCTGCTTGTGCTCAGAGTCTCCTGGTTGTTAACCTCCAGGAGAGCCAACACAGGTTTATTAAACCCAGATGTTAAATACATATTACATTTATGTCAAACAGAAACATCTTGGACTACCCTCTCAGTTCCTGCCCTGGACACTGTGTCAGTGTGGAAGAAGCAAATGAATTTTTTTTTTCCTATTTCTGACTTTGAAGGGTGTTTGGGGCTGTGTTCACCTTGGCTTTGCCCTGCACTTGCTGCTGTCTATGTCCATGCATGTCTGTGTCACTTGGATCCCTCTGTCTTTGCTAAGGGTTAAGACTGTATACACAGCAAGTTCCTGAGGTCATCTGAAGTGCATTTGCATTCATTTTGTGGTAACTTGGTCACGAATTTAAGCTCTGAAGAGCACCAAGCAATTTTGCTTATCAGTAGGAGCCTTGGTGCTCACCGTTTGCTGTTGGGCTCCTTTCTGAGTTATCTTCAACCTCAGTCATCGCTGGCATCCAGGGAGCTTAACATCAGACAATTGTCTGAGTATTCATTAGGCTCTGAGTGCTTAAACAGTGAAACCTCTACAAAAGCAGCTCTGAAAGCTGAAGAAGAAAAATATAACTGCCTGTAAGGAAAGTTTCCTGCTGGTAGCCATAAATCAATAGGTTTTTAGTAGCTTGTGATGAACATCTTAATGGGGCCTATCAATCTGACTGCATTTAAAGTTTCAGCCATTGTTACATTACCCAAGTGATCACAGATCCTCTGATGGAAGAGATAACTTGGGAAAGATTTAGCAGAATATGAGTTTATCTGAAACTGTGACCTGGCAACTGTGATGTCTCTAACTGCCTAAAATTACTCGTGTTCATCTTTCCAGGACACACAGAGACTGCACTGATGCCACTCTGTCTTTTGTGGCAGCTGAGCTATTTGTCTTCTCACGTCTCCTACCTTCATTTTCTGCCTGCAGACAACAGCATTCACTCCTGTCACACCTGGCTCTGGAGACTTAGAGTTAAAATTCAGATAAAGGAGAGAAACTAGGAAGCAGTGTATGAGCCAATGTCATTAGGAATTTGGGGTGATGTAAAATTTGGGCCGCCACCACTGCTTCCCAGTCATATAATTCACTCTCCTCCAGCAATGGATCCAGCACAGCTACTTGAGAGTCTCACCCTTTTTATTTTGCTCCTGTTTCAAAGCCACCAGTAAAGAAAAAAGTCTCCATGAACATCCCGTGGCTTAGGAACGTGAGAAAGCATAAATTGCTGTTTTTAGGCACTTCTCTTCAACCAGCTATCCCGAAGGCTGTTTGAGCTGTAAAGCCCATCCATCACTTTGGCTACTGACGCCAGTGCCACTGCCAGGGAAAGATCAGTCAAGCTGGATTATCAAAGTCAAAGCCAGAGACAGCTCTTGTGGGAAGTGGTTAAGAAAGTCTCATGTCTTAATTCCTCACTGTGTATGAAATAAAAAGGGGATTGTGCACGAGGGGTGGGAATACCCTGTTTCTCATTAACTGCATGCATGGTCTTGAAAGAGAGGGTGGAGCCCCTGTGCAAAAGAGAAATCATATTAATACAGTTTGTTTCCCTATTTTTGCCTTCCAGTGCTCTCCTCCGGGACCTGTAGTCCCGGGGCTTTGCACATGAACTCATATATAGTTAGTAGTAAAGATGGGTTGGTTTTTATATGAAAAGAAAAAGCCAAACATGGGGAAATGGAAAAAACAGGCCTGGAAGATGGAGTGAAAGTTCTTTTCTCCCAAGAAAGTGCCCGCTGTGAGTGCGGAGGTGCAGAGGCAGGCGCAGCGCGCTGGCTGAGCTCCGGGCGCTGGCTGCGAGAGCCGTCACGGCGGAGCTGTCACCGCGCTGACAGCCCGGCTGTGCCGCGGGAACGGACGTGACTGATGGCATCTGTCCGTGCCGGCGGGGGCGATCCCGCCCGGATCCCTGCCGGCCCGGGCAGCCCGGCCCAGGGCGCAGCTCGGGAGCCGCAGCTCCGGCAGGCGGAGGAGGGAACGCCTGGAAGCGGCTTCGGGGCGCGCGTGTGAGCAGGGGGCAGCGATTTGCACTGGTCTGTGCGCTGCACTCCGCTGGGATTCCCTCAGCAGCCCTGTCTCTTGGCTCGGTTCAGAACATAAAGCATCTCAGAAGCCTTTCCTTTCGTTTTTTTTTCTTTTTTGTCATTGGCTGGGGGTTTCTGGTAGGTGCGTGTGTTCCAAACCCAGCTATTTCCATCAGGACTTTTGGTGCTAGGAGAGTGTGTGAAAACAGGTTTTGCTAACCAAAACCCAATTTTTCCTACATCCCTACTGTGGGATTTCTTGTGCGGGATGTTTATGTGACTTAGATTTTAGGAAAGAAAACTTACCTGAGAACCAAAACCTCCTTCAGAGAAATAGAGTGATAAACCTTTTCCAGTTCCATGAAATGTTTCTCAGAAGGCAGGAAACAACTCCTTGCCTCCCTCACTGTGGTTAAACAAGACTGAGCAGTGGATGGGCAAGATGAAGCTTGATGGGGGTGAAGGGCCCTGCATGCCCTGGGGCTGGCGGGCACAGGCTCCAGGCTCCAGGGAAAAGCCAGCAAGCTCCCACCTACGCCTGCAGTGAACCTGGAGCTGCAGCACTGGAATATGTTCCAGACAGCTCAGTAAGCTCTGAACAAGAAAATACAGGTATTTGCTAAAGGTCAGGGTCCTAACTCTGTCTTGAGGTGGAACTTTGCACAGAAATCCACCGAAAACCATGGAACTAGCATCCTTTTTAGACCTTTTACAGGAGAAGGTCCAACACCATCTATGCCAATTAAGCAAGGAGGTGAACTGCAGTAAAAGAACAGGGCAACTCAGAATATGCAGCCATAACTTGCCCTGCATGGTCTGGTAGTGCTGAGATACCCTTAGAAATTGTTTAGGCTTCTCTGCTAGCAGACTTGTAGGCACATTGGCACAAGGCATAACTGCAGTGCAGGTAACATGCTTCATGCATAAATTCATCACTGGCTACGTTGTCGCTCATCAGATTCAATTAAAGTCTCTCAAACAGCATTGAAAGTGGAAAGAAAGATGCTGTTAATTTCCACGGCTGCCAGTTACAGAGGGCTTGTTGCATTAGATAGTCCAGTGGTCAGGTCAAGCTGTGGTGTCTGTATATGAAAGAGCCAGACGTGTTGTGCAGGGAAAAGCGAGCCCTGTGCTGCTCCCTGGGGACTGCCCCAGTCCAGTGG
The DNA here is from genome assembly GCA_013397915.1 of Daphoenositta chrysoptera. NCBI lineage: Eukaryota > Metazoa > Chordata > Aves > Passeriformes > Daphoenositta > Daphoenositta chrysoptera. The sequence goes on along the minus strand of VZRO01001737.1, from coordinate 402,476 downwards.
GTCTTGCAGGAGTGGTTTGACTTGTGTGCCCCACAGATGGGACATCATTCACAGCGAGTGACTCCCAGAATAGCTACTGGTGTTGGCTGTCTTGGCAGAGAGGCCGAGACCGAACGCACCGTGGGCAATGAGCTCTGGGCTCACTCTAGAAGAGACCTCTTTAGTTAAGGGTCAGGGCACACGGACAGGCAGCAGTAAAGGGGGACTTTGGCATTATTTGTGGACAGACAGCTGACATCAACTTGCAGGGCTGCTTATTGCAGTGTATTTCACAGTAAGTTAAAATTGGGTGTATTTCTAATGCTGAAAAAAATAAGCCAAAAGAAAGTAACAGGAAGAAGGCCTAAAATAAGAGGTTGCAAGAAATCAAATGAGCAGTTTCCAGGAGCTGCGTGTCTGAGTGTTGCTTGGGGTGAAATATAGATTGTTTTCCAAGATCAGTTCCCAGCTTGTGACCCAGTAGTGAGACCATGATCACTGGAACATCTGTACTGGCTCTGGCCAGAGGTTCACCTCCACCGTTACCTTCTCCCTGGTTGGAACCAGTAATGTGTTTAGGAGGAGTGTAAGAGAGAAACTGTTTGTAGCATGATCTCTGGCATAACCTCAGGCCCATGGTCACATCTGTTGGCATCAGCACCCTGATGTTTTTTGGTGCATCCTGTAATTGCAGTGACTTTAGATTTGGGTCTTGGTCTGGTNAGGGGAGGTGTTTGTGAGAAATACTGAACATTTTTGTTTTAATCACCTCTCTGCCCTTTTTATCTCTGCAGACCTTGGTCTCCTCCCTGTGCCACCTCTTGTCTGAGCTGAAGCATCCTCCCACATGGAGAAAGGAGCTGTGCAGGGTGCACGATCACTGGTCAGTCCGTTCTTCTCCGTGCCTGCTCTATCCTTGCTAAGAGAGCTGTGAGACATTCCCCCCGCCAAGTCATGACTTAGGTGAACCACAGGATCATTTTCTCATGGTGGCTTTAAAAAAACCTTCCTTTGCTTTAGCCTTTCTGTGATCCCTTGAGATCCTGCGTGTATTTGTGACCATTCCTGAGCCCCGAGCTGGAATTTTTAAAGCACTATCTGCAGCAACACCAAGCAAAATAATGGATGACTGAGAGCAGAAGGAAGCACCATGTGCTCACAGAGTGGAAAACTGCAAGTGCAGGTAAGCTCTGAACAATTTCTGGTTTTATACTTTGCCAGTGTATCATTTGTGCTCCTGGAGCATGGGGCACATCTGCTTGGTCAGCCTTGAAAGTGGCCTGACTCCAGCAATCAAGATGAGCAGACCAAAGCATTTCCAAATTCTTGGTCATGTTTGAGAACTCCCTGAGTTCCTGGCTGGGTTATGTGGATGCTGTGCTAAGAAGAAAGAGGAAGCACTGGTTTGAACTCTAGATTGCAAATGTTTCAGAGTGGCCTTGTAACCTCCTGGGTGTGGAATCAGCCATTTGTCAGGCACTGGTGCTGTAACAGCCATGTAATCTGGCCCTGGGATTATTCTGTGTACACCCCCTGCTCCTTTTGTGGTTTTGAGTTTCCCTAAAAAAGTTATTGCCTAAACTTAGGCACTGAAGATGAAATCCCCCTTCGCTGCATCTTTATTCCTTTTTGTAGATGGTATTGTCTCACTGAGAAGATGAATTTGATAATGAATTACCATGTTCCCATTGCTCCACTCTTCCCCTCTGTGCCTGGAGACCTCTCTTCCCTTTTGTATGTATTTTGATATAAACCCTTGGACAGCATGTGTGTTATATGAGCATGTGTGTTACATGGGCATGTGCTACCTACAGACTACACAGTTTTTTCTTCACAGAGAGTAGGTTTATTCATCAGAGCTGCAGTAAGGACTGCATTTCCAGTTTTTGCGTTTATTTAAGTAAGTTTCTTTTATTTACCTAAGTACAAGCCCTCCTCCCACTCTTGGCAATTTCCACTATTCCACTCATACAGGGCTGCATTTGTTCAGACCAACCTTGCTGGTCAGGGTACTCTATCCATTTTTATTCAATAACAGAGTTAAGCTAGTGACTCTGAACTCTCCTCCCGAGGCAGATAACACACCATGTGGGTGACACATTTACATCTATCCCTTGGATTTACGTCTCTCTCCTCTATGGAGGTGAGCTACTTAGTCAGAAAATTTTAAAAAAAGGCAGAAGTGTAAATAGAAATGTACTATTTATATATTTAGGCAATATCAATAGAATTAAAATGGTTGAAAACTTAAAGTGGACTTAGGGAGATAGCAGCAGTACACCCCTGGGCTGTATGGAAGACGAGCTGTTGCTTTTGGGGAAGAAGAGGAGAAAGGAGTGCTGAGGTATTTAGATGACAGCTCTGTTTTGCTTTGTCACAGAAAGCGGGATGGTGTAAAGGGCAAGGTGGGGAGCACAACAAATTTAATGTTTGGGCATGGGCAGGGAGAAATAACTGTAATGCTGTAAATATTGCAGCTGACACAGCAGAGACCCATTTGGCTTGGAATATAGGGCAATACATGCAGTCAGGTGATTCAGGGGTGTTGTGCATAAGTCTGCCAGGTAGTCAGGCGAGAGCCGATCAGGAAATAATTATGGCTGATAAGAGGAGCTTGCAAGGAGGCCAGCACCTTCTGTGACCATGAAAGGTGTTAATGATTAACTGTTACGGAAAAGCTGGAAGCACAGTCTCCCCTTCCTCCGAAGTCACACCCGACTGCTCTCCTGCATCATTAACTTGAGAGCTGCCCTGCGAATGCAGCTGGGCGTGAACCAGCTTTAATTCAGGGCAGCAGGACGTGAATGGGGAAGCTCGGTGCTTCCGACAAGGGCACGGTTGGCACCCTGCTGTGTCTATCCAGGTGCCTGGATCTCTGGAGTTAATTCCTGGGGAAATCCATACTGCTCCTGGGGAAAGTGGGCGAGATTGCTGTCCTCTATATGTTGCAAATGAAACCCCACCCCGGCAATGGGCTCGTGTGGGTGGGTGAGTGACAGAAAGCTGTGTGGCTTTAAAAGTTGGGGTAAAGATGCAAGAGGGAGGAGAGGGGAAATCTTCTGTACTTTGAGTAGATGCAGCAGTGCATGACTCAGGTGCTTCAGGACAGGTTCACCAACACACAGAGTGCAGCTTCCCAGCACCGGGTCAGGATATGGTGCTGTAACTACAGGAACACGAAGAGGCCAGAAACCCCGTTAGCGGTGTATGATGATGCTCAGGATAAATGAGATGAGATTTGTATGTCCTGGCTCTGTACATTCCTGGGGCTGGCCAAAGGGATGCAAGGATAGGGACCACACAGCAAGCTGGCAGTGCCTCTAGTTCGGATCAGCCCTTTGCAGCTGAGAACTGCAGAGAAAAACTGCATCTTCTGCATGATGGCTGCTCCTTCTGTCCACAGCTCTGCCTGGAACAGTGAGGGCAGAGCCATGCCTGGTGCTTGGCAGGCACCAAACTACAGTCTGGAGATTCGCTCCATGTAGGGAACTGGCCTGGAATGTTAAGGCATTGGTGGTACTAAAGATAGGCAGTGGGGATGAAGCCAGAGCTGTAGTTTGGATCTTGAGTAGACTTTCCTTTGTAACCTTTCTGTGCAGCTATTAGAGTGATTGCTAATGGATTTTACTTGATTAATGCTAGCTAATTAATTTTTATTAATTAGGTCACATTTAGTGACTCGTGTCCAGGTTTCAGCTGGGGTAGGGCTCATTTCCTTCCCAGTAGCGTGTACGGTGTTGTGGCTTGGAATTAGGAGGAGAATAATGTTGATAATAAGAAAGATGGAGAGGCAATTTTTACAAGAGCATGTAGTGAGAGAACAAGGGGGGAATGTTTTTTTCCCTAACTCTGTCCCCAATCCCACTGTGGGGGGAGTGAGTGAGCAGCTGTGTGGTGCTTAACTGCCTGCTGGGCTAAACCACAACAGGCCCAGCTATAAATCTCTGCACAGTCCACCTGCAATCAGCACAAATTTCCCCTGCTCAGATCTGCCCCTGGCAAGACAAGGTGCTGCCAGCCCTACAGACCCACCGTGCTGGACCCACAGGGCACGTAAAGGTGTGTTGTCAGGCTGGGGGCCCTGGGGGCAGGCCCACGGGCTGTTGTTGGGACTGTTGTTGGGACTGTTGTTGCTGTATGCATTGGACAACCTTGGCCAAGATCCAGACTCCATCATCATTTCTGAGAAAATTACGTCATTAATGTAGCGTCGTAATCGATAGGCCGTGGCCCTGATTCAGCAGGACACTTAAGTGCATGGCTAATATCCATCACACAGTCTGCTACCTTGATGGCTTGCTGCTTTTTTTTTTTTTTTTAAGAACCTACTTTTGCATTTAAAATTGGATTTGTGCTCAACTGAGGCTTTTGTGCCTACAAGGAGCTCTAGTCATGTCCTGACCAAGAGGTTCCGTGTGCTCACGGTGGAAATGGGGTCTCAGGGCTGGGAGATGCCACTGTGAGGAGAACAAAAAGCTGAAGGGAGCCCAGAAAAGGGAGAGTCTGTTACCAAATGCTGCATTTGACCTTTTGTGGCCCTCCTTCCCCGCACAGAAGGCTGACGCAGAGATCGCAGATTATGGAGTGAAAGGTGTGAATTTGGCTAAATTGCATTTGGCTGTCCTTAATGCTGGAAGAGCACACAGTGTCCAGGAGGCACAGGGAGAGAGAACCTGCTTAAATGGGCAAAAAAGCGATCGGGGATTTCTCACAATCCATACTGGAGGGAAGTAGGAGCCCAGAATTATTTTCCATGTAGAGTTTAAGTGAATCCTTATAAGGCCCTGTTTGATTTCCTTTTTCTTAACATTTTTATTTAAAAGAAAAAAAATCTGTACTAAGTGTTTCTTTTTTTTTTTTTTTTAATTTTAAAGATGATTTAGGAACTGGTGTGAAGCAATTGTTCATTAGGCTAATAGCTGGGTTTCATTTATTTTTAATTCTCTTCAGCTTGGATAGTTTTTAATCAGTTTAATACTTATCCTCACGTTTCACTAATTGTTATTTATTCCATTCAATTATGTATCTTACAAGCATTCACTTCCCGTCACAGATCTCCTGTAATGACCCCTAGAAGGCTGAGGAAATGAAGGCAGAGAGTTTCAAACCACCTTGAGAACAGCTTCCTGTGAGCTATGGCTCACCTTAGCCTGAGCCATAGCTCAGAAGTGGTCTGATTCATGCACCCATCAGAGCACTCAGCAATGGTTTGGGGGCTGTTCATTATTGCAGTGCCAAGGGGAGAACAGTGGGGAGCCAAGGTCACCCCCCACACACAGTCAGCCACCTCAGGCCACCTCTTGAGGCTGTGCCTCTGTAGAGTATAGCAGGGACACAAACTTTCTCAGGTCATGGATTTTTTTGGCAGAACAGCATTGAGGGTTGGTGGCTGGAGAGTGATGAACTCAGCATTGAGCTGAGCAGAGAGCTGGGGTTCAGCCCCAGCACAGGGATGGTGCAGTCCTGTCAGCACAACCAGGTGGTTTTTGGGTCCTGGCAATAAAGTCAGAGCTTGGTCACAGATCATGGACCTACCTCTGTCCTCCCTTCCTTGCTATGGCCTGCTTTGGTCAGGGTCTGACAGCTGAGAGGAGTCCATGGAGAGGTCAGCACCAACTCTGCCACAGAGTTTCAAGCCTTGGCCTCTCTGCTGAGCCTCTCCAAGGAGCTGCAGCGCTGACCACATTGCTGAGAGCTGCTAAAGGCACAGTTTCCATCCCAGCCTCACACCATCACCGGCCCTGCTCAGCAGTGCAGTCTCCCTGGTTACCTGACTGCAGAGCTGGGACAGGCATGGCACGATTTTGCCTTCTGTTCTTTGAGCCTGGCTTAGTGCTCAGTGTTTAACGTGACAAAAGGCTATTTGCAGAGTCTTTTCTAATGGTCCTAATTTTTAGAGGAGCTGAGTCTCTGGCATGCAAGTGGATCACAGAAGTAGTCTGTTTAGCACTGTCCCTTTTTTAAAGGCAAAGTAGATTTGTTTCAGCTCCACTGGTGAGATCCACAAGATCCTTAGTGGGGGTCGTCCAGACAAACCCTCAATAAACAGGGTTGACCTGATCTTCATGTCAGGTTGGTGGCCACACTGCCTTCCTCTAGCAGAGCTCAGCTAGTGAAAATCTCCAAAGTGAATCTGTGATGTTAGAACAGATTACAGTGCTCTAGCTGGAAGCCAGCCAGGGAGCTGTAAGATGCTCCCATAGCCCTACAACACGACAGCAACAAGCAGACCACACTGCCTGCATGTGCTGCTGAAAAGACATTTATGGCTTCAGTGAATCATTCCACCCAGGCATGGCTTGTCTTCAGTGCCCCCAAAGCCAGGGCTTGGAGATTTTAAGCAGCTTCCCTTCTGCTCCCACCTGTGAGCATCCAATTGCTTGTAAGGACTGCAGAAAATGTGAGACGGTGGGAGCTGTAGATGGAGCAGTTGTGGAACAGCTTTGACAGAGCTTGTCTTGAGCTGAACCACTTTATGGTCCTGATCTTATCCTGGATTGGACTTGTATGGGACCTACCCCTGCCCAGCTTTCCACTGCCGATACTCAAGGAAGAGTGATCTGCTTGGCACCAAACCCTCTTTCCTTTCCCAGTTAAACTGGCTGCTGTAAGGGTTAACATGCCTAAGAGGCCCAATGCAGAGCTCACATCCCCTTGAATTTCACTGAGTCTGAGGGTCTCCCTTTAGCCTGTAAAAAACCAAATCAAAACCCCAAAAACCATCCTGTCCCAGGGCTGGCTGTTCTTTGCCCCTGCCACCCACTGCTTCCCACACAGCACCCACAGAGCTGGAGCAATCTCGGTTCCTCTCTTGTGGGAAGGCAGCTGGTGAGTATTTCCCTGGGGGAACTACACATGGTCATTTTGCTCTTAGCTGGAGTTGGTGCCTGAGCTAAAACCAAGTGATTCAGAGTTTGAAGAGTGAATCAGAGTCACGCTGTGGGAGAAGTTTCCCTAACTCTGCACTCAGCTGAATCCAAGGGCATTGCTCTGGCTTGAGACTGAAATTAGCACTTTTATCTCCATTGGTTCATCTCAGGAAGTGGTCAGACGTGGTGTGATGTATCCTGAGATAAACGGTTTAGTTTAAGTGTAGCCAAGTTTGCTACTGTCCCAGTTCCTTGGCTGCTATATGCCACTATCCTGCAATTTCAGCTGCCTTGGGGTCCCTCCAGTGCCTAACACAAGTCTAGAAATACACCTAAGTTGACAGTTGGATTTAGAAGCTGAAACCAATCCTCTGCTGGTTTTTATTTGGCCAGACATCCCTGCAGAAGCACCCAAGGGTTAGAGGAAAGTGACTCCTCCTGGGCTCTGGAGGGCTAGGTCACCAGGCTGAAGTTTGGACAGCAGTGGAAGGAACTGAAGGGCTCAGAGCCTCGTGTCACAGCTGGACGTGGCTCATGTGGACCTTGCTGGGAGTTGTTTGGTGCTCTGTGCTGGGGCATGGCTGGCACCAGCTGCTGGGCAGTTGTAAACCCAAAACTAGAAAAGCACCATAGAGCCAGGAGGGCTTTTTCAGCTCTCTCATTATTCCCTCCTTCACAGTGTGGAGGCACAAGCCAAGACCAGCCAGAGGGACTAGATCTGTAGTAAAGAGGAAATGCTTTGTCTTTGAGCCTGAGAGCCTTCACATTGCTGGAATTTGCCTTAAAATGAGGAAAAAAAGGTTTTCTCTGGACTAATACTTCCTTAGACTTGGTTCAGCATGCCAGCAGTTCAGAACAGATCTCTGAGAAGTTAGGAGAGCCTGGCATGGCTGGACATGAAGTTGTGTATTCGTGGTGTTTATGAATTCTCTTGCGAATATATGGAAAACATGTATCATTGCTTCAATTACCAGGGCTGGAAATAGTGCAAATAAATGACTGAGTCAGAAGAAGGTGAATCAATGTAAGGTAGCTCTACTGCCAATCATTTAAGAGCACAAACATGATATGGGCAATGATCTGGCTATTCAGAGCAGACCTTTGAGCATTGAAGTCCAGGGTTTGCAGAGGAGCCCATCAGAATTGGGTGCCTAAGTCCTTCTCCTATCAGTGGGACGTGGGTAGGTACTTCCTTTAAATATTCAGCTTAGCAGAATACCTAAGTAACTTTGATTAAATATTTAAATGAAAGCAGGGTTTCCCCTGAGTGCCTGGGCAGCACATTCCTAGCAAGAGACACAGATTACCTCTAGACACAGACCTACAGTCTGAACCAGCCCCTGATAATGCCCACTTCAGTCCTCTGCTCACACTGGAGCAGAAGGACCAAAGATGCTCACCATGTGAGAGGTCAGACAGGCTCAGGATGGTTTCTGTTTGCTGTGCTGCTGTGTGAAGTGGCTCTTGTTTACCCAGCAGTAAAACTGCACGTTTCTCAAAGGTGAAATGTTCACGCAGACACTGCTGTTCCAGCAGAGGTGCTGTGGTGTCCCAGAGATTCCTCTGGGAATCCTTGCAACCTATTGATTTCCTCCCCTGTTCACTTCTATGCTTCCATGGGCAGGGTGCATGAACTGGTGCTGGGGACGTCAGCAAGACAAGAGTTAAATGCAGCTGTCTTACCTTTGAAAGCATAGTGGGGGATGTAGCTCTGATCTTGTAAAGGATCCTGTTTTCTTGCTGGCAGCACAGCCTGCTCCAATTAGAACACAAGGGCTGAAACAAGGCCCGGGCTCTGTCTGTCCCCTGCTGTGGTGGTGGCACTGCCACTGCTTTTTGTGGTAAGTAGGGCAATTTCAGTGCCAGTCACCTCTCTGAATGCAGCCTTGCAAAGACATGTGCAAAGTCATTGATTTTTCTTTAGCCCCAGTGTGTTTTCCCTCTGTGAGATCATGAAGCTGGCAGGACAGCCCTGCCTGCAGAGGATTTGCTTCCACTTGGGCTCCAGCCAGGCAAGACAGGAATCCTAAGTGCTGCTTTACGGCTCATCTAGAGCAGCCAAGCTTGGTGCTTTCTTCTCCAGTTCAACCTCTCAGCACAGGACGGCCCTGGGGAGTTGTTGGCTATTTTTCCCTCTCGTGTGGGTTTGCCCAGGGCAGGCAGAGAAGGAATAGAAGCATCTTCCTTACGTGGGTATGGTGGTCATGTCTTGAAGGCCTGGCAAAGGCTGTTGCATGAGGCAGTGCAGACACACAAGCAGCAGAGGCAGGAGCATTACCTGGGATGCTACACTGCCAACAAAGTGTCTTCATACAGTTCTGGTGGGCCAGGAATCAAGGTGAGGGGGTTGAAGTGAGGTAAGGTCACCATAGAAGTGAGAAACAGGCTTGGGAACTCAGTCAAATTCCTAAATGGCAAGGCTCCCCAGAGTTGTGGGGTCTTCTTGTGCTGCTTCTGTGTTCAGGAGCTTTTCAGTCCAGTAATAATGTCTCTGTAGGTGACAGCCCTTGATGAGACCCTCTGACAGACTTGTTAAGGCCCTGCCTGGATGCCATGTGCAAATCTAACCTCCCTTGGTGACAGGCTGTGCATCAGGGAATTGAACTGAAGGATTACTGGCTCCAAAGGCTGCTGGAGGGTGCCAGGATCTTATTGTTGAGGAGAAACCACAGCCTGACCTGAAATTCCTGCAGGAATCACTTGTTGCCCTAGTAGGTAGGCAGGACCCTACTGAGATCCTGTGCTGTGTTACACAAAGTCATCCAATCCATCTTCCAAAATCAAGATTTCTGGTGGCTATCAGGGCTATCAGCCTGCCCAGTCTCCTGGCTCTGCTTGTTTCCCAGTTGAGAGACCTGTGCCCAGATATGCCATCAAATTCCTGGATGGCTTGTGGATCCCAGCTTGTGAATTCAGCATCTAGAATGGAACAAACAGCTTGTTTGAAATCCCTACACACCACTCTGTAATTAAGAATAAGAGAGAGAATTGCTATTAATTAGCTTTCATTGACCCACTTTTGTCCCTCCAAATGCCGTTGCGGTGCACTAGGTCTCTGTCAGCCTCCACTCTGGGGAGAGATTAATCTTCATTCTGTTTTGCATTAGCCTGGCTCTCTTTGTTAGTTTCTCATTAACGTTCTGGTGGGTTGGTGCTGCCAATGGAGAAGGGACATTCACACAGAACAACGTTAGGAAATGAAACCATTTTCTAAGGCACAGTAGTGGGCCAGGGCACTGCTGCCAGACATTGTGGCCAGGCCCTGGCTGTTGCAGGTGGACTGGTAGCACCAAATAATGGTCATGGACAGCATGTCAGGTCATGTTAAACCATGTGGGATTTGATCCTCTCCTCACCCAGACTGGTGCCTCCCTTGATTGTCTCATCCACATCTTCCTTCAAGTCTCCAGAGCTTCTGGGTCCTGCTACAGCTGAGTTCACACTCTCCCATCACAGAACAGCCCCTGCTTAGCTCCAGGGAATGATGCAGCTGTAGCACTGGGGACTAACTGGGGTACAACCCCAGCTTTCCTGTTAACCAGGATACAACCCTGTGGCTTTCCACCCGGGATGAGATGGGAGGGATCCAGTGAAAGCTCCCTCACACATATTTTACCAAAGTAAGGAGCAAGTGGAGACCCTCCAGCCTGAAACACGAATTCCAGCTGATGTTTACCAAAAGAAAGATCAGCACCATGAATTCATATTGCTTTGCTGCTGTGTGACCTTGCTATGGCATCTAGATGGGGATAAGGGCTTTAGTTAATTTGCCTTTACCGCACTCGTATGGAATTGCAGAAGTTTGCTTGGCTGTTGTCCGTGTTGTGGTCCTGCCATGAGAACACAGCTAACAAGGAGTAATGGGATGGTGTTTGCTGTGAGTTCCCAGCTACAGGTCACAGAGAGCTGCTGCTCTCCTCAAGGAGCGACCCTCACAGCCCATTCTGTGAGGGATAAAATGAATCATTTCCGGTGATTTCCTGGGAATTGGTGAATGAATCAATGGGAAAGTCAAGAGGGCAGCTCTCCTGGCTCCCAGGGCTGTCTGGTGTACTCAGCTCTGCACTTTGGGGAGCAGAGCACATTGCTGGTGTCACCTGGAAGTGGCGTGACAGACGTAGAAGTGCAGCCTGCTGTTCTCTCACAGCTACTTCAGAATCCCACAAATCATTATCTAGGAATGTTTCATTTCTGTACAAGTGGTGCAAATGAGATATGTATCAGGGTTACAGCAGTCTGTTGCAACATTACGCTGAGCTTCATTGAAAACCAAGGTCCTGGATCAAGGAAATATCTCTTTTCAGCAGCACATGGCAGTTCCTGAAACAACCTGGTAAATGAAGTCCTTGAAGGTTCTGAAATTCAAACAGAAATAGAGAAAGAAAACATATGTTAGAAAAAAACCCTAACCATTGCTTTTAGATTTCTTGCGTATGCATTTGGAGTATTTGGGATTGTTACTAATATTGCAGAGGATGCCATGCAAATTTGGGAATGGGTTGCAAGTGTCAGTGGCTGGCTAAATTAGGAAACACGTGGTAGAATAGAATAGACTATTTCAATTGGAAGGGACCTACAGCGATTGTGCAGTCCAACGGCCTGACTGATTCAGGGGCTGACCAAAAGTTAAAGTGGGTTGTTACATGCATTGTCCAAATGCCATTTAAACACTGACAGCCTTGGGGCATTAATTGTCCACTGGGAATCCTGTTTCAGTGTTTGACCACCTTCTCAGTAAAGAAATGCTGCTCAATATCCAGTCTAAACCTCCCTTGATGCAGCTTTGAACCATTACCACGTGTTCTAGCACTGAATACGTGGCAGATCAGCACTTTCTTCTCTGTTTCCTGTGGAAGTTGCAGGGAACAATGAGGTGGCCCCTCAGCCTCCTTTTTTCCAAACTAGACAGACCCAGTCTTGAGCTGCTCCACACAGGACATTCCTTCAGCCCTTTCACCACCTTTGTTGCCCTCCTCTGGATGCATTCAAGGACATTCAGATTCTTCTTAAATTGTGGGGCCCAGAACTTCACACAGGAGAAGGTCTGTCTCACCCAATGGCTTTGGGATGTGGTGGCCTCGTTCCTCAGATTGAACCAGAAAAGAAAACCCCCACGCTTTTCGTGGGATCAGGCAGAGCTGTGAGGTGGAGCCGAGGATCTGTGTGGGGGCAAAGTGTGAGTGGGTCTACCTTTGTCTCCCAGGGCTGTGGTGCTGGGTACAGAAAAGTGCTTGGGATTGGGACTTTTTGGTTGTGGCAGCGAGGGCGGCCTGGTCAGCACCCCAGGCTAAGTACTCAAATACAGGCCCATTTCCATTCAGGGACCAGAAAGCAGCTAAGCTGTTGGTTGTCCATGGTTCTTGTTTATGTGCTTGGGAATATAAGAGTCCTCAAAATATAGATGATCCCTTCCCAAAGCACTTGTAGCTCAAGGAGCGTAACATCAACACCAGTCAGACCAGGGTAATATGAGAAAGTTGGGAAGGAATGGGATGTGATGCTTTAAATGTGTCTCAGTGTCACTGGTGATAATTTGTTTCTGGTGGAACAAGAGCCTGGAAAGCCAGGAAGAAGCAGGTTGTGAGGGAAATGTAGGAACTCTTAGGTCAGCTGGCCTGAGAAAATTCAAAAATAAGACAAGTGCCTGGGTAAATGTGGCACATATTACCTGTGAGGGAACCTGGATAGAACTCTATCAGTTTCAAGCTATTTCTTCCTTTCTTCACGTTCCTGGAGTGCCCCGGGGCTTTGCAGTTGCTCTGTAAGGTGGTTGTTGGTGAGGGCACTTGGGACTTTTCAGGGCGTGCAAACACAATCTTCAAACCCGTTGCTTGGATTCAAAGTTTCGGTGTTTGGACACATCAGGTATGTGGTATGTTCCTAATCTCCAAGTGGATGAGGGTAGCTCTGATGATCAGGTTGGAGAGGTAAATACTCACCACTACATATTTCAATGTTACTTTGAACAAAGGGCTGAAAAATGTGATCCATTGTCTCAGCAAACATTCCTGCCAGGGAACATATTTGCTAGATTGTTGGCGAAAGCAAGATCTGAAGGGACATGAACTCACTCCAAGGTAATTTTGTTTACACATTTCAAATACACGATTGCAAATAATTTTGCTTTCTGCCCTCTGTGCCCTGTGGAAGCTGTGCACTGGGAAGGAGGTTCCTGCCAAACTCAAAGAAAACTTAATTTCTGTCTTAGCATGAGCTGAAGGCCTGGACTTATTCAAACTGGGGTTGGGGAGATAGGGCCTTTTGCCTATGAAAAATGGAGATTTTCCAGTACTAGCATGCTGCCCAGGACTCTTAATGGTAGTTGGAAGGCGTGAAGCAGTGCAGCACCATGGGAACTGCACCTGACCAGAGGTTCCCCCAGAGTTCCCACTGAGAGCTGCAGCAGTATTTCAAACTGCCAGTAAGAGTATTCTTCATCAAACATGGCCAATTTGGGTCACTGCAAATATTTTCCTGTTAAAAGGGAACCTTCACTCTAATCAGGTAACAGTTGCAACAACAAAAAAAAATGCCTCCACGAGATGAAATACGCAGCTGGAAATACACAGCTTTCTACCAGGGGTAGAAACAGCACTGGCAGAGGAGCAGCTGGAATAAGGAGTTGTCAGGTGGGGGGTGTTGAGATCCAGGATGTATTTGTGGAAGGAGAGGAACTGCTGCATCTCCCTGCTGCAGCAGCTGAAGATGAGGTAAATGCAGCCTGTGTCAGAAATGTCTAGACAAGGTGGAAAGCTTATTACAAGTATTGGGGAGGTAAAAAAAAAAAAAAAGGAGAGGAAGAAGAAAGAAGAGAAACAAAGAGCCAGTAGATTGCATGATTATACGCTGCCTAAAGGAGACAGGTTGAGATTATATAATTCTCCGGGGAAACTCTACTTGAAACAATTATGTGTTCAATTGGGTGCACTGTGTTAGGGTTTTTAAATGAAAAAAATAAAAAGAGGCTGAATGCTCAAGAAAGTGTGGAGGAGGTAGTGAAGTGCTGAGCCGAAAATCTTTTTATAAATCTTTGTATGTACTGCATAGTGGGGGAGAAAGAGGCAGCAGAGAAAAGGATGCATTTGACACACGTCAGAGATATCACCAGCTCCAGTGACAATTTTAAGGAAATTAAATGGAAATTAAAGGGAAGCATTTTAGAGCAGAAGTCCCAAAAGCACTTAAAAATATGGAACATCAGAAAAGCTCAGCATCTGCCAGCAGTGGGGGCTCAGCTCCTTTCATGGCCAGCACACAAAGCTCAGCGGGCCAAGCCTGAGTCAGCTCTGAGACACCAGGACTCAGCCTGATGCACATCAAAAGCTGTGCCAGAGTGCAGGAGAACCTCCAGGGTAGACAGCTCCTTCCAGCAGGGAAAAGCTCTGAAATCCCAGCATTCTAGAGAAAAAAGGGGAAGAATTGGGGCACCTTGACTTTCTTATTTCAGTTTCTCATGGTCTCACAAAGCCCAGTGTTGGGTGTCCCCAGTGGTCCTCCACTAAAATTCAGCTGTCACTTGGCTGTCATTCCTTGGCCATGGCACCATGTGGCCTCTTTTTGTCCAGGGCAGTGCTTTCATTCATTTCTCTGCCTCACTCATTTCAGTCTCTGCCTGTCTCATGGGTATTTTCATCCTTCTCAGTTCTGCCATGCCAGTGACAGAGGCAGGTGTGATATGACACCCCTTTACTTCCTCTGGACTCCCACCATGCTCATGATCCCAAAAATCAGGCAGCCCCTGTAGCCTGACACAGAGAGGATGCACAGAGATGCATCTAAGCATAAGAACAATGAGTGTGTTCTGTAACAAAGCAGAGGGAAAGACACCAGTATGTTTTCATTTCCTCAGAAACGCATCCCAAAAAAACCCCCACAAGAGGATGAGTCATCCATAGAGGATATTGGCCTCTCTGAGCTGCAGTTGCTAGTTTTTTATTATATAATTTTAATTTACCAATAAAATAAAAGAAGGAAGGAATGACTGGATAGGATGCATGTCATTGTCTCTCTGTAGGACTCTCCCTTTTCCAGTCTGGATGCATGAGATTGGCTGTTGGATTTCAGGTCTTTAAGCTATAAGGTGGTCATGCACACGTGAAGTTTGTTCAAACACATCTGCAGGCTTCAGGTACAGCTTTGTGGGATCATATAAGATCATATATTTGGTGAAAACTGTGAAAAAATAATTAATATTCTCTCTTTTTACATAAGCACTTTAATATTAGTGGTACCTTAGGTAATGGACAAGAATGGAAACCACCCTTGAAACATTTTGCGTCTGGAATGCGCTTCTGCATGGATTTCCCTGGACTGTTCCCTTGTGGCATTGAAGCTACTCCTGTACTTTGCATGTGACACTGGATCAGGTTCTGCTCTTTCTCTTTACTGATGTACACAGTGAATCAGAATGGCAACCTCTCGCTCTGTTGGGGTTTCCTTTGAAGATTTAGACTTTTAATTTCCATCTGAAGATACTAAATATTTAGACTGCAGCACGGGGAAATGCTGGTACCCTCACAGCCATGTCGATCAGGGTGTAAAAAGGTGCCAGAATGACCTTGCTGTCTGACCTACTCTTGTTATTTCTGATGGCACTAACAGTGCTGTCAGAGAAAACCAGAGCAAGGGGAAAAGGTATTATTCAGTCCAGAAAGAAAATTGTGATGGCCAGAGACGATAGGACAGGAGTGACTGAGGTTTCTCCAGCAGAACACCTCCTAATCTGCTCTGCTGCCTTGTTTGCCACCTTGGTGGCGTGTCAGGCAGGACCTGGACATTAATGAACACAAGGAGGCTTGAATGTGGCAACTGTTAATTGCAGACAACCGTGGGAGTGATGATGCCAAGATTGTCGCTGTAATGCCAAAAAGATCCAACCGGAGTGCTTAAAATTCAGTCATGTAGGATTGTATTTAGAACCTGTTCTCACCTCTCATGGTGGCTCTACGCAAATCCTGCTGGATTATCATCACTCTTCAAAGCCAAGGACACATCTGAAGTTCCTAAATTCGGGTAGAATTTTAGACTTTTTTTCTCTCCAAGCACCAGTTGTCTCTGGCTGATCCTTTTATGTGCTGGGGTCCCATCTTACACGTGAGGGTGTCGGAGATCCTCTGCAGTGTGCCCAGACTCTGCTTCCCAGTGCAGAATGGCCTTGCAGGCCACACCATCCCTGCCTGGCAGGGGAGGTGCAGGGAGCTGGTGCCAAGAGACACAACCTCTTCTGCCACCAAGCATGGCTGGGAAAAGCTCTGTCTCCTGTCTTGCACTTTGAAATGTCTGCTCAGGGCAACACTGATTCCAGAAAAGATTGTTCCCTTGGATGGGAGTAAATCAGTGCACAATTCCCTCCCTTCCAGCTGACACCCATGTACCATGTTTTTATGCTTCTGTTGGCCTCAGTGTTTTATGTATAGTCCCTGAATAATATTTGCAAAAGGTAGAGTTGCACCAATTATCTCTTCCCTCAAAGTGTTTCCCAGCTTCTGCAGGAGCTGATGCCAGCCTGTAGAAGACAATAGATAGACCAGGGGGAAACCTGGCCCAATGTGTTCATCAGCCTTGCATTGAGTTAATCCTCTGAGGACTTGAAGGGAAATGTGAAGTGGTGCCAAGACTTGGGGTCAGAGAGCAGCTTGAGGGATGAGTCCAGCTCTTTCCTGAATCAACTCATGGCTTCCTTAGTCTGCCCTCTGATAAACCTGCACGTGGGTCCAAGTACTTCAAACATTGCTCAAGAAGAGGCACTACTGCAGAGGTGTGTCCAACACACAGAGCAGATCCATGGGGTGGATGCAGAGGTGCTCAGGGAATGCCAAGCTCCTCCCAGAGTAACCACAGGCAGTGAGAAGAGCCCTTGTCCTCACTCAAGGAGTGAGTTGTTACTGGAGAAGGAGATCAAGGAGTGAGTTATGACTGGAGGAGGAGACCATGAAGTGTTTGCGGGGATTAAAAGTGGAATGGAAGTCAGAGCTGGCCCCACCAACTGAAGTGTTGGGTTTGAGATAAGCAGTTGTCAAACTTCCCTCTCAACTGCGCCATTCAGGTGCAAAATTCTGGGGTTTTCCCCCATTATTTTAGCCAGAGTGACCCTTGATTTTCCATCAGGGTCACATTACATCAGCAAAGGGTGCTGCAAGTATCTGAAGCCACAGCCTGTGAACCTGCCCCTGCCAGGATCATCCTGCTCTGAGGCAGCCAGGGTCTCCCCAGAATCTCCTGGTGGCTGCTCATGGACAGGAGGGGTCACAGAAGGGCCCAGTCCTGGCATAGCTTTCAACCCTTTGGGTGCAAAAGAGGGTTAACAGCTGCATTTTCTCTTTTCTGAAGAATTTGGAGAGTTCTGGGTTTTTGGTGGTGTTGGTTTTGGTTATTTTTAAGCAAAACAAATCCCTAATGCTGAATTTCAAGTGAAGAGCATTGCAAAAATAATAGAGGCCATCAAAGCACAGCCCTCATTTCAATTGCATTTTTTCCTATTAAACTGTCAAAAGTCAACAATTTAAATGTACCTTTAAAGAACAAAAATGCAGGTTTTGTACAAGGGTACTCAACTGGTTTCCAGTTTTCCAACTGAAAATCATCTTTATCCTAGATTCTGGTGATTGACCTTGTCCTACCCAGACATTGGGTTTGGTCAGGCTTTAAGGAAATTAACCTTGCCAAAGGCAGTCTCTGCCTCAGCACCACTGGGGCCATTACCTTTTTCTTCCAAAGCCTTGCTCTAACTCCTGCTCCCTGGGCTTATTCCACACTCTTCTGCTGGGGCAGGGGGGCCGATGTTGGGTGTTGCTTATTAAGGCAAAGGAGCCCTGGGATGTGTAGTTTGAGTTAACTCTGGGAGAGACAGAGGCTGAGTAATCAGCAAGGCAAGGGGAAATTCGGCAAGGTGCCTCCAGGGGGATTGGGAAACAGCCAGGGCACCCCTGGCAGAGGGAAATGCTGGCCGAGGTTGTTCCCAAGTGGAAATGGTTGTGCACAGAGTTCTTGCTGTGGCCCGGGGACAGGAGGCAGAACTTGTTTGTGACTAGCTCACGACATCAATATTCTGGAAGGGGATGAAGGAGGAGCTGGGAGTGATGGAGTTGCTCTGTGCTCATCCCTGCAAGTTTGTGGGCTCATAAGGAAACACGCAGAACTGCACAGGGCCAAATTGTCCATCAGCCAGGGAAATGATGCCTTTGCTGTAACTTTGGCCATGGGTACAGGGCTGTGGCTGCAGGAGCCTGCTGTGGCTGGAGGAGGCTGCTTCCTCGACTCTACTCAGCCCCTGAAAATAGTGTGCAAGTCACTTTGGTCTGTTAGAGCTCCCTGATTCCTCTACCTCATGCTCAGGGCAAGAGCACAGTCATTAGGAAGCAGAGGATCTGGCTCTGAGTGGGTTTTTGGGTGTTTCAGATGCTGTCTCAGGGTTGGCAATGAAGGCACAGGGTGGTCCTCAGCACCCCAGACAGAGGGAGGAGTGCTGTGTTAATGAGCTGCTCACATCAGTGCAGGTGCTCTGCATTGCTGCTGACTCTCCTCTTAGGAGAGCTCAGGAGCTGCAGGGGATGATGCTGAGTGTGAGGAACAAGCCTTTAACTAGCTGACATGCATTTTGGCTCCAGCAGTGTCTCGGTGTGACATGTTTTATTGCTTCAGTGGCCTGGGGCTGCTCAGTAGAGCAGAAGGCTGCTGGGGTGTTTTGTTCTGGTGCATTACTCTGAGTCCCTGAAGGACCTTACCCAGGCTGGGCATCCTCCAGCAGCAGAGCTTGCCTGGGGCTGGGAGCTGCTGGAGAGCAGGGCAGGGAGCTGTGTGCTGGCAGGAGTGGCCATCAGTAGCCAGCTTCCTATGGCCATCTCCTGGAGGCTCAGAAAAAGGGGCAGGGGGCATGGTCTAGTGTTTGATGGGAGCAAAAATGAAGTTTTACCAAACTGTTTCTTGGCTTTGCTGCCCATGAGGGGTCAGAGGGATGTTGAAACTTCAAAAAAGCGAAGAAGCGTGCAGGTGAGCTGAATTGGAGGACTCGTACACACATGCAAAGTCAACCCCTGTGTAAGTGGCTACAGGACCTGAATCTGAGAATTTGTTGTGTAATTTTTATTTCTGCTCATAAGCAGATATTTCTATATTTGGTGTAAGGAAGAGAACTCCAGTGTGAAAACAAGAGAATCCCATATAGCTAATCTGAAAAGAAAATGTGGAATATTAAGTTATCTTTAGTGTCTCTAGTGCTGTATTTGTGCTCTGTGTCCTTTGGAAGTATAGAGGAGACTGTGCAGTACCTCTAGTGCAAACCCTCCACACCAAACCCAAAGCTAACAACAAAACAAAAAACCCCAACCAAACTAAATAAACACACTTAAAGAATGAAACTCTTAGGTGTATGGACCAACCTGGAAGTTTTGAGACACTGACAACGCACTGAGTTGCCAGCTGAAGAGGCAGATGACTTTGACCCTCCTCTCTTCTCCCAAGTGAATTTTTCTGAAACACTGAAAACCTTTATAGCTGTAAATACTCATCCCTCACAGTTGGCCTTGCATGTCACTGGAAGGAAAATACTACAGCTTTTTAGTGGGTTGATCCACTTGGTGCTGGTTTCTCATGGAGAATGAAGGAATTCTTTCTAAATCTCGAAATGTCAGTCTCCATGGCTGGCCAAGAATCTGGAGCTAAGTGATAAATGGGACATATTTCTGTCTTCTAGTGTTTTTTCCTAATGCTGTAAATAGTTTTGTGGGGTTTGATTTTAGTTTTTTGGGAGGTTTTTGTTTGTTTTTAAGGACCAAAGTGCTCAAATCCAAATTTGGGAACAGGTTTAGTCAAGAAGTGCTATTGGTGCTTGGGGGAAATATCACCCAGAAGAAATTGGTTTCTTGGTTCTTGTTCTCAAAGTGATTGTTTTGCTTCTGCCATTGGTTTTCTTAAATTTGTGGCTTTATGGAACCCACTTTGCCACAGTAGAAGATGCCTTGGGTAGCTGAACTGCAGAAGAAGCCAATGTCATTGGGTTATAGAAGGGGCTGGAAGCTTTAGAGAAGAAATTCAGCCTCCTGCATCCATAGGTTTAGATGCTCAGACTTTTTCTGCCCCCCAAATACACTCCCTACTCCTACAGCAAATCAGCAAGAGCAGAAGGTTGATTGGTGCTCTCTGTAGCTGGGTTTCACTGCATCTCTTTAGCTCTGCTGAGGTGTTGGAGCTTTGTGGCACAAACCTCTGGGAAGTGAAGGGCAGCAGGAAATGCTTGTGTGCATGGATCCAGCTGGAATCTGCTGCATGTGGTAGGGGTGCTCAGCAGTGTCACCAGCACTGTGCTGATGGTGCAGGGTGACATCCCTCGGGCTGGCAGGAGCTTGTTGGAACGGTGAGGCTGGATATTGGTATCCTGACTGCAGAGGAATCCTGCTTGTCTGCCCACTGTTCACAACGTGGGACGGATCAATTCCTGAGGTGCTCTGGAGGGAAGTCAGATCTGGAGTGGTTTAAGCTGCCTGGTTTTTTTTTTTCTCTGTAAGCCTGTTGAATGTCACACTGTGCAAGCAAAGACTTATTAAGGAAGAGAGGTTATTAAAACACATTTCAAAAATAGTTGAAAATTGAGCATATTTGGGTTTTAATGACCAAATTTGTAGGACCTGATGCCTCTTCAAGCTAGGATGGAAGAACACAGCCATCCCATTCACCCACCAGTGGGGCAGGTCCAGTTGCTCTGGGGTACCACCAGACTCTTGCCATAGAGATGTCCTCTCTTGGGTCCCACAGAGCTGCACCAGAGCCAAGCTGTGGTCAGAGTGCTGCTTCCTGGCAGCAGAGCCAAAGCTGAAAGACAAAGTGCTCAACAGTGAAAAATCAGAATAGATTTCTCCACAAAAGCACTTTGCTTAACATAATCCTGGCTACCTTGTTATTGGGGGAACAGCATGGTTTTGGGGTTGCGTGGGCTGGAGAGCAGGGACAGTGCAGCTGCAGCATAAAGCTCAGCCTTACTGTCCTCACATGTCTGGAGTTCACCTCTTATTTCTTCTGAAATTCACTGAGAAGGGCTTTTGTTCTCTGTGATCCTCACATCTCCCACTCGAGGGTTTGAAGAACACTCCTCCTCTCCAGCAGGACGGGTCCTGCCAGACTGACCTCACTGGAAACCACTTCACTGCTCGCCAAGGCCCTGGCTGCCTCTGGGGTCACCTCACCTTCTCCTGAACTTAGTGCTCCTGGGTGACTTTACTTGGAAGGACTCGAGCTTTTCGTCTGAGACAAGTGCTGAGCTGAATGAGTTGAACAGGCTGCTCTGACTCACATCAGACATGTCCTTCTGCTTTGTCTGTGAGGACACTGAGGGCTGGCTTACCACCATCAGCTCCTTTCTTCCTGTGTTTTTCTGCGGTCTTGGTCTTCTGTGGCAGCTTAGGTTTAAACATCTGGTGCTGAAAGTCACGTGGAAATGTGTTTCCCATCCAGACAGTCAGCCTTATGCTGTTTAGATGTCCTTAAAACATCTTCTGTTAAGACTTCAGCCTGAGGTAGTATCTGTAACTCAAATCTATTCCCAAAGAATTACTTGGTGCTGATATTTTGGTCATCAACAGCCTTTTTAATTGAAAGCCTAAGCAGTGTGGTAGCTCAGCTCCCTGGTATCTCCCTGACCAAGCTCTGTGGTCCCACAGTGGGCTCAGCTCAGCTCAGTGTGCTCCTGGCTCTCCAAGAACTGGAGTGGAGCACTCCACTGCCACACTGATCCAAGCTCTTGGCAGAGACACAGCCTGCTTCTAAAATTGTCTCCAAGATAGTTTTCCATGGATTTGCATCTCCCAGACAGCCAAGCTGGGTGGTATTTTATATGGTGTCATTGTTTGTTTAGCTAATGAGGTAGGGAAAAACAAAGGGCTGGGATCCTTGGCTCTGTGAAACAGCTGTCAACAAGCAGCCCCGGGAGAGGAGATGGGCAGGGACTGAGCAGCCAGGGCACTGAACCGGGGCTCTGAGGGATGGTTTTGATTCCTGACTCAACACAGTCATGGATGAAATGCAAAAAAGGATGCCTCAGCCTAAAAAGAAGAGGGAGATGCTGGGAACTGTGTGCTTTTGCTGGTTCTTTCCCAGGGAGCAGCTGCTGCTGGAGACCAGCTTTTGTCTGCCAGTGCCCACCTGGAAACAAGGTGGCTCCTTGTGCAAACATTCCCAGAGTCTTCCTTCTGGAAGAACTTGCCCACAGAAGGATGGATTCCCTCCCTCATGCCTAGTGCCCTAGCATGTAATCTGGGCCATTCCTTTAGTTGTTTTTATCTGGTGCTGAGTAGCCTGGAGGAAAGCCCCTGCCCAGAGGAGCTCTGCTGGAAAGCAGAAAGCACGAGGAAAACAATAAAATGTCCTCCTGCATCCCCCCTTTAGTTTGCCATTTTGACTTCAGACACAAGCTGCCATCGTTTCCACATGGAGCAGCCACATGAAAAGCGCCACTAAACAGTTCTCTGAGTTTCTCAACAAGAAACACAGCAGCTAAATATATTTAATCTGTGTGTATTGTTCGTCTTGGCTTTAATTTCCTGTTCTCAAAAGGTTTAGGAATTTAAACCCATGAATCATTACTGAAGCTGTTAATGCTTGGAGCCTTTTTCAGAAATGGAGATAAAGGAACTGATATTAATACCAGCTTAGCATAAATTCAGCCAGAACAACTCTGTGAGAAGTTCCTGCTATCCCAGAGATACCTCTTGGTTTCTAACCATGACAAAAGCTGCTAAGGAGTGGGTAGGTGGATGAGATCATTCTCCCCCAGGTAAACAGGATGCATCCATTTAAAAATGTCTCTCTGGCAGGTTATGGACTGCATCATCCCCATCTGGAGACCTCCAGAGCACTGTACTGTTCCTCTGTTTCTAAAATTGCAGCATCTATTGAAGCAAGGACTTTTTCAGAGTGCAGTCATGAGATTTCTCTGGGACTGGAGGTCATGCACTTACTCATGTTGAATAAAAGATTGGAAGGAAACTTTGCTCAGTTCCATTTCACTGGGCTGTCAGGTGGCTGCTTTTATACCTGCAGGATCCTCCCAAAGTCCTGACCTGAACAGCTCCCAGATATGTCAGAAACAAGGTCTGGCCGTGAGATGCTTCACTGAAGGATGGTGGCTTCCACTTCTCTGCAGATGAAATGGAACAGGATTTGTGCAGATGGAACAGGATTTGTGGTAAATCAAGTTATTCATCCTCTTTCAAGAGCCTGGTTTGGCTGGAAGACCAGGCCAGACTTCCTTTGAATCCTCTGGGATTGAACACTGAAGGTCAAAACAGGAAGTCCAAGAGAGCTCATAGAAAGGTCCTAACTAGTGATTGTAGTCAGAAATGAAACAAAAACTATGTGGGGACTGTTTTTATATTTTTGTCTTGGCTTTAGTTCTGGAATCTAATAGAAATAGAAAATTGCTGAGGTGGGAAGGAGGTCTTTTAGTCCAGTCCCCTGCTGTGAGCTGGGGTGACTGCCTGGTTGATAATATGGATAGATGTGAGTGTTCAGAGGAAGCTGCCTCATTCTTTCATGGTTGATTTGTACGTTTGGGTAGCATAAAAGCATAGAAACTACAAGGCAGGTGCAGGAAACGTTTGGAAGGAACACACTTCATCCTCCTTAGCAGGCTTGCTCTAATGATTGCTCTTTTCAGGATGGAAGAGAAATGGCCTGGTTTCCAGCATCTTCTTTCCTCCACTTCCCTCAGGAAAGGGAAGGCCCTGGTGCAGAGGAGCTGGTCCTGCTTTGTCTTGCTGCCTGTGCTGGGGGTGTGCTGGAGAGCTGCTGCTGACTGGGCTGGGAAATTGGTTTCTGTGCATTCTGTGACTGGAGCCCTTGCTGTCCCACAAGTGTATGGTGGGAGGAGGGATGGGCATGAGGGCCAGGAAGCACAGCAGTGTGTTGTGGTGGCTCAGGAATGTGCTGGCTTGGGAAAGGCCTGGATGTCCAGCCATGCTGCACCAAGTCATTCCATGTCCTGATGGTCATGGAGCTGCAGCAGGTTGGTGCCAAGTGAAAACAGTACCCTGTTTGGGAAGAACTGCACTGTTTCCTTACATATTTATGAAAATAGAGGTGAACTCTAATGAGAAGTGAGGACATGCCTACAAATACATCTGTAATTTACATTTCTCTCTTCTAAAACTCTGCCTTTAAAATGTTAGAGACCCACAAAGCAAAATGATAAGAAATGCATCCCCTGAGAGCTGCAACTCCCAGTACCAGAAATGGTGGTTGAGTCTGAGTACCTGAGGGTGTTCCTTGTAGACCTTTCAGCAAAGTACCTGTGAGCACATTCTGGGCAGTTTGGATTCCCTTTGAACTCCCAGCAGAGCCCTGTGACAAGTTTGCTTCTGGCAAAGGAAAAGGCCTCTGTCCCCTTCTCTCCTCTGTTCTCCATCATCAGTGAGCTCGAGTCTCTGAGGCTGCAGCCCATGGCCATATCTCTTCCTTTCAGAGAGTGCTCTGGAGCCACTCCTGCCCCTGGAACAAGAGCACTCAGAGCCAGAAAGCATCAGGCTCTGTCGGAGCCTCTGGGGCTGTCTCTCCATCTGTTTGTTTAATGACGCGCAGCAGCCTCATCTCCGACTTCGCCCCTCAGGACAATAATCCACTCTGATGTTCAGGCCAGCCAGCTATTCTTCTGAGACCAGACTGTGGTTGGGGCACTGTAGGCCAGAGAAGGCTTAAAAGTCTTTTTATGAATTGCTTCATGGCTCAAAATGTTGCTCTGAGATCTGCAGGACATGCAGAATTCTCACAGGAGTTTGCCTGTTTGTTTTCTGCTGAAGGAAGGGATGCACCTCAAAATCCAGATATACTGATTCCTGAAATCACTGAGTGATTTCAGGAGCAAAGCTTTAGGAAGAGAGACTTCAGTGAACTGCTGGTTTCAAAATCCTCCTTTGCTTTAATTGCTTGGCTGCCATGGCCTTTGGTGTGAGAAAGTGGAATGGCTTCTTTCTATACAGATGCTAAGGTGTCCAAAAGGGAAGAGTGGCAGGGGTCCCAATCCTAACCATTTTCCCTCAGGAATGCCCAGGTGGTACTAGTCTGGGTGAAATACCCCCCAAGAAAGGAAACACATCCAGGGATATGCTTTGGGTTTAGTGCCTTATTAAATAAGGAGAAACATACCCTTGGGATCCATAAAGAAAATATTTGCCTTTCCCATAATCCATTATTAGGTCTTCCCTTTTGTTTTGGAGGTGAAGATTGTGTTCAGTAATTCCAGCATGTTGTACTTCACATTGTGTCTCTCAGGCAGAACAAAGAGGTTACCCAGCTACTCTGGTTCTGTGTACAAGCCCTTGAAAAAAAAGGGGTTCTGTTCTGCCATGTGCAACCTGAGCCCAGGGCACCGTGAGCAAGAATTTCTGAAGCAGGTGATATGACCTTAAGGTCTTTTGTAAGCTCCATGAGCTCTTGGCTTACCATGGGACCAGGAGAAGATGTTTCTGGGGCCCTAGATAAAGAGGTCTGGGAACGGCAGGGGCAGCTACTCCACTTGCTGTGCCATGAGAAACTCACACCAGCCAAATATCCACATCCAAACATCTGCAGTGGCTGGCAAAGGCAATGCCAGGCTGGATGAAATGCAAGCCCTGAATTACAGAGACAGATGGAGCTGGGTACGAGGCAGGCATGGGTCAGAGGCAAGCAGCAGCTGATGCGTGCAGGCAGCTTTCTCCAGGGTGAAGGAGCAGGAGCAATTTCCTTCTCGGAGCCAGCCCTTACCCAGCGTGGCGCTGAGCACAGCGGGCACCGGCCGTGCGGAGTCGCCAGCAGTGCATTAACAAAAGCCCTAATGAAGAACAGAGCAGGGTTATCATTCACCCAGGAGCTGCAGCTCTGCCAAAAGAGCCACGGATGGAGAACACAGATGGGAGCACGTGTCTGCACCCACCCACCCGTGTAACTGCGGGATGTGTGCCCAGGGCACGCTGCCCTGCTTGGGTCTGGTGTCCTGAGGGCTTCCATAGAAAAGCTTCTCCATTTGCTTGAGCCTGTGTTCAGTCAAGGAGCTTGATTTCAATGAAACAAGGTCAAACCCTCCTAAAACCAGGAGTTGAGGGCAATTTTGAATGCTTGAGTTGATTCCATTGAGTGGGATCTGGGAGCTTGAACATTTTAAGTTGCTTCCACTTAGGGCATCATTAATTGATGGTGAAAGTCAGGGTGACTGAAGTCTATGCCCATCATACATTTGTGAAAGAGCCTCTCAGCTCTGGAGGAAGCAGGACAATGCTTGCTTGCAGTGCCTTTGGAGTGGGAAGGGCCACGGATGGGTGGGGGAGCCTTTCCATTTCCATAGCACAGCATCTCATGGAGTTTATCCACTGCAATCAGCTTTTCAAATTCCTCCATTTGCATCCTGATAATAGCAGACGAAGGCAGTTTTCTCCATTATAAAACTCCCCCTCTGCTCCGCCTTATTCAGGGGTGCTCAGGAAATCTGGCTCTTTCCCCTCCTCTTCCCTGCTCCCCCAAAGCGCTTTCCTTTCTCCGAAAGCAGCGTGTTGCATCTTTCCCTCGCCCCGGCAGATGGATTTGTATGATTGTGTGTGCTCAGGGTTATTGCTGCTACCTGCTATTTTAGCAGGAAGAGCCCCCGCGTGCAGGAGAGAACAAAGCCCGAGGATTCCCGAGGTCTCCATTGATGCAGAAGGCACCGAGCGGAGCGTGAAAGAGATAACAGAGACGCAGCAAGATCCTCCTCCATCCCTCCCCCTCCCTCGCCCTCCGATTCAAGGAGCAGAGGCTGGTTTGTGAATGAGGAGCCGGAGCTCGTTCAGACGGAACAAATAGCAATAAAGGAGCACAATAGCGGCTGCTCCCGAGCCGGAGCCGGCAAGGAAAAGGTAGCAGTTCTCAAGAGGGGGCTTATTTCCCGAGGAGTCATTGGTGCGTGACAGATGGAAGGAACTAATAAAATATTATGGACTTGCAGAGCTTTGATCTTCCTGCGTTTTTTCATTTTCCCCATTCTTCCCAAGGGTACAGGCTGTGTTATCTAAATGAATAGGGTGGAAATCTCATTTGGAAAAGGCTACCCTGGCAGCATGGCTTGTGGAGGGAATGTCAGCAGCCCGCTCCAGCACCGTGCTTTGGTGCCGGCTGGATTTTTGTTGCAGCAGGTTTTCATCGCCTTTGAAGCACCTGTACCCCTTCCCATTCTGTTCCCAGTGCATCTTTCTGCCTGCTTGCAGGTCTGCTGGAGCAGGACTGGGATAAGAACAGCCATTTTGCAGCTTTGTGCTCATTTTGCAGGTTCTGGTCTATGCGCAAGAAAGAGTAAATGCATTTTTGGGGTCAATGTGCTTTCTTATTTCTGTTCCAACTGCTGCAGCTCACAGGGACCCAGCAGCCCTGAGCTGGGGCCCTCAGCAGCCAACAGCTTTTAATCTAATTTTCTTACTGTGACTAATCTTTAGGGTGAATAGGTTTGAGTTTTGTCTCTGTGGCTGTGAAGCAGAGAAATTTGTTTTCTTTCTAGAGAAGTCACTGTGGTAAGAGCGCAAGCCCTGGGGCTTGAATGGAGAGCACGAGTATTGGCTGCGTGCAGAGCTGGTTCCCTGCACAGTGAGACCCTCCTTGATTTCAGGCTGTCTCTGCTGCAGTGTCAGTCTGGCTGTCTGCACAAATGGGTTAGCAAGTCACTGAGGGCTTTACTGCTGCACAGGATTAAACTGTGATCGGTTTTTTTCTCTCCCCTTAACAAAGGGTGTTTGTGAGTCCCTCTCTTGAAAATGCTTTCCTTAAGTTATCTGGTCTGACTGTTCAGAATTACTTCTTTCCTGAGCCTTGTTCTCTCACCCTCGCTTGCCTGCTCTGAGCAGCTGTCCCTGCTGTGCCTTGCCATGGCCCCTCTGTCCCAGTCAGCACTCGATGCTGCACGGGCAGCCAGTCCACACCTTGGCCCTGATGGATCTCCCAGCCTTGGCACTGGTCCCTGCCTTGGCCCCTCCTGCCAGCCGAGGTATAAACCCCCCTCCACGGTGAATCCATCACTTCCCCATCTTTCACTGCTCGTTGTTTTGCCAGTTCCAACCTATGGAAATAGGTACTCTGTGCCTGCAATGATGGAGTTAACAACACTGTGAGGGTCTTGCGTCACCAGACCCTGGAGTTTATGCCTGACAAAAGTTTGAATTGGTGTTGAGGGCATCGTTGCCCCTTGTGTGCGAAGGTGTTGGCATAGCTCCATGTTTTAATTCCTGGAACAGAGGTGGGGAGGTGAGGGCTCTGCTCTGTGTAGAGGGGAAAACTCAACACCCTTGTTTCAGTTTTTATTATGAGGCCTTTCTGTTCCAGATATTGTATTTTGCTTTTTTTGTCATGCATTTATTACATTCCTTGGCTGGTCCCATGGGCACTTAAATCACAATAGCTGGGGGGCTCTGGATTAGGGTGCAACAGTAAATCTGCAGATGCACAGCCATGGACTAATTTCCAGCTGTGCTACAGATCCTGCTTGCCTGGCGTAGTTTTAGCAGAAAGCCCATGGTCCCTGCTTGTTTTCTAATTGGTTATTCCCTTGGCTGAGCAGGGTGGAGGGAAGAAAAGGAGGGACTCTGCCCCTAAGTGGGTGCAGAAGTGTGATCATGGCCAGGAAGAGCCAGATACTAAAGGATGCAGGTGGTACCCTGGGCACTGGGTGGGGAGATGCTTGTGGGAGTCAGGACTGGTTTGTCTTTTTGATTTGTACTGTTTAACACTGAGAAAATGGATAAATTATGAGTTAAAATGGCTCTTCTGTCCTTTAAATTTAAAAGCAAACTAGGGAGGGAGGCCTGTACAGATTGAATGCTTAAAATAATAACTTGAGGGGTTTTATTTTTTTTTTAAACTTGGTTTGCCAAAAACTCTTAGTAAGACTTTTTGCACTGATCCTGGACAGGAAAACATTGCAAAATACCACATTCTCCTTGGATGATAACATTGTTTCCTGCCCTGCTCTAATACCAGCCATGCTGTCCTATTGCCTCAATTCCTGGGGTTGCTTTACTCAAGTGTTTGTGTTCTCCACTGGGCCGGACTTTGACACTTCCTACTGCTTTTGGGGGCCTGGCTGAAACTGCTCCAAGGCTGGAGGCAGCACAGCCCAATGCTTGCTTGCTCCTCGGGACTTAAATCTGTGTTCCCAGCTGATAATCCTGACAAGATCCCACCCCTTCACCTTCAGAGAGCCAGCTGGCATATGTAAATCCAACTGACTGGATTTATAATTGCCACATGGAAGTGACAAGATAAGTGCCAAAGCTGCATCCCTCAGCTATCCCCCAGGAGCATCACTGAGCTCTGGAGTTCAGCTCCTCACAGATAACACAGTGCTTTCTGCAGACAGATGGGCTTTGATTTCAGAACACCCTGGTGTGAGACTGGTGGCTCTGGTTGTGTTTGGAGCAGATGTACCTGCTTGGAGTCCTGTGTTAGCTGTTGCCCCATCCCACAAACAGATACCTCGTTTCTTGCCTCTGTTTCCACCACAATGTTCCTTTTAGACCAACATGGTCCAAAATCCACTAGGCAAGTTGCAGTGGGCTCTGTGGGAAGGGCATTTTGCTTGGGAACAAAGCTGGTGGCAGACAGAAGGTTGGTGAGCCTCCCTGGGTGTGCTGTGGTGACCCTGCCATCGCTGGTGGTCAGTGGCCATCACCCCATGTGGTGCCCTGGACCTCAGCCTGGCTTTCCTTGCCCTCTGTGATGCAGTAAACCAGCATCTCCTCTCAGCAGAGCAGGCAATGACAGGACCAGAAACTGGCCTGACTACAGCCAGTGGCAAAAACTGCCCCTCTTCCCAGCTCCTGTGTCTGTGCAGGGCTGGGAGGGTTTTCTCCTGGCAGGTTTCTGTCATATGGAGCACATCAGCTCTGTGTGCTGTTTACAGGCTCGGCTGCTCCAGAAACATTTCACAGGGGAAAAAGCACTTGGCCAGGGTGAGGCTGAATTTTACAGACCCTGTTCCCACTGGGGTTTCATTGCTTGCAATCTTTAGTGTGGTTATTTTCTTTCTCTCCCTAAGCCCAGGTGTCTGTAATCTTAATTAGCTGACTGTGGACGTAACCTTGCTTGATACATGATGGTTTTGATGGGGAACTGTAAGCAATGGAGGTGGTGAGTAGAGATGCTCAGGGATAGTGGCTTTGGTCTGTGGAAAAAATTTAAGAGTTACTGTCTTTTTTTCCTCTTTCTTTTTCCTGAACCTGGATACGACCTCAAAATTTCCCACCTCAAAACCCTACACAGCAAAATAAGAAATTGCAGATCCCAGCCCCCACCCTCACCTCAAATAAGAACCTTAACTCTATTTATAACCTGTATTTAAACAAAGATTCTTATAGATACCCCAGAGTATCCCTGGTGACTTGTTACTTTAAAAATGTCAAAATAGGAATTTCAAAGCTTTTTTCTTCCCCATTCAGTGTTTAACAAAAATATTTCAGTGCGTTTCTTGAATTATGGGTTTGTTTAAAATAGGAGATTTCTTTGCATATCTGTCCCTGCTGGCACAGCCTCAGCAGGTTGTGGGGACAGTTCATTGCGGGGGCTCCCAGTGTGACCCCTGAGCTGGACAAAAGCAGACCGGTGTCCACTCAGAGATGGTCTCTCCACTGCTCCATCCTCACTGGAACGACTGAGAGAAGATCCAGAGCTGCACTGGCCTCTTCCTGGCTCTGTCCAGTGCAGCTGAGCCCATCCCAGGGATGTCACTCCCTCCTGCTGGAGGGTGGCAGATGGCTCTCTCCGGGACTTTGCTGCCACTCAGCTGGAATTAGCACCAAACTCCCATCTCAGAGAGGGAAGAGCAAAAAGCACCAGTGTCCTCCTAGCTGGACTGGCAAGGTGCTTCCCACCCAGCCTTGCTCTCTGCATAACCCCTGCCTTTGCCTTCTGTCGTGACCAGTGCAGAAAGGATTAGAGACATTCCTGTAACTGCTCCAACATAACAGATGTTCCCAGCAGTGGGAATCTCCTCTACCCTGTGTGGGAGCAACATTCAGTACAACCTCAGCTCTGTGTTGGTTGTACCTCCAGTCTGTAATTTTCACAACGAAATGGAGATAGTGGTAGCTTAGGAGACACCCAAGTATATTTGGGTCTAAAATGAGAAATATTAGAGGGGTGACGTGTGGGCAGACATTCATCCTGGGCTGTGCAGCATAGCCACCTTTAATTTTGAGATGCCCTACACAAACTCGGTGTGGTTTATCCAAATCTCTGCCAAGGGAGAGAAGCTGGGTCCGTTATAAGTAGGAAACTGAAGTGAAACAGTTCAGTGCTGTGTCCTGCTGCCAGGACCTGGTGGCTATGTCCTGGCAGGGGTGTGGGGACCAGGCCCAGGAGGGACAGAGTGCCCCAGAAGCGTTCACCTTTACCATTATGTTTGAAAATGAAGTTGTCTTATTCCGTCGTGCAGTGGTAAACCCTACAGAGGACTGTCCCCAGGGCTGGTTTTACTTCTCATGCAGTTTTTCCTGGTGTGTTTTTCTTGGGCTTCCTTCTCCAGGCTGGCAGGAACAGACACCCCTGCAGGCCGGGTGTGCACAGGTATCCATCAGCCCCAGCCTGTTCCAGCCTGGCTCTGTTTGCTGGGCTCTTGCTCAGTTTGCAGCCCCTCACGTGAGGGCTCTGGAGATGCCTGACTGCCCCAGCCGTGGTGGGAAGCAGCTCCCCTGGCATGTGGGCAGAGCCCTCGCCACACACCGGGACTCGCTGGCAGAGAACGGGGCAGTCACTGGGGGATCTGAGGTGGGCTGGAGACAGCTCTCCAGGTCTGTGGGCTCCCGTTCCTGAGGTCAAACAGAAGGCCCAAAGTGAGTGGTCCTTTGCCTGCCTACAGCCACAGGAGGTATTGCTAACAGGCAGCTTCCTTCACTGCCTCCTCATCCCCTTTCCCACCGCTTTTCCCTTTCTTGCCTTGAGCAAGCCCTCCACAGCAGAGGTTTTGGGGAGCCCCCAGGAAGTGAGCAGGACAGTTTGCTGATGTATGCCTGGCAGGTCTTGCTTCAGAGCAAAGAGTCAGCTGCCCTTGGGTACCAGGATGCCCAGGAGATCTCATGGAACTCAGATTTCATGGAACATTCTGAGTTGGAAGGCATCCACAAAGGTTGTCCAGTGCAAATCCTATGTGAAAGGCCCATGCAGGGATCAAACCCACCTTGCTGGGTTTATTAGCACCATGGTCTGACCAACTGAGCTGATTCAGGGTCATATGTGACAGCCAGCTGGAGAGGGAGAAGCTGATCCCAGTTGATTTACAGCTGTAGGATGCTTTGCCCTTTGAGCTTTATGTGTCACTTTATGTATTTTTCCAGATATAATAATTTCTGGTTGGGTGGAACAGTTATATGACAGTTTTTCTGTCTTTCCAGATACTGAGTAGGCTGTTTCTATAGGTAGTTGTTTTCTAAAATCTAAGGATACATGAGCGAAGATGCATTCCACTGGTATTTATACCTATCCCTTTCACCAGAGTGGTTTCAGGACGGTTGAACCACCATAGACCAAAATAATTATGAGAGTCTGAAATGTCTGTGGAAAGCAATTTTTTACCATCAACCACTGTATCCTATATTTTGTCTGAGTTCAGGAGCCTGTTTTCTGTTGTTGGTCCCTCTCATCTTTTAATCAGAGCCATCCAGTGAAAAAGAACAAAATTATGCTTATTTCAGAATAATTGTGATTAAGTAGCTGTTTCCTCTCAGTGGAAGGTAACTATCTACATCTGTGTGAGAAGGTCCCCATCCTCCTCTTGAAGAGTATCCAGCTGAGGTTTGTGTATCTGTCAGCCCTCACACAGAACCTGGTCCGTCCCTGAAGGGGGTCACTGATAGCAGTGGCAATTTCAGAGCCAATGCCAGGAGATGCTGCTGCACACTCAGAGAAATCTCTGCTCTAAACCCCCTTCCACACGGAAAGAATGGTCTTTATTTGCCACAAGGAGCTGCTGTGAGAGTGGATTAGTTAATGTTTCAACAATGTTTGGAAGTATTTATAGCATTAAACTAATCTTGATATCACTCAGTAAATAGCTTGTTATTTCTTTATGGCAGGCTGCATATATGGGCTGTTATGGTGATGCAGCCAAAGGGGCTTTTGGTATTTTTTTTCCCATTAGACATCAGGCAAATTCATTTCTTGGATGCTTTTGAAATTTCTCCAATCAAATCATTAGCAGAAGGAGAGGAGAAGGAGGGAGATGGAAAATACGAAATGTGGTTTCCCATCCTGTTTCTCAGAAACATTTGGTGAGGGGGAGCAAAGTGAGGCTTTGGGGGGAGTGGAATTGCTGTAGTCAGGAGGTGCATGGGTTACAGCTCTGTTCACTGTCTTCTGCTCTGTTTCAGTCACACCTTGGTAGCCAGAGTCGTGAGGGTGAATTTTAGGTGCCGCAGCTGATTTCTTCTTCCTGGCAGCAGTGAACGGCTACATCCTCTCCCTGCCCCCAGCTGTGCCTTCCCATCTCCTCCCTGGCACGGCTCCTGGTGCTTGGCAGACGTTGTGCTGGGAAGGTGCACCTTGGTAACCTGCCAGAAGCAGGTTGGCTGTATTTGGGGAGTTGGTTCAGTGCAAGCTCTGCTGAGCACCAGCGCTGGGGCAAAGAGGATAAATGGGGGAACATGAGAGAAGGGACCGGCTCCTTTTGGCACCAGTGACCCTTCAGAATGGCTCACTCCGTACATCTGTCATTTATATTAAGACCAAAGATTTTTGATGTTTATGCACCTTTTCACTTGAGGGAAAAAGGAGTTATAGGGCAGCCAAAGCTGAAAAAGTACAAAATGAAAAGTTGGTTCATTTACTGCCAGCACCTTTGAGACCACTCATGCAGAGAGAAAGCTTCTGGATAAGGCAAAAAGTTTTGCCTTTGGATTTTGACCCTCACTCCAGGTGAGGTGGAAGAAATTCAGTTCCTTGCAGATCCTTGCAGAGTTAACGATGAAAGTGAGCAGCAAAGGCGCAGTTTTGTTGAGATCAAAATCAACCAAGTGAGGAGCTGGGACGTGGGAAAGAGGAGAGGTGGGGTGTGTTTGTGTGGCCCTACCTGGGCAGTGCTGGGAGGGAGCTGCCTGAGGCTCTGGAGGAGCACAGCCTCATGGATAAGTGCTCCTTGCCTTTAGCTCTGATGGTGAGCTCTGTCGATCTCGTGTTCCTTTGGTTTCAGCAGTTTGCCATTCCTGCTCATGCAGAGGGTGCTGGGTGCTGGCAGGGCCATCTGTCAAACTGCCTGAGGGGCTGGGAGCAGAGGGTAACCCCTGGTCTTGCTGGGAGCCTGGAAGAGCAGAAAAAGCAAAGGGAAGCTTGATGATGGGGTCAGAGCTGTTTCCTTAACTTGAACCATTGGCTTGACACTCCAAGTCCACAGTTCAGTAAAAGATTCCCAAGACGATGCAAACCAAAATCTCCAGCAGTATCTGTCAGGCACAGAAGGTGCTATTTCAAAGTTAATAATTGTTTAAATTGTTATAATTGTTTAAGTTTGCACACACATATACACAGCTCACAGCTGGGAGGTCTCTCACCCTCCTGGACTGTGGCCCAGGGAGGCTCCACTCCTTCACCTGCAGGACAAACCTGTGGCTCCCTTGGAACAGCCTGACCTTGTCCTGGCAGCTATTGCCTGCCCTGTGAGAGCAGACCCTCTCACCTTGCACAAGGACTGTCATGGGTCACTTCAATGAGCCAGGGTCGTGTCTGCATGGGGACATCTGCCACAAATGCAGTGCAGGTAGGAACCTGAATGAAAACAGATGAGCCTTGACAGAGAAATGAGAGATCACAGGATGTCCCAGAGCTGGCAAAGGTCAGTCTCTCTTTGCTGTGTCCTGTTGTAGTTTGATCCTATGCCTGCCTGATGAAGAGGTGGGATGTGGTGTAACTTCACTGTGCAGGACATGACAAAGCTCTTGGCTGGCCTGAAACAGGGAGAAACTCCTCTGACACCCAAATGAACGCAAGGAATTTGTCAATAAGCCCCCATCTGCCTTGGAGAGCAGCGTAGGAGCATCTGCTGAGAGTCCTAATTATCCCCTTTTCCCTGCCAAATTTTCTGTGGTTGTCAGCTCAACACAGGTTTGTCATGTAAGACTTGGAGTCTGCACGTGCTGCTCCAAATGAGTAGATGAGGACACAGTTATATTCTTGTTCTCCACAATGGACATCTCTGTGAATCCAAATCTGTTTTAGCTACCGAGAAAGGCAGTGGATTAAGGGAACATTGAGGAAGACCTGTGTTTCTCCCTGGTGCTGAACAGGCTGGAGATGAGCAGGCTGTGATTTGGGTTGGGGCTGTTTTGCTTGGATGTCTACATCAGAGGAAACCATTGCTGTGTTCAGGTTTAGGTGGTGCTCTCTGAGTTTTGGTGGAAAGAAAGCAGGCAAGATACATTCTGTAGCTGGTCTTCCAAACTGATCCAAGGTCTGTTTAGGGAACTGTGACCCTGAGACTGCTGTTCCCTTCTGCCCCAGGAGACAGAGGCTTTCTCTTTCAATAGTAAGATGCTTGTTTCCTACACAGGATCAAATAATACAAAACCCCACAGTGCAGGTACTGTACTGCTTTTTTCCTCAGGTACAAGCTCTTTTTTCAAGTTTTATTTTTAATTTTTGTACCTTCTTTCCTCTAAATCCTTCTGAACTGTATCAAATGTCTCCTTGAATGGCACATTTCTTAGCATGATTCTTACATTTCTTGTGCATGGGATTTTCTTCCAGGCTTTGTGAAGTCCTCTTTGTTAGAATGAAATGCAGAAGAGCCAGATGGTTTGGCCAGAGTCCAGTTACCTAAGAAACATAGCACCAGCACCCTATCAGAAGCTATTTCCTCTAAAGATCACGCTCGGCCTGCCTTGTTCTAATAACCAGCTTAAAAGTCAACATCAAGCTGTCAGTACCTATTTTTTCCTCCATAATTAATCTACAAAGTTCAACCTGGAATCAATATAAATGACCTCATGGCTTTTTTTTTTTTTAATCATTCCTCAAACAATGTTTACCCACACGACCCCTCCTTCAGAGGTATGTTGAATGGCTCAATGATCTTGGAAGTCTTTTCCAAACTTCTATGAATGTTAGATTTTCAATCTTGATTCAGTCTTGAATCACAATCTCAGTTTTTCTTCAGCAGAAAATCTAAGGGAACATTTGGCTTAATTCAGTAGACACATTCTTGCTTCAGTTCAAATACTTTTCATGTTCTTTGTCTTTCAGATTGAATTATACTGCATTTAGAACCAGAATTTGTGATCACTATTATTTTTTATAATATGTTTTCTTAGAGTGGGGAAAAAATAAAACAGTGTTGGTACATATATCCTTATGTCAGAGGGACAAAGGCACACTTATGGTCCCATGTGACAGGCAGAAATTTATCCCAGAGTCAGTACTCTGCATTTATCCAGAGTCAAATTTCTTCTGACATGGAGGATATGATTTAGCAACTGCTCAGAATCTTGCTCCAAGCTGAGTGCTCTGCTATATTGACTTTTTTTTGGTAGTGAGATAAGAGCTGAGTTTTCTTCTTGAACAAGGCTCTGATTGTGAGCTGTAAAGCTGGGTAGAAATCTGGCCCCATCGACTTCTGCAGTGTGACCTGGTGGTTGGCACACCCTTAACTCTCCGGCATCTTTCTCTCTTCAGAGTTAAATGTGGCCGAGCAGGGTTTTTTTGGTCCCTCTGTGCTTGCTCTTGCACAATCTCCTTGTTAAAGTAGTGTATCAAAATCAGCGGGTGAAATTGGACGCTTCCTTTGCAGATGGAAAATTTATCGTCCGCTCGTGCCTTTGTGCTGAAGTTCAGATCTGGGGTTTTAAAGCCCCTCCTTCCCCTGCCTATGTGGGAGTTTCCCCTAAAGATGTGGAATGTTTACTGCATACCAAGGGCAAGACATTATGCAGACACGAGGCTCACAACACCTACAATTTCTAAACCACATGTGGCCTGTGTGGATTTCCTTGTGCTGAATTCACATGGAAACACAAACACATGTGGCATTTTTGTTGCTTTTCTAGGAAATCACGGAGCACAGCCCTGCAAAATAATACTTCCTACTGTTGGATGCACTGTGTGAGGGGGGAGGTACTGCTTTTGTGTCCTGGGCTGCTGAAGCCACATGCCAAGGTCTTGAGTCATTCACCCCCAGTGTCTGGCTTTCCAGGAAGGCAAATCCCTGTTTTAGAACCTATCGGGGACCAAAGAGCGCTGTGGGAAATAATGAAAGAAAGGTCATCGAATGTTATCAGAACTTGGGTTTTCCAATGGGGATCATGCCAGGAAATGCGTGATTAGGAACTGGAGAAACTGTGTTGTGTCAAGGAAGCTGGGATAAAGCCAGTGGGATATGAAGTGGCTTCAGCCTTCTCTGAGGAAGGATGAAGGGAGCTGGCAAGGCACAAGGAGAGGGGAGGTTGGGAAAAAAGTGTGAGCAATTAATAGGTGGCACCTTGCTCTGTGTGCTCGATACCCCTGCACAGCTCCCGGCTGCTCAGTCATGGCCTGGGGGTGTGAAGGGACCACTCCTGCCTGCCAGGTGAGGATCAGCACGTGTTGGTGTTCCTCAGAGCTCCCTGACCTGCACCCAGGCTCTCCCAGGCTGGCAGCCAGCAAGGTGCTTGGGGAAGAGGTGAAAACGTGAAGGAGGAGTGGGTTGTTCCTGCAGAGCTGTCTCTGTGCTGGCACCATCAGCCTTCTGCCTTTCTGATGAGGGAGATGTCTTCTCTTTCCCCCTTGCAATCAATACAGCCGAAAAATACAGCAGTTCTCAGGGAAAGCAAAAGTCCTTTACTTTCCTTGGCACACATAGCAAGAACAAGAATGCTCAAGTCAGCATCCTACCCAAAGAGTGATGTATCCTCAGTTGTTCTTTGGATGTATTGAGCAAAATACATGTGCACCACCAGCAGCTGCAGGACTCCACCCCAGGGATGGCTGCATTTCGGTGGTGAAATCACGCTGGAATGTTCTTCTCATCCAAACATTAACCCCACTTAACCTAAAAAAACCCAAACAAACCACACCGAGTTTGTCCTATTTGAGAACAATTTACTAGCCTGCTTTTCTTTTGCAGGGGGACTTAAGTGTTCTGCTTATGTCCCTGCTGACCCACCATGGCTCTTTGTCAGAGAGTTAGAAAGTTTGGCCATGCTGTGTTCATATTGGTTTGGAGGAAAAGACATCTAAGGAAATGAAAAGAGGGACAATTTGCTTCCTTTTTCAAAAAGTCCACTTCTAAACAGTTTACTGAAGGCATATACTTTGTGTGATTGACCTCTTGGTCATGCAAACAGTTTAGTGTCTTTCATGGCCTGTTCCATGGCCTTTGCAATTTCATCAGAGTTCTTCTAGTGGGGTTTCCTATCCCTTGGTGTGCCCTCATTCTCCTTTGCTCAATGTTCACCTCTAAGCTCATGTAACTGGACTGTATTTTTACATGCATGAGGAGGCTTCTTCAGAAGAGCCCTGGAAATCCTGGCTCCTACTCACTTGTCTTCCTGCTTACCCTGGGAGTAATTGTCTGCAGAGTTGGTACCTAGAGCAGAAGTGCAAGTGTCACTTTTAGTGACTTCAATGTGTTAATGGCTTGCACTGCAAGACCTTGGTAATGTTTTCTTATTGTGACACTGACTATGAGTAAGAAGTTGGCACATGGCTTGTGATACCCTGAAAAGCTCCTGGCAAGGAACTGCATCCCTCTAAGTTTCTCTGGGGAAAAAATGCAATGTGACCAGGTGCAACTCGGGGCTTGGTCACACAGGATATTGGGGCATAAGTATTTCACTGGTGTAAGGGGTATGAGTTACCAAATGGAGTTGCTTCACAGTTATATCACCAGGGAAGAATACTGGATATTGTTCCCAAGAAGCTCGCCATCCCAAAAGGCTCAGTTTGTTTCAGTCCACATTGTCATCTCTCCCAGGGTTATCTTCTGCACTTGGTCCCATTGCTACTAAAATCACTGAAAATTGAATTGCTGGATCAGCCCATTCCTGGTTTTGAAAAGTAAATGAACAGTCTTTCACTAAGTGAGTCTTGAGCTGCATTTCCATCACCTGCAGTAGTGACAAAGTGCTGACACTGCTGATTAGCTTTGGGACACATCAGGACAACTTAAGTCCTTCCCAGTGAATGACTTCAGAAATCACTGTTGTGTCTTTGCTTGCTGTATTTGGACTTCTTTTTCTGGCACTGCTGTTCTGTAAACGTGAGCTGTTAGGCATGTTGATGAAACTTTTATTCAGAATTTACATCTAATTTTGGAGAGGGCTTGAGCCAGAGCTGAGGGACACTGAGCTTCTTGGTATGGCCACAAACAATTAACAGTATCCAAGAAGACACAAGGAAGGTTGGTGATGTGCTAAGTTCTCAGAGCTTTCAAAACAGAGGAAAACAGCGAGACCCTAGTAAGAATATGGAGGAACAAGCAAAGAAACCTGAAATGGGGGCTTGAATTGGTGGCATAAAATCTTTCCAGTGAACTGTTAACTTCTTTGTTAACAAACTAGACTTGAGTTGTAAGCAGGGTACATAGTCTAACCAAAACACTGTGGAATTCAGATACTTCAGCACTAGAAAGTCAACATCATATTAAAATGCACCATCTGATTAGGTGGCAACTGCAATTTATTCCCAGGGAAATCCATTTAATTAGTTGGAAGGAGTCGGGGTGTTTGATCTTCCAAGAAAAAGACACTTCCAAGGGCTAGTAAATATGAACTCAGGAGAGGGATTTTGTGAGGGGTTCACAATGCATCTGTTCACTGAAACTTGTAAAAAATCATTACAGCATTCAATTCTCTTGTGAGCCTTTGAATGTAATGAGCGCTCATTCCAGCAAGCACTTCAGGTTCACATTTCATCTGCAGTCAGCCCATTTTTCCTATCCAGCTCCTTCAGTTGCCAGAGATCTTGGAAAGATGATCCAGAATCGGTTCAGAAATACCACAGCTCCGTGGAAACTTGCACACCAGCTGTTGTCCACAGTGAGCTGGTGACACCGTGGTCACAGGCTCTGTGCAGTGTGATTTCAGGGAAGGAGGTTCTCTCTTCCTCTAACCATGCTGGTGGGTTTGGGGATCCATTTTCACAGCTGCAGCTGGTGTTTGGCGCCTGTGGGGATGGATGATTTGGCACTTTTTCCAAATTCCCCTCCTTTCTGCACCCAGCCCAGCTCTCCTCTGTGCACGAGGATATGATATCTGTGCCAGAGCATCCAGTGCTAGTTCTACATTGCCAGCTGTGCTCTGCATTACGTGGAAACAGGGGGTTCAATCTGCAGTCCAGAGAGTGCATGGGATATCCACGTACACATCCATGTGCAGATATGGCAGAAATCCTGATTTTGGGAAGCCTGGGACAACACTTGTACTTAGGAATGCTTTGTTATTTGTAAGCCACCTTTCCTACCCTCCCTTACAGTGCTTTAATGAGCATGATATAGGAATATATCTACTCCTTTAACTTGTTTTGAATCAGTATCAGTGTCTTATTTATTAATTCAGCCTTTGGTATTTGAAGAGGGTAAACTCTCCCACTCCGTATTTCATGGTCACAGAATAAAAGATTTTAGTGTCACTGCATCATAATCCAACCCAATGCCCCCCAGTAGAGTGTGTCCACAACCCTGTTACAACAGAAGTCTCTCATGGGCAGAGGGAGAGATCATTTTGGGGTAATTAGTGCCCATCCAGTCTGTCTGCCACCAAGTGACTTGAACTGTTCTTGCTTTCCTCCTTTGTATAAAACTCCAGCCCTTCACCCACATCTTCCCTATGTTAAATATTTCCCCTTTGATTGGGAAGTATCTCTGTGAGGATTTCTAGGAGGAAGGAAGGGACAGCTAAGAACAGCATTAAACCTGACCTTCTGTGTGTGCCTGAGCCTGCTTTCCCCAAAGCCGTGCATAAATTAACATTCTGGCAATAAAACTGAGCCTGTTTAATTTTCTGTTTGACTAGAAACATTGAGAAAATGTCATGATATTTGATTTCATCTCTGTCTATTTTTTGCCCCTGCTGAATGAAGCCCATTGGCCTCTGGAGACCCGGGCTCACCCAGCGTGTCTGGGAGCACATAAAGGGGTACTGTCCCTCAGGCATGTGCTCCTCAGCCACGCAGGAAGTATTGGGTTTTATGTTTGAAGCCTGGCTGAGGTTCCCTAATGGCTGTTAATCCTCTGGTTTCTTTGACTACATCCTGTGCCAGACCCGCTCCCACCTCAGCAGGCTTGGGGTTTGTGCTTGCTTCACATAAGTGTCCAAAAATGTGTAGGAGGAGGCTCCATACCAGACCGAGTGTGTGAGAGTGGGATGGATTGAAAGAGCAGCTACAGCAGCTAAATTTTCCTTGCTGAAACACCGAAAAGTTGAACATACTTCTAAGGGATGAGCCACTTTGAAGGAAGAGAGGTTCTAGCCCAAAGGGTCTTTATGTAAGAGTCAGCAAAGGAAGTTAAGAGCAGTTTTAGGGTGGGCTTAGCAGATCTGCTGCTGGCAGTTGTAGCTCCACTGAAAGCTGTGGGAATTCTTGCCAGATGCAGACATGGCCTTGAGCACTGTTGATATAAGGAATGGTTTCCCAGAAGAAAGGATAAAAAAACTTAACCTGGAGAGGTGGCCTAACACATTGCCATGGTAATGAATCCTAAAAATAAAAAGTTTTGGAAGGAAATGGACCCTTGTTCAGAGTCATCCTTCCTTTTCCTCAAGGTTTGTGAAGAGTACTCTTCCCCTGAGTCCAGTGCTGCTCCCATGGTTGCAATTCCGTGGGAAACCTGTTTTGGAGTGTTCCAAGTAAAACTCCCAACAAGGAGTTTTTCCTTCTGGGTAACTCTGGGACTTTTTCCTGTGAGACTGAATTTCAGCTTTAAGAGATTATTTGAAATCACCTATTTTTTGTTACACATTAACTGTGAATCTATTTTTACAATTAGACAGTGGATGGCTCTGAGGGGTTATTAAGAATTACCAGCTACTGCAAATAACAGCCAGAAACAGGAGTTAAATTCTGACATTTTCCATAGCTCTGTGTGCAAAGCTGGTGACAGAATCAACCTGTTAGTTAAAACTTGTCGACCTCAGGAAAAGAATATGAATTCTAGTCAATAATTTTATTTTTGATGGGTTTTAATTTTGTCTGAATTGAGCCTCGGTGAAGTTTCCCCATTGCTGTCCCCAGTGCTGTAGCACTGGTAACTGAGGGGAAGATTTCACTCTACCTGTGCATCCAAGGTCACCATTTTCACAGGGATGCTCCCACCCCCCTGGCACTGCTTCTCTCCTGCATTCTCCATTTTGTGGTGGTTTGGTAAAAGCTTTTTTCCACTGCTGGCTCAGAGGACTTTTGCTTGTGGTGATTTTCATATTGTTTGGTTGTTCACCCAAGGTTTAATTTGGGTTGGAAGCCTTCAGGAAGAGGAGAGAAAAGTGACGCAAAACCAACCACAACCAACCCTGATCTATATGTGCTATTGGTGGTAACAGTCTTTAATATGGCACAATATTGGATACACATAAGCAGCTTTTGTTTCATAGGGATACCTCTGTCCCATATTAAAACCCCCCTTTGCCACAGAAAATCAGTGTTTATACTGAAAAACAGATGGGGACTCAGGTTTGGGTTTTTTTATCATTATGTTAAATCCCACAAGCATAAAGTTAAGTTTTCCCCTCCACTACCAGCAGGTCCTGGGGTGGAGTTTGTGAAGGGTCAGCTCTGCTCAGAGTGCTGAGAAGCAGATGGCTCATCTTCATGGGCTGCACACTTTGGGAGGGATGGTGGCTCTGTCGCTTATGACACTGGGTCCCTTGAGGTGGTTTTGCAACCGTGTTATTAAGAATATATTTCTGGAAGTTGTGTGTGAAACTGCTAAAAGATCGTAGGTGTTGGACAAACTGAGGGATCTGAAGCAGCAAAACCCTCGGGCTCTGGTTTAGCATCAAGCCTGAGGTGTGCTGCTACCAGCCCTTGCTGGAGGTGTATTTGGGACATGCAACACTGGTGAACTGTGAGGGTCTGATGAGCTGTCTAGGGGTGAGAAATCTCCACGTTTGGCAGTGCAATATTACTATGTTTGTGTGGTTGGATGGAATTCAGTAATCATGGAAAGACAGCAAACAAAGGTAGGAAGGAGCCTCTGCAGATCCATGTTTGTGCCAATGGTAGAGGCCTCTCACTGCTCAGGACTGATGTTACTGAGAAGACTGTGGGGTCTGGGAGCAAGGCCAGAGGGGGGAAGAGCAGGTTTCTAAACCTGAGTATTGTGTTTTCTACTGGACATCAACAAGCCTGGACTGGAAGAGCCCACAGCAGCCCGTGGGAGGGAGCAGAGGCAGGGGAAGTCTTGCCTGGCAGTGCCTTCCACTGTGGCCTTGGTGTTCCTTGGTGACCAGCATGCCAAGGACTCAACCTTGTGACAAGGAACTGAGGGTCTCTCAGCAGCACCTTCCCCAAACCCAGCTGTCTGCCTGGCTCACAAATGCTGCTGATGTGGCAGAGGGCAGGGCAAAGGGAGGAGGAGATGCTGGTGGGAGTCCCTACACAGGGCTGTATCAACCAGCACTGTCAGATAACGTGACTGTGATGGCCTGCCATGGTGCTTGGGTGGTTCTTACCCCCGTGGAGATGTGATCCACATCCAGAGCTGCAAGAGTGATGCACACAAATAGCAGAGATTCAATGGGGAGTGCCCAGACTGGGCCATGCAAGGGCCCCTTGTCGCTGAGAGTGAATGGACTCTTATGGATGACAATTCATAAATCCTGAGTTATTTACTGCATGCAACCTGCCCCAAGCAGTAAATCTTATTTTCATTTACCTGAAGTTAATTTCTTTTTTAGAAACAAAGGCATTGCCCATGAGCCTTTTGGAAGATGTATCAGTTTGTGAACTCGTGGCTAATGGATGGTTTGGATGGGTGCCAAGACATCAGGAAATCAGTTGTACCCATTCTGGCTAAGCTTGGAAAGAAAGTCAGTGTTTAGTAACACTATCCAAAGGCAAGTAGAAATATGAAGCTACAGACAAGCAGGAAGAAAATACCCTCTCCCACTCTGGTGTGGGCTACGTGACTGATCCACAGAGGTTCTGTGCAGGAGCATGGAGGGGTTACTGTGTGAAGCAGGACACCCTCCAGCAGGGTGCAGTGAGTTGGGAAAGCAAATTGGACAAATCACTGTGGTACTTCAATGCCATAAGTGAGGGAGGGGTTAGGGATTTCAGGATAAGGACTCAGAGGTGTATTGTGTATGTCTAAGTTGGATCTGTAGAAAAATATCTTCCCTGACTACCAGATTGCTCCTGGTAAAGTTCAGGGTTGTATTCCTATAGACTGCAGTAGGAAAGGACAGTAATTTTTATATGCAAATAATTTTCAGTATTTGGAAACTGGATATATCAGGAGATTACAAAATGTAAAGGCCTGGTTCTTCTTCCTTTTACACCAGTAAATTGCCATGAAACAAAAACCAGGCTGTTGTCTGTACCCATGATGCCTACAGATTGCAGGCAAAAACTTTCCTCAAACTCTGATCTCTGAAGAAATACACTTTAAAAGATCTGTTTCATTCTGTATTGAAATACAATTTGTTGCAAGCACGGCTGCTTTTCTTTATGGAGCTAAATGGACTGAGTGTTGCTGTTTGCCTGCTGTACTCCTTGGGCATAACCCAGTCTTCTGGCAATGTCAGAAGGAGGTAAGAGAAGAAAGACAAACCACTTGCATTCTGTACCCCTGTGGATAAAGCAGGACATGGTGAACCCATTTTGTTCTCAACAGGAATGCAGACTTAAAGCAG
Source organism: Daphoenositta chrysoptera (assembly GCA_013397915.1). NCBI lineage: Eukaryota > Metazoa > Chordata > Aves > Passeriformes > Daphoenositta > Daphoenositta chrysoptera. The sequence goes on along the minus strand of VZRO01001737.1, from coordinate 357,844 downwards.
ATTGCCTGGTGTGGGGTTGGTTGCTTGTTTTTTTTTTTTTTTTTCTGTTTGGTTTGGGTTTTTTTTCTTTTTTGTTTTTGGTAAAAGAAAACTGTCTTCAATAGTTTGTTGCTCAGGTTTTTATAGTTTATAGTCTTATATACCATCATCTTTTCAGTAGTTGTACTGAAACCCCTCTGTCTCAAGGAACCAAGTGTAAATTACAACCCAGAAGCACATGAATAGACCATGTATCTAGAAAGACACAATTTTTGATGCTCTGCAAACAGCAAAATTTTATCAGTGGAATTCCTTGTAATACAATTATTAATGGTCCAGGCACAGATCTAAGTGGATCAGAAACTAAATTAGGTAGAAGTTAAGGGTTTAAACAGAGATACCAAGGGCACAGTGAGCACGAAATATGACTGATCTTCTCCAACCCTACCTAGAAACCCTGCCAGTCTGGGCTGTTGTGCAGTGTGTGTGTGTCATGTCCCGTACAGTGGAATTTCTTATCTGGCTTGGGGATGTGGCTGAAAGGACAAACCTGACCAAGTGTCACTGTTCAAATTTATACAACCTCTCTTCTGTCCTGGGAGAGATAAATCAGGCCCTAAGGAATGGCTGAGCCTGAGACTGTGCACCCTGTAGGGCCCTGGCACCTTGCAGGCACATCCTGGAGGTCTCCTCAGCCTCCCTGCTCTGCTGGAGGAGGGAATTGCTGCCTTGTCCAAGGGATTTCCGTCTGTCAAACACTACAGATGCATTTCCCCTCACCAACCATTTCTGAGAATTCACTGGTGAGGTTGTTAGAGGGGATTTCACCCTTTTTCGTGTGGTTTTGCAGTCATGGTTTGAAACAAGCTCAGCCCTGACTCATGTAGGATTTCTTCGGAGTGTTTGTGTCCCAGTGACCTGGCAGGCACGCGGGTGTTGTTCCCGGGGATGGTGCAATGAATGTCTTTCCATGCTCCTGCTGTTGTGTGTGCTAAAGTTGTGTCCTGAGGCCACAAACTCGCTGGAGACCCACCTCGTTGCAGGCACTGTCTCAGCAAGCGGTAAATTAGTGGTTTTTTTCCCAGAAGTGATTATAATAAGGGAGGAATAAGAAAAAGGGGAATGTGTTGTTTTCCCATTATAGATGGCAAAAGGAGGAGAATGCCTCTCTTGTTACAGATGTGCTCAACTGTCATAGTGGAAATAATTCTTATACTGATCTTTTTTGTTGCACCAGTGTTTGCACCAGTGTTTGTGCCCCTTCAGCTTGGTCTCCTTCCAGGGCAAGAGAGGTGCAGCAGCAAAGACAGCTTGAATACAGTCCAGGCAGGGGAGGCTGTGCTCAATGAGCTGAACCTCTATTGCACAAGTGCACTTTTTCATCTGAGAGGAAGACACAAAATGTCTTTCCCAACCCACACAGAAAGGTGGCCTAAACCCCTTCTTCCTTTCCCTGCTGGCAGATGAATTTCACTGGGCTCAGTTTTTACACTAAAGCAAATTAAAGCTGAAGAAAACACAACAGCAGGGAAAAGTCCCGTCATCTCACAGCACGTCTTCCCTGCAGAGAGATATTTTTGACAATTCTGTTTCTTTTTTTCCTAATTAGAAGTAATGATGTGTTTTTCGGGTCAAGAAGACCTCCTTTGCTGTGAAATATTAGGCTGATTTTGACAGTGTGACTAAAAATAGGCATGTACACACACATGTGCCTGCATGCACATGCACCAGCAGGAATAAACATGGAGTGCTCTTTGCTTAATTACAAACATACTTTCCTCTGGGGGTGGGGGAGTGCCTTTGCCTCCAGTTAGTTGTTTTTCAAGTAAATAGAGAGAAGGAGTTTTCTGAAGAACAGATGGGCTGGAATGAGGAATAGAAATATTTTCAGTCAAAGAGGGGCCAGATGATGTAATAAGCCACAGGAACAAAGTTCAGTTATTTTATGCTCTCATCCAGACCTCAGAGTGAAAATGCCTCTGTTGTTAATTTCAGATTCATCTGCTTTTGAAGGCTGGCTCTGGCTTTAAATGCTATTATAATACACACGGAGCTAAACTGGGCAAACAGCAATTGAGCAATGATGGAAGAATATATTTGTCAGCACTGGAAGCATTTGGGTAGTGTTTGTACTGCAGATGATAGGCCAGAGATGCATTTGGTTACTCTGGAGGGAAAAGGGTGTACCTTGAATAACCTTAATAGAAGCCCTCAAAATTTGCCTCTGCCTGAGTGAAGTGAGGTTGGCTTTTGAGGCTGCCATTTGAGGGCTCAGCAGCTGCTCATAAATACTTTGGCAAGGCTGGCTGGTTCCTGGGCCGGGACTAAACCTCTCCTGCCCCACTTCCATGTGTAGCTCCTCCTGTGAGGGCTCATAGGTGCACCTTGGGCTGTTGGGGCCCAGGGAGAAGCAAAGACAGACATGATGGCTGTTCTGCAGTGGCTGTGGTCGTGTTGGTTATCACTGCAACCTTTGGGAAAACTGCTAATGGAGCATTGTCATCCTGAGTCATGGACTCTTCAGACAAGGTGAAGTGTCAACAGTCTTGAATGGTGTTCCACGAGGCAGGAAGGAGTCTTGTGCAAGGCCAAGACAGGAGAAAGAGGAGGAGACCCTGATGGGGACCGTGCTCAGGACCTTGGTGCAGTTTGGTACCTCCAGTGGTGGAGAATGACTGTGAAAATTAAAATTACAGTTATTGGAGAGCTGTTGGTGACGATCTCTGTACCAAGCTGGCCAGGCAGCAGCTCCTGGGGGGAGCCAAGTAGGTTTCACCTTTTAGCTCAGAGCCACAGAGCTGGGATGTAGCTCTGTGGAGTGCTGCTGTCCCAGAGCTGGCTTAGAGAGCAGCAGTGGAGTTGCAAAGAAAAGGTGCTGTAGGAAGTGCAGAAACTCTTGCAGTTGGTCCAAGCATTGAAATTTTGCCAGCCACAGGTGAGTGCAGAGAAAGGTGGGGAAAGCATGTGCAACAATCACCTGGTGGCTCTAAGAAGCTGATGGAGAAAATTAGGGTAAGAATTGGTGCAAAGAATAATAGGGAAGACTGTGTGTGAAATGAGGAATTCGGGGATGATCACATACCTGCGGAAATGTTCTCCCTGCCTCTACAAAGCTTCTTTTCAGGACTCAATTAGCTTCTATGTCAGATGGGATAAAATTCTTGCTGTTTGTTTCAGTATTGATCAAATTGGTCCCAGTTGTTTGCACAGCACCGTGCTCTAGTCCTGGTTATATTCTGGTTAACTCCCTTCAGAGACAACAGTGATGCCCATGAATCAAGAAGAACAATTTATTCGCTAAGAGAAGCCTAATGGATGGTTTGGACAGCCTCCAAAAGTGCAGCTCTCCCTGTCTGAGCTGCCTGAAACGTTTCAGCACTTGAGAACAGAATCCAGAGATGGGCACGGCTGAGAGCTGCACACAAAACCGACAAACCGAGATTGCTTTTTCCTCTCTCTCTGCTTCCTCAGTCTCTCAGGGACAGCTGACTTCTACAAGGGGAGGATTTGGGAATTCAAATCCTGCCCAGATGCTACTGCCCCAGATTCATGGCTTTACCTTCTAAAGCTCAAGGGCTGAGGTCCAGAAAGTTTCTGAGAAGTATTGTGATGCCTACAGTGTGTCCCAAGTGCCTACATGGCTTTAATTAGTGTTTATTTGAATTAACATGACCTAAAGTCTGAAGTGAATGTGACATCTGAAAAAAATCAGAATGCAGGACATTTTGAGACAGCTAAAGGGAGGGTTTGATTGATACAGGATGGTTTTGGCTGTGATTTGAAAAAAAAAAAAAAAAAAGGAAAAAAGTCCAGTCCAGTAAAGACTAGCCTGAAATGTACTTTTGAGGGGTTTAGGTTGACCCCATCCAGCAGCTGACCTGGCCACTTGCTCAGTCCTTCCCCTAGGGAGCATTGGGGGAGGAGTGGAGGAATGAAAGTCATAAAACCTCCTGAGTCAAGACAAAGACACTTTAATAACTGAAGAAGCACAAAGGCAGGAGGGGAATAAGTGCTGCAAAGATGGTCATTCACCACCATCCATGATTGATGCCCAGCCAGTCTCTGAGCAACAGCTAGCTTGGAAAGACTGACCCTCCCTCTCGGTCCCACCTGCATCCCCTCACATCTCCCCTCCACTCCCTGGGTGGTGGAGTGAGAAGCAAGGAAGGAGCCAGAACTGTGGTGTGTTATCAACACTGATGAAGTCACAAATCTAAAACACAGCACCATACGGGCTGCTAGGATGAAAATTAACTCCATCCCAGCCATATCCCCTGCACTGGGGTTTGGAAGGGAGAGGGCTTTGTCAGGCTCGTGTCTTTTGTTGTCATCAGGAGCTGGGAGAAGAATCAAGGGGCTACACAATGCTTCCCCAAAGGGCAGTAGGAAGCCACCATTAGCTGCAGTCCTGGACAAAAAGCCAGTTTTGGCAATTCCAGCAGTGATTTATTTTGGTGGTAGTCACCCATGATACATGGCACAAAACAGGAGATAGAAAAGCAACACATTATTTCCCAAGAGCATGGAGTCTGTCTGGGCCACGGCAGTAGAACTCAGTTTTTGTTGCACTGCTCCTGTGCCCAGACAGAGAACAACACTTTATCAGGGAAGGTAACCTGGTGGTGTCTAGAGAACTGCCAGGGGGTTATGTCCTATGGAGCCCAGTGTTCAGCTGGGAGGGTTGACCCAGGGAATGTCAATTTAAGAGGCTGTGAGTGACCATGTGCTGTCCCTTTCTAGCATGAGTTTGTCTGGATGATGGATGCAGGGGCACAGGAGGTGGGAACACTGGACAGCAAGGCAATGTGGGGCTGTGGTTCCTTCATGTGGTGCTGTTAGGAGAGGTCATACTCTGAGTGATGAGAGAGCTCGAAAATTTACTTGACCAGAGGGCAGAAAGTTTCTTCTGTGTCTACTCTGTGTCACAACCATCAGTCTGTGAGTTAGTGCTGACTGCTGGGGGTGTCTCTCACCTCAGAGACTGTTAGAATTGGGTGCTAATGGTCATTTATCCTTGCACAGTTTTGTTAGAAAAATGCCAAAGGGGTACAAAGTGCTTCCAAACCAGTATATAGCAATGATGGTTGTGTGACATTGCAGTAGGACAACGTGGTTGAGTGGAGAAATCCTCAGCCAGACATTGTAAGGGCTCCTAAGAAGTCTAGGTGTGCCTGCTGCTCCATTCTTTGGCTACTGACAAAAGAGACCTCATGGGCTAAGTGCAAATTCTTTGGAAGGAGACAGCACCAACAGAAGTGCACACAAACAGAAAACACGGGAGAAGAGATGGGTATGTGGTATGAAGCCTTGAATAGCTGCCAGGAAGCTGATCTATGTATTTAATCACCCAGAGGAGTCCCAGAGCCTGTGGGGTTCAGTGAGGGTCCCCCGAGATGGAAGCATTACTGTGCCTATAAGTAATATTCCTGTTTACTCCCACTGGGGTTTTATGTAACAATCCTCCCCTGCCAGTGACTGCCTGTCAGAGCTGAAGTAACTTTCCTTTTGATGCTTGTCTTCATGCTGGAGGGGAACTGTGGGGATTTCAGTATGAAATGGCCAGCAGCAGGAGCAGTGACCCTGTCTGGGCTGTCTTCTAGAGGAGCATGGAGGCTTGAAGGTGGATGATGAAGATCCAGCCACTGAGCACTGAATTTATTTTTCCTGGATGTAGCTGAAGTACATCCATTTTTCCTGTTTCTGTACCTGAAGTAGAATTATGAGAGCAAGAATCTTTTCCTTTGAGAGACTCTGTGATCAGTCAGATGCTTCCAGGGGATTTTGCATTAAAATACAAAGTAGAAATGGTGTAATAATAATCTTGGCTGCTTTCTTTACATGGTGTTTTCTGACTTCTTTGCTGTGTTGTATTTCCATTGAGTTGTAGAAGGCAAGGCTGTCTGTGGTAGGGAGATGATGCAGAGTCAAATGTCCAAGTGTGTCCTTTGCATTGAAGAACTGATGATTCTACTCCAGCCACCCCCCTACACCTCAAATCAGCCACTCCTGTAGCAGCAGCAAATGGGGGGATATTTAATTTCCTTGAATCATTAAGAAATAAACACCATTTCAGTCCCTACCTGCAGATAATGCTGTATTTTTTTTCCCTTTTCATGAGAAGTGGAAGGGGAAGCACAGTTAGAGAAATGCTGTGGTTCAGTGGTCTGGGGGAATTGTCTTGTTGTGGGACAGAATGTGAAAATTGCAGCAGCATCTTAATTCAAGGTGTCAGCAACCAGGTTCCCATCAGGAAAGCTATTTTGAGGATGCAGCAAACTCATCATCCAGGACTTGCTGAGTTCATGGCTCAGCTCACATTTAATGAACAGCAAAGTTTGTGGTAAACACTGTAGGCTCTGAATCTCTTCAAATCTTCTAACTTGTGACAAAACTCACCCTGAATCATTTTGAGCCACCTCCCTTGACTGTTCAGTAGAGGAAAAAAGTCAGCAGCTAAAACCTGACCTTGTTTAGAAGAACTCTAATTATTTATGTCCTTTTTATGGACTGCTGCTGCCAACAGCTTTCGCTCACTTTGCGGTTGTGGGTCGCAGTGCCTGCTGCTGCTGTGTGTTCAGCTGGGCTAATACCACATGCCATATTCCATGAATATATTCCCTTGATCAGAAATTAGAATTTATTTCAGCTGTGTTTATTTCTCTCTTCATCTGCACTGTCTCCATCCATCCACCAGCCCCCCACTAAGACCTATTACTCGCTTTTTCTTCAGACTAACACGATCTGAAAATGCAGTTGCTTTTCATTTCATGCATGTGAGCAGACCTCTGAAAGTCTTCACTGTTTTCACACCCCTTCCTCATGTCTTCCCACTAAGCTGTTTTGAGATGTGTCAAGGGATAATCCTGAGTTGCATTCATCTGTTGCAGAAAATGTAAGGTCTTGGCTATACTACAAACACCTGCCCAAAATAGGACACCAAAGGCTGTTACACCCACCAAATGCTGCCTCATCTGGACATTGATGTGCTTTGTACTGCCAGAATATAAAGAAAAAAATATATCTTTGTTGTGCAGACACAGACATAAAGCACAACACAAGTCATCTTTGTTAAAAAAAAAGAAAAGGGGCGTGGTATGGTACGGGTGTGGCCGTATCCACACATGGGATTGTTTCCAGCACAACTCCATCAGTGAAGGATCACACCTCTCCACGTCCCTGCCTCGCAGAGCTCTGCTGGCAGAAATGCTCTCACGTACGTCACCAGTTGTTGCCTGATTTTTCTCTTTAAAAGGAGTCTGCTGATGGGAACCAGGGAGAGCAAGAGACCTGGTGTGAATTCCTCTGCTTCACCCACAGAACAGCTCCCGTGGGAGAGCAGAGACTAATAAATGGGGTGTGAGTTTGAGATAATGGTCCCCTGACAAAAATCCACATTGGCTGCAATGGTGCGAATCCAGGCTACTCTTGTCTCTCTGGTATTGTCTCAGTTACATGATTCTCCTTAAAGCTGGAGCACAGCCATGCATGTTTGGTCCTCCTTGGGAGAAGAGAGACTTTGTGTGGTCCCAGCTCTCTAGGTCAGTCCTGAAATTCATCCTTGCTTCAAGGCTTCATTGCCTGTTTCAGGCTTGCTGGTGGCCACCTGGATTTCTTGAATTTAGAAGAATCAAAGAAATCACCTGCAAAATCACCCAGTGACACAGTTTCCTGTTTAAAAGGCACCTGGGCTCAAGCTTGTTTTGGGGACATATTAATTTCACATACATCTTTTTAATGTATTTATGGTCCTGCAGAGATAATCCTGCACTGAGTGTGGGTAAGACCCACTCCTGCCACAGGCAGCTCAGATTTGGAAGTGAAGCTCAGTGGATCATTGATGTGGAATTGAAACTATCAGCAAAAGAGTTCTGTTTTCCAGCTCTCCTCACCACAGTGAAGTTCCTCTTGTCCTCTTTCCCCTCCTACCTCTGAGAGGCCGTTTGCTTTACAGTACATGGGCTGGAAGGTGCTGTCCATGCTGCCTTCAAAGGGGATGTTTTCCTGCTGGCATCTCCCAAGTTCAGCCCCTGAGCACCAGGATTCTGAAGCCATTTGTTCCCAAGTGTGTCTCCTCATTGTCCACACCAATATATAAACCTTTTCTTTGATCCTGCCAGCATCCTGATGCCAGAGAATTTTTTCTGCAGCTGTTTTTGTGGTTAGACAATGCACCCTGTGCAAAGTCACTTTACTCAGTTTCTTTGACATGCCAAAACGTTCACCAAAACCTCCTATTCTTGCACTTAAGGTCTGGTCAAATGCGGTGTAAGGTCACTTTATTCAAGGTCTATCTCAGGTTTCACTGCACAAGTTTTGTATTCAGCTAACTACAACTTGGATGCCTGCGAAATTCCCAATATGCAAATGTCCTAAATTTGGCAAAATTGGACTGGAAATCTCATTAGAGCAGGCTTTTATGTTCTGTCCCTGACTTCCCTTCCAAATAAGCTGTCTTCAAAACACTTTATAGTAATTCTCTTGGGTTTTTTTGATTTTCTATTCTTGTCTTCTCTCAGAACAGAAAAAAAAAAAAAAAAAGAGAAAAAATATGCTGAAAAATGACAAATGCTAAAATAATTTGCATATGTGATTTTTTTCCCAGCCTTCTGCAAAGGTTTGCTTCTGATCAAAGTTCAGGTCATTCACCAGTGCCTGAGGTTTTTTACTTTCCATGGTTACAGCACAGAGGGTGATGGAACTAATATGAAGTGATGCCAGTGCCTGTTTGGACAATACTTGGATCAGTAAAAATGTGCCCAGTGTTTTCCAAGTATAAAAAGCCAAAAGAAACCACCTTGAGGTACCATGTGATGTTGTTTGCTTTGACCCAGGATAGCTAATATGAAAGGTCTCTCTGAACAGAGGGTGTTCAAAATCATCCCACCTTTTTGCATGTGTGTGTAAGGAAGGAAATGTGGTGTTTACAGGGGCACGCTGGGCTTCAGCTCCTCTGTTTGCCTCTGTGTGTCTGTGTGTCCAGACAGAATTTCCCAAGTGAAATGGCTTTGATTGCTCTAGTCTAGGTTTTAAAGGTGGGCAAATAGAGAGCTCTTCTCCCAAATTACACAAATTGAGCCTTTTGTTGGAAATGTCGGTAAGCAGGACAGGGGCTGGGAGGCTCTTTCCAGACAGGCTCCCTCCTCCAGTGAAGTCTCCTACGTTAGATTTGGGGGGGACTGTCAGAGCCCTGTGAGGTGCTGCTTCAGCCAGGTTTTCAACCACAGTGTGCAAATTTTGAATATAAAAGTGAAATGGGGCTGCTGTTACTCTAATTTTCACAGGAATGTTCTTGCATGCAAGGCTCCTCTGCAGTTTGGGACAGTTTGAGGCTGGATCACAGGTACCAGTAGCAATGAGCAGCGCTCAGCTGGAACCTCAGAGCTGCTATGCACTTTATCTTACCTAAAATAGGGATAAATCTACTTTTTTTTTTCTACCTGCTTTCCTTGGGACAGTGCTGTGAGATCTGGGAATGAAGAGAACTGCCAGGAATCAGCACTTTGTGCGAATACCAGGCTCTTGTGCTTGGGAACTCTGAGCTGCAGGACAGCCACTGAAGCTGAGAGCCTCTTGCTCACCCTCTGTGCAGTCTGCGAGGTCAGTCCCAAGTGTGAGCACAGCTTTCACCGTCGGCGCTTAAGGACAAGATTTGCTCTTGTTGCACAGGCTGCCTGCTCCCACCAGCTGCCACCAGAGCCTCTCTTGGCTCTGGATTAATACACCTGCACATTTCAGTATTGTGCAGACACCTACAAATTGCAGGTGGATGCCTGTGTATGGAGGAATATCCCTACCTGTCCAGATTGTCCGTGTCCCAGTCTCAAGTCGCAGATTATTCTTCCAGTTTAAAATTTCATTTCAGCCCAGCCAGAGGAGGAACATCTGTCCTCCTCACTGCAGTCCTTTACAGCACTGCTGACCCTCTCCCAGCCCCGAGGCTGGGTTTAGCCTGGCCTTGGCTGGACAGCCTGATTTTCTCAAGCAGGTGGACAGCAGGCACTGGGGACAGTGCCTGAACTCTTCGATCATTTCCAAGTGTGAACGACTCATTCTGTGTTCAGGGGTTCTCTTCAATACCTGTTACTGAAGTTTGAAATGATCCCAGCTCTGGCCTGATGCAAAGGAAGGTGCCTGATCGAATTGCTGCTCCTGCTGCTGGGATTAACCTGTCCTCGGTGTGCTGGGACTTGCCTCTGGTGGCACTTGCCCCGTTTAACCCAGGGGATGTTATCCCTGCCATGGGAGAGGCTTCCCACACAGATGTCTGTGCTCTGCCTACCTTGACTCTGTCTCTCCCCTTGCATCCCCTCGTGACTGAATGAAACAGGGAACATTTAAATGCAGGAGGAATATGTCTGTGGAATGGTGGGTCACAGTAGGGGGACTGGATTCAGTTTTCAGCTTTTAAGAGAAAGGCACTAGGTTCTTTGTACAGGAGCCATTAATTAGCAATTAGTGGCTCAGTGGCCCAAACTCAGGGCTTTGCTGTCTGGTTTAGTTCACTCCAAATTGCTCAAATATCTTGGTATGCACTGGAAGGATAGGCCACTGGCATTTCATTTTATATTATTTTCTTTTCTATATATTATTTTTTAAGCCCAAACCTCTGAGAGGTTCTTGCTTTAGACCTGTAGGGTCCTTTTTTGTGATTGCTGCTTGATGCAGAGGATGGTCCTCAGGGTTAATGGCTAAATCCAAACAGTGTCCTCTGCTGTCTGTGCACCAGGGTGTACTCAAGTGCTCGTCGCTTTATTTTACAACCACAATTTTTTCTAAACTTAGCAGAGCATACACTTTGTCAGGAACTGTTCCCATGCCAAGTTTCAGGTTTCAAAGTATTGCCATTTATGAGCTATTCCCTGCTTCTTTCCTTCTGCGTGTCTCCCTCGCATTGCACACAAAACTTTCTTTTTAATGTAGAAAATTATATTTTTTCCACCCATTTGTAACTTGAAACATCTGAAGAGGTTTTGCTCCAAGTTTATATTTAAAAGAAATAATGAAAGCCAATGCTGGCAGAGAAAGCAGTGTGAAAAGTTGCAGCTCAGAAAATTCAAGAACATTATGGGCATTTGCAGGGGAGGAGGAAAATGGAAGTCCTTGCAGCCTGTCTTAACAGGAGTCATGTGTGATACTCAATAGGATTAAAGCTGCTGCAGCACAGAGCAGTACTCCTGTTTGGGCAGCCTAATGTGCTTTATAAAGTGATGGGAATTACTTGCTGGCAGTCCAGCCAGTTGTTGTGATCCAGCATCTTCAAAAGTACTGTGAAGGCTGAGCATTTATATATTTGAAGATCTATCTGGGAGGGCTGTGCTGTGAGTTTCTGGCCCATGAATAGTTACAAACATCTGGGCTTTCTTTGTGCTAACATCGTCAAGTCAGAAGCCTTTTGGACAGCTCCATCTGGCCTGGCAGAGTCTCCCACTGTTCCCTGACATCATGGGGTTTATTTGCTGGCTGTCCCCCAGAGAAAACTGGGGTCATTTAGGCTGGGTCTAGGCTGTCTAGAGACTTGTAGGCTCAATTTAAATCTATTTCAAGAGGACTACTCTTAAAATATGTCTAGACATAGGATAGTTGTTCTTATGTCTTTGTTTTAGTCATGGTGGGGCCTTAGGTTTTGGTGACCTGGTGTGGCTGCTGGTCAAAGCATCAAGCTAGACTTTGATTTTCATCAGAAAGTGAAGTTTCTCCACTTCAATATCCCATGAGCCAGATGCTACCATCTCCTGCAGATTTTCCTCCCCTCCTGCCCTGTCTTCTGAAGCCCCCCAGCAGTTGTTCTATGAATAATGACATACCTGGTTTCCAACTGTGCACATCTTTTGTGGGTTTTGCTGGTCTCCAGCAAAAAGTTGGTCTTTTAGGCACCACACTGTTGGCTATGTGGCTGAAATTATGGCATCTGTAAGACAGGACTAGGAAGCAGGTTTTTGACTAGGACATACAACATCTGCTTGCTCTTTATGTAACAGGAGGGGTTTTTGACTGTAATCCATAATGCCAGGGCCAGGGTGACAACGTGGCTCCACAGCAGAACCCAGCATCTCACAGATATGATGCTCCTGCATGTCCCTTGTTTCTTTGACGCTGGAGATCTCAAGCTTCTCAAATTACATTCTTTAGTGCTCTTAGGGTATATGAATTCAGAGTTATGGATTCATTTTCATGCACAAGGATTTGAGGTGCTGAGCAGTTAATCCTGGCTCTAATGCCAGCTACAGTGAGATGTGGCTCTGAATCAAAGCCACAAGTTGGCCAGCTTCCTCTTTGGGGACATCCTTGCCTGTTACTAGATCCAAATAATATGTCTGTCTTGAAATTTTGTGATTAGGAAAATTAAATTCCTAGGTCTGAACCGTGCAGGGATTTGTAAAAATGTAGAACTAGAGTAGAATCTAAACTGGCCTGGTTGCAACTTACCTTTGTGTTTAAACAGAGCTTCAGCTGGAAAAGAGGTAGACCTTCTGGGACCAAATTGTAGGTTCAAGGCCCTGAAAAGGATGATTCAACATTTCATCTTTAGGTCTGGCAGGATTCGTTTGGGTGCAACCCATCTATTATGCATGAGCATGAAAGATCCTGTGTACTTTCCATAAAAATCTTCTTCCACTTGGGACTGTTTCAGGCTTTGGGCCATTGAAGCATTTGTAAATTTAAAAACAATCTGCTGATTTTCATTAAACCAGCCTTGTTTGGTGTATTCCTCAGTTTTGTACTGCTTTGAGTTGTGTGTGGGCACTGTGTTTAGAAAAAAAGAGAAAAATCCAAGGATATTATTGTTATCACTGAAGACAAATTCCTAGAAGCGGTGCCATGGTGTAGTAAATGCCACGTAAACCCAGAGTAACAAAATGTTCTTTCACCCACCACCTACCACAAGACAAACCTGCACTTTCAGGTGTGGGGGCAGCCGTGTTCCATGCAGAGTGTGCAGTTTCTGTGGCAGGCTGAGGGAACGCTGCACCGTGTTATTCCCAACCTCTCATCTTTGGGGCACGCTGGGTTGGATACAGGAGGTGTCTTTGTGGCTTGGTGTCCGTAAATGGCCTCGTTTGCTTTGGCCTGGCTGCCGGTTGACATCTGCCTCTTGCTAATTAGGCGCAGATTAAAAGGTGATCACCCAGCTACTTATCTTTGCAGCCCAGGGGGTGGTGCCAGGCAGGGTGTGTTTAACATGCCAGGGAGCCGGGAGCCTCTCATCCCACACCAGTCACCCTGGGTCACCGTGCCCACCACACAGCTCTATTTCTGCTCGTTAAATAGACTTAATAAATAAATAGCACCTTCTGAACGTGTAGGCAGCTTGTCTAGCGCAGCACTGGCCCTTCCAAATGCGCTCTGGAGCCAAAACCGAGTGTTCAGCGTGGCCAGGATTTATCATTAGAGCCGTACGGGCTAGAAAGCGTGTTTGTGGCTGGCGTGCCAGCTTGCCTGAATAGCCCACAGTGTAATCTCCCTCTTGCCTTGGTGGGAGGAGCTGCCAAAAATAGCAAGCCAAGAATTTGTCCATGTTATTTCTGGGATTGCACCAGGAATTGACATCAGGAGGAAAGTAGAGAAAAAGCGAGCAGTGTGACAAGTTTAGGGTCCATGGTTGTTTGGGATTGCAGGCTGCTGTGGGGCCACTGGAAGGGTCTGGTAGCCACATCCTGCATGTGCCCACTCCCACATGTGAGACTTTCCCCGGGCCCTGGTGGCCTGAGAGAGGTGACTTGAGTCTCTGCTCTCTCCTGGGGCAACCCTGCTGGGCCCAGGGCATGGGACTGAGCCAGGGAGTCTGTTTTGTGCTCCCAAGGAGCAGTCATGGCCCCCAGGCCACGGGACTGTGGAAGGAGTGAAGTGTTAGTTCCTGTGGCTGAGAAAAGGCATGAATGAGCCCCAGCTGAATCAGCCTTCACAAAAGCCTATGAATCAAGCTGTGAGTTCTCTGTGGAAGGCCTGTTTGTGCTATAGGAGACATCACTGCCCTGGACAGCTGGGTGGGATCCCGGGGCGGGGAGGGAGACTCTCCACACGCCTCTGCCACTGCTGCTGCTTCCAGACCCGGGTGGCCCTTGTGCCATGGGGTTATTTCTGAGACCAGCTTGAATGATCCTCCTAGCATAAAACTCTAACTTATTGCTAGTCAGCAAAGCGGAGATTGCAGGTAATGCTATATTGGTCCTACCTTATATTTTCTGTGCTATCTGTCCCTTCTTTTATCCTCTCCTCCTTGCTTTCAGCATGTACCCATTGGAAGTAACATCAGTTAGCATCATATTCTGTGGCCACAGCAGCTCCCCTGGCAGCAGGGCAGTGGCTCTGCACCAGCCTTGGCACCTGCTCAGGGAAAGGGTTGGGCATGTATAGAAAGCTGAGGTTACCCAGGGCTGGATGACAGGATATGGGCTAAAGCTGTGTGTTCTTGTTGGAGAGAGAAGTGAAACATGATCATGGCAAGAAGAGAGGAACTCAAGCAGTGGTGTTGACAGTGTAGAGACATGGTCTGCAAATGAGAGTGGTAAATCAGGCCTCGTTAGTGTTGCTGCTGAAATCACCACTTTGTCAGCCCGAATGGGTCTGTACGAGTGTGTCAGATGCATCGAGAAGAGATCAGAGCTGCCTCTGTGCACTAAGGAAATATCGGTGTCCCTCCTTCACAGGCTCTGGGCCAGCTCCCTGGCCTGTGATGGAGCTAATTGGGCATCTGAGTCCTGGGTTCAGTGGCACTGGCCTCACAAGGGCCTATTTAGCTGCCTGACTTATCTCCAAATGGCTGTTTGTTCACTGCCTGCGCTTGCATTCACCATTATCTCTACGTAATAATGCACCGTGCTGCCATGAAGAGGCTACTGAGTGTAGGGAATGAATAAATTTCTGTGTTGTCTGTTGTGGGACAGGAGGAGAAAGAGGTCAGTTGCAGCTTTGGTCTACCCTTGCTTCTCCAAAATTTGTTATGCTCTCAAAGTTGGTCCCTGTACTATATCAGTGCTGTTTGAACATCCCTGGAGGAGGCACCAAGATTTACCAATGCAGAGAAATTCAGAAATGTTTGTTCACATTTGACTGTGGTGATTAATGACACTATGGTGACATCCATTTCAGAAAAGGCCGTGACTGGAGCTCAGCAGTGCTGCAGCCGTGATGGGAAATCCATCCTGCTTTGCAGAGCTGGAGCAGTGAAGCCAGGCAAAGGATGGTGATGGAGAAAGGGCAAAAGGTGAAGGTAAAGGTTCCAAGAGGCAAAAGCGCCTTCTCCACATCCTGTGTAAAGCAGCAAGCAGGGCTGGGACAAGAAAGTAGTTGGCCTTGTTCAGAGTCCTCGGTGAAAATATTCTAGGCAAAACCTATCCTATCTGTTACCCAGAGAGGCTGTGGGTGTCCCATCCCAAGGCCAGGCTGGATGAGGCCCTGAGCAACCTGATCTGGTGGGTGGCATCCCTGCCCAAGACAGGGGGGTTGGAATGAATTGGTCTTTAAGGTCCCTTCCAACCCAAACCATTCCGTGATTCTATGATCCTGTAGGTTGAGGTTCTGGATAATGCCAGTTCCTCCTGAATCCTGTATTTTGTCATAGTCCTGGTAGAATCAGACAAAGCAGCTACAGAGGGGAGCAGCCCTCACTGTAATTAAGGAGATCAGCATCTGACACTAATCCAGGGGAAATCAGTCCAGGCAGCAGCAGGTAACAGGAGCTGGGGTGATGGGTTTGCCTGCACCTTCTCCCTGAAAAGGTCACTTTCACCTGTCATCCCTTTTTCTTTCCTCTGTGTACCAGGTCTTGCAAAAGAAAGCATTGAGTACTTCTAATTTGAGGCAGCATTACAGTTCAAAATGTACTTGATCTTTATTTCACACTGTTTAGAGTGGCTTGAGCAAAGTATTACAGCTAAAAGGAAATTTTTTTTAAGAGGACAGTTCTGCTGCAGCTCAACTGATAATTTGATCATTTGAGCATTTTTAAGATCTGAAAATGACAGCCTGCCTTTTCCACACTATAAAAGGGATGTCTTCAAGGTGCCAAGCAACACATTCAAGGGGAATACCATTGTTTGGTTTTAACTCCTCTGGCCTGATATTTAAAGGCTCAAGTGGAGAAGTGGGACATTTCATCATCTTGAAAGCAATGCAGAAGGCTTCAAAAATTCACAGAATTAATTACTGCAGTGAAAAAAATCATCATCATCAACCTATAACTGGGTCATTCACCAGTTACAGGAATAAAAGAATTGCAAGGCAGAACTCGCCCCATGTATTAAACTCATCAGGATTGTTTGATTAACGTGTTGCTGCCATTCCCATTACTGGCACACAGTGGAAGCTGCTGTAGGTGGCCCAGCAAAATGTTTTCATATTTTTTTAGATTCATGGGAGCTTTTTGTCTAAACACACAATGGAACAGCTGCACAGTACAAAACCCAGCATCTCATCCAGGCATTTCCAGCCTTGAAAAGCCACAGTTTCTCTTTGGCTGTAAAGGCCAGTCAGTCATTCCATGACTTGAGAGCTGCTGATGATCCACCAGTGTGCAGGATCCCAAAGTGTAAGGCCAAGTGGAGAGGAGAGAATTTGGGAAGCTGAGGGCAGGGAGAGAATTTGTCTGCACCACTTTCTGGTGTGAGTGAACAGGACTCCTCAGCCAACAGAGATGTGCTTCCAAACCACTCTTCTTGACAAAGGCATTTAAAAGCTGGATTCAATAGGATGGCAGAAGGCTGAAAATACTAATCAAGAATATTTAGTTGAGCACAAAAAGTGATTGACAAGCAGCTAACATAAGGGAATACCGTAAGGAGCAGGGTATGAGGTGACCAGGTTAAACTGCTGTGTTCATTGTGATGACTCTGTACCCCTTTGGTTCAGTTTCATTATTGTATCTCCATCTGAAATCCCTTACAAATAAAATAGATAACATCTCATGAAACTGCTGGTCTGCCTGCCATAAAGGACTTCAGCCATGGTCTGGAAAGGTAAATATTATTGTAGATTTTTTTTTTTTCCTAATTCCAAATCCTTTTCCTAAAGGATGTCGGGGTGGTAGCCAGCTGTAGCACTTTTAACATAGCAGAGGTAGGGAGATCTCTATACAGAGTGTAATGGGAGCTGGAATTCAGATCTGCTTTTCCACTTGGTGTAATTGAGATGTGAGCTTGTAACATCCTTCTGTTAAAATCCTGTTGAACCCCTCCAAGACTCACAAGTGTGAGTTGGTGTTCACTGCTGGCACCAGTGCCACAAGCACTGCAGCTCAGCAGTCCCTTGGGCCTTCAGAAAAGCATCCTGCAATGAAAATTCTGTGCAGAGTGAACAAGAACAGTCGGTAAGAAATAAATACCCCAGTACCTGCATTTGGCGTTAAAAGTGCTGCTTGAGATGGTTTTCCTCATCAGAGCTCTGTTTTTCCAGTACAAGCCAAAATCTGCTTTTCTGTCCAGGCAGCTTGGCTAGTAGGGAAATGGGAGCATCTTTTTTTTTTTGTGCTTTCATGTCTAGGTATTTATTCTTGTTGGAAACCCAAGGTGCATGGTTCAATCCTGAAGGACAGAAGGGAAAGCCCAGTGTGTATTCAGTTCCTCCAGGGCAAGTAAAGGCCCTTGTTTTAGGAGATGGCATGGTTAGCTGGCTGGGAGAGCTTTTATCTGAACAGGCCAGAGCTGATTTTGTTCTGCAAAGCTGAAATGGGGCCTCTGGAGAGGAAGATAAAACTCTGTATGCTTAGGCAGGGAGCTGCCAGAGGATTTTCTGGCTGGGGGCTCTCATCTTTCAACACATCCTCACCCAGGAGAGGTAACCAGGAGACCAAGGACCACACAAGCTGACATTATTTCCCTACTGATCCGTTTCAGCTCTGGATAAGGCTGGCCAGCTTGCTCCGTTGTGACTGCTTTAATTGGTTCTCTATAAGGTCCCTAGATTTTGTCCCTTCCCTGTAGGGCCAAGCTCATTCAAAAATCCACACAAACCAAAAGAAACCTTTCATCCCTTCCCTGGACTTTCCCCCTTTTGCATACTCCCAAGTGGTGTTGGTGGTGGAACCTTTCCCCCTAGCACGAATCCCTAGCTCCAGGCAAACTCTCTGTGACCCAGTGCGAGTTTCCCAGGGTAAGAACTGAGTCAGGACAGGATGATGCAGTGACAATAGAAGCCATAACCTGTTTATTTTAGCCACTGTTTAGATTGTGACTGAAGTGGGAGCTGCCGCAAGCCAAGGCTCCCGTTTCTCACAGCGCCCTGGCGGTGGCAGCGGTTCAGGGTGTGGCTGGTGCTGGTGGAAGCTTCAGAGTTGATGTTAGAGGAGAAGGACACGGAGAGCATCACGTAAACCCCTCGTTGTATGTGCAGACACAACGAGGGATGTTGCAGATTAACCACGGTGACGTA
Organism: Daphoenositta chrysoptera; assembly: GCA_013397915.1. Taxonomy (NCBI): domain Eukaryota; kingdom Metazoa; phylum Chordata; class Aves; order Passeriformes; genus Daphoenositta; species Daphoenositta chrysoptera. The sequence goes on along the minus strand of VZRO01001737.1, from coordinate 339,499 downwards.
TCCTCATAGGAAGCAATGGGCCTGGCACTCTTTCCTCTGGACAGATAAAGGAGCAGATAAAGACATTGTGCCAGACCTCTGTTAGAGGAAGGGCTTTCAGGCTGGTAAAGTCATTGAAATATATCAGATTGAAACACTTGTCCTCTTTCCTATTCCACAGCAATTCAGGACAGCCTTACTTTGTTTGAGTCCCATTACTGGAATTACTGGGGAGAGTTCATGCATGTGTTGCTCACACCATTTTCCTGTTTGTGCCTAGAGAGAGAGGATTGAAAGTTAAGAACCTTCTGCAGTCCCATTACTGTGCCTGAGAGTTTCTTAGTGTAAGGCAATATTCGTTTCAATGCAATGATAAGTAAAGAAGCTAAGTTTTTCCTAATTCTCTTTTTGTATTTGTCTAAGTTTAACCTCTCTTATTTTTTAATTCTGTTTTGTTAGTTTTATTTTTAAAAAAAGTGAAACAAATTTGAACTTAGAAGGGAAGCACAGACTTCACACACGTTCCCCCCTTATTTTTTCATTCTAATTGTTGACATTTTGACTCTTGTCCAGCACCCCTAAACATGCACCAGCTCTCTGGGTGTTGCTCTACCAACAGAGGCTGAGGGCTGCTACCCTTGTTCATCATTAACAGCAATTGTGACATTGCACACCACTCAGCTCTCGTTAATTTTCAGACCAGACTCACCACATGTCCCAGCAGAAGCAGCAAGTTGCTAGAGGAAAGCTGTAACACCGGGACAAAAGAAAGGTGTATTCAGCAGCAGTAAAGAATGTACAGGAATATGGCAGTCATGCAAATCTTGCAGTGTAAATGCTGCCTTCTCTTGGGGTAGCTGCAGCAGGAAAAGCAGCTCTGGAATACAGAGTGTGGCTCCAGAGGTAAAGCCAGCGAAGGCCAGCAGTGAAGCCCCCGTGGCGTAGTCCCTCTCCTTCAGGTGGGGGGCTCTGTGTGAGCAGTCACTTCAGGACACCCCTCTCTGCCCTTCCTCACAGTTCTGTTTATCTCCTCTCTAAACATTCCCTCTGTCACCAAGTGTATCTTTGATGATGGTCCAAAGTTCATATCCGCTCTGGTGTTTAACCTTCGCGTCCCGCGCCTGAGCTCATTCCGTGTGCACCAGGCTCCGAGCACGTAGGCCAGCTCCTCTTCTCTTTACTGGGTGACTGATTAGCAGCTGCAGGACAGCCCAGCAAGGAAGGGGCAGCTCCCAGTGCCAAGGAGTCAACAGGGTTTGTGTTTGCACCTTGCACCACACACTGGAGGCTTGGTGGGGCAGAGCGAGTGCTGAGCCCGCCTGCTGCACTTTCCACAGGCTGATGGAGAGAATGAAATGCTCTGCAGCTGATAGAAAACATTTTCAAGGTGTGGTTATAAGGCATGGTCCTGTATTTTATCTTGTGACCCGGCCCAACTTTGCCACTCTCATGGAAGTGAAAGATTGGCAGAGTTCCTTGGGTATTCCTTGGGTGGACTTTTATGGACACCAAAACCAGGAGGATTTTTCCCAGACTTTCTAGATCTATGTGCCCACTGTAACTCCGGGAAATTGAGCTTTACACATAGACTTCAAACTCTCTCTCTCTCTCTCCATGTTTTACATGGATATTTTACTTTGTGTTAATAGGTCTCAGACACCATATTTTGTACTAATGAGCCCCAATCCTTATTATAAGGAGCAGAACGGAACTGAATAAAGTGCCAAAGGAATAATTATTCTCACACTTGAGCAGCAGACTGACAGGGACAAGTCCTGCTCAACCTAACAAGATCCTGGAGCAGGAAGTGTTCTAGTGTGTTACCGAGAGAAGTTGAGTTCCAAGAGGTGAAGAGTATTTCTGAGCTTCCCAGAGACTGACACCTACTTGAAATGACAACCAGAGGGAAACAGGAAAACATTAGCAAATCAAAGTCTGTTCTTCACTTGGGATAGCATCTGCCTTCAGGGACAGATGGATTTTGGACACCAGTTTTGAGCAGTATAATTTTTGTTTTCTCCACAATTGGTAAAGAAAATAAAGTTAAGGCTGTAGTTAAACAGAGGAAACCTCACCTGGCCCAAACAGAAAAATACAATTTTTGCTGTTAGCACCTCACACTGTGAATATTTGATTTGGCTAATAAACACAGAGAGCTGTTAAATGATTTACCTGCTCTGTGTACTAAGCATTTGTTGCTAAGCTCCTCAATATTTAAACACCCAACTCTCCAGCACACAGCTCTGCTGAGCCAGAGTGTGGAGGCTCCATATACAGTGTGTCCCACTGACCTTTTTGGGGAAAGGTGGTGCTGGGTGTGCCAAACGTCCCAGCAGTGAGGATGGCTCATGGATGGCCAGCTGTGCTCTGTAGGTGGCCACTGTGAGCCCTCAGTGCACATGGGCCATTGCTGGCTTTGGCTGGACAGCATTGCCCAGCGACTGCCAGTGCCACTGGGATTGTGCTGGCTGCAGGATGCACAGGGTGCCTTTGGGGAGGCAGTTTATAGTGTTTGTAATCGAATTTTGGCTTTTTTATTACGTTTTTGCAAATAGTGTTAGACTACCAATAAATTGCCGGGCTTTGCCCATGGATTTAAATAGCAACGTGCGGGCAGGAGAAAACAGTTTTTAAATTTATTTGTCCTAAGAAGAACCAAACAAGTGAACAAAAATCCAGCCAGTCATCATCTGTGGTATTAAGAGGACTCAAGGTGTGAGTTTCTTGAGCAAAGCTCTTGGGTCTTGGTGAACCTGGAGTTTTTGCATTGATTTTACTCTAGGTTCTGGAGCTGTGTCCTGACAGGGTGGCCAAGAGCTGGATATGGGATCCTGGCTGCTCTGAATCACTGTCTCCAGTACAGGTTATTGTATTGCTAGGGACTGCTGCAGGGCTCTCACCCTCTGAGGGTTCCTACGTAACCAGAGGTGTCTCTTGAAGCTTCACAGAGGTGGGATTTTCCAAAAGAATCACTTAATGGCTCCATATACAGCCACAAACAAACTGCCCCCTACCCCAGGGTGTGCTTGGGCATGACTTTGCTGTGCAGCATCTCAGGCACAGTGGCAGGGCCATCATCACTTTGAAATCTCTTCTGCTTTAAGGGCTGAAATAAAGAGCTGCACATGGTTGGTTGGCAGCATGGATTTCCTGGTCCTAAACACGGGGTTTTCACTGCTTGTGCTCCAGAGCTGTTGACTGACACTATTCTTGGTTGATGTGGTCACAGCCCCAGGGTGTTCTCACAGCACTGCTGGAAAAACAGCAGGACAGAGGTGACACCTTCACCAGGGGCTGAATTCCTCCCTGCAGTGCCAGGGGCCATCTGGTGTCCTGTGTGTCCACATGGATGGATGGATGCACTTCTGCTCAGAGCTCCTGCTGACACTCCAGTGGCATAGGCTCCAGTTCCAGGGCAAAATTCTCACAGTTGAAGTGGATATCTGTGTCAGCAGCAGGAATCTGTCCATGGAAATCTGTAATATGCAATTCTTAAGCTTATTGTGCATAGAGAAGCAGGCTCCCTAGATGGTTGGTTTGGTGGATGGAGCTTAAGGCATTATTTTACCTTTTTCCACCCTTTTTAGTCATACACCTGTCACCTGTAGGACACCTGGGCATGTGCAATGACCAGCAGTGCATACAGGAATCCGCTGCATGGTGTGCCTCAAGGGACTGATTTATTGAATAGAAGGTAGAAGACTAAACCCTTTACTCTTCGTATGTAAGAGTGGGAAGGGTTTGGTTTGAGTTTTAAGTTCTGCACCCCTACAGGATATTTTTTCCCCCCAGTAAGGACTTGCTAGTGAGTTGAATTATGTGCGTAGATTCCAAATCAAACTATTTGTTGATGTCATGAAAATTATTCTTTAAGCTGTGTGAAACCCTCCAAAATGTAACTAACTTCCTCAGTTCACTCAACACCCATCACTCAGTAAATTGGGGCTGGAAACTGAGTGGCAAACCAGCTAGGGACTATTTTTGCTTTTTGTATGAATGTTCTGTTTGAATGATTTTGGGTTGGGTTCTTGGGGGTTTTTTTTCACCTTTTCTGTAGCCTTTTTTATCTTTCTGTGATCATTCCAGTAGCGATGTTTCTGCTACACGATTTTCTCACAGCAAATGAAATGTGTTTGTGCAAATTTTCTCTGAACATCAGCTCCGTGTCGTGTGTTCCCTGCGATGCCTTGCAAGCTGCCAGTGCAGAGCCACCAAAACAGGGAACATGAGCAGTATTTGGGCTTTTGAAACTGTTCAATATGGAGCAAATTCTAAATTTGACCGTGAGCTATCTGAAATTCACTATTTGCAAGGCTTTCCTTGAAATAGGCTTGCACAAGACAGCGACATTTCAAGGAACAAATTCATTCAAAGATTTGGTGAGATACATTTGAATGCTCAGCGGGAGGAATACGACTCATCTGGTTGTTTCCTGGTAGAAAGTCATTCATGTTTTAGTTGTTGTGGTGTCCCACTCCTTTGTAAAGGAATATTTCATACCAATTTTAGTCCCCCAGTAGTGTATGTAGAGCATAATTTTAGACCACTTTGAGATAAACAGGTCTGTGTGCCTTTTTAACAAGGATCTCTAGGAACCTTACAAATACTGATGATGGATTACGTTTTCCTTTCCACCTGGGAGGTGTGGGTTCAGATTTACAATGACAAGTTTGTGATCATAGAAGGCATCTGATCTGCCTGGCACCATCAGTAGTGTCTCAAGGCTGAGGTATCCTCAGGTATTCTCACCTGCTGCTTTCTCTCCCAACTTCATCCATGACCTCAAGGTTTCTTCACGTACACCTTCAGAAGGAAATGTGGGTTTGTATCCCAAGTTTTCCAGTCAAACTGCCATCAGCACCATTTCAAAAGCAAACAGAATTGGTGGAGATAATTCTGCAAGCCCCAGTGGCTCCTTGGTGGACAATTTTTCAAGTTCTTTGCTCACCATAAGCTTTGCCTAATGTAGTAATTCTCGAAAGAGCTTGGGAGGAATTTTAATGTACAAAAGCTGGAAGAGAAGTGTCCATCTCGTGGCAGGATTTGCCTTTCCTCTTTGGCCTTTGGATCACTCTGCGCTCCCTTTGGGTTTTGAATGTGTTCCCAGAGAAACACACTTTGCCCCCCATGGGAGCATCACACTTCACTGTATCCTTCTATTCATTATTAAGCTGCAAAAAGAGCTTTGCAGCTTGTGCTTTTGAAATGTGTGCTCATTAGCTGTAATTAAATCTTTAAATTCTCCTTCAGGCTTGGATAAGGCACAAGCTCCACTTATACCCAAAGTTTTTCTCTTCTTCTGATTTTTAAAAATATATTTTATTAGTCTTACTCTTCGCTAATTACTGAATGCAATGATGTTTCCAAAGCAGCCGCAAATAAAAGTATTTACTGTTAAGCGAGGTATGTGTTAATCTGGCAAACTATTATATTGGCTACAAAGTCTCTTATTTAATATGAATCACTTTGTAAAGTGCCTCAACAGCACAGCTTCTTATTCATTATTGCTTAATTTCATGATATCTGAGATGTAGGATTTCAGTTAACGGGTAATTGAGATCGTAAATCAAAATATTTTCAATGAGATTACATGAAACACAAGATGTTCAGGTCTGGAGCGTGAAATTCCCGGCAGCTTTCAGCAAGGATGGGTGAGGTGTGCAGGCACATCCCACTTCCTGCCTTAGGTCCAACATGGGGTCATCAGAGAGGGGGCAAGTTTTTGGGGTGTTGTCCAGTTTCTGTCTGTCTGAGGCACTTGCATGGCCTCTACCACTGTAGGATTCCCAACGATGTCTCTGCTGTGCCGCATGGGAGACTTTCCTGTCCCCAGTTCACCAGCAGGAGCATGAGGCCAGTCCCAGCACAGCCTCTGGCAGCATCCAGTGGTACAGAGGACAGGAGTTGGCTGTGTTACCAGGTTCTGTGCTAACCTGCCAAAAACACCCTCCAAGGGTCCTGAGGGTTGCACAGGAAATCTGGGAAGGAGCCGAGATGTCAGACAGGTGCTCTCAACCACTGACCCATCTTTCTTACTCCTTCCCCTGGCAGACAATGAAAATCAACTTACCCAGGATGAATAATTCCTTCTAATAATACTAATTATCGCTTTTGTTAAGAACTCATAGACACAATAGCAGCAACTGGCAGAGCAAGTATTTTAAAAGAGACAAGTTATAAGATACACTGAGAGACATCTTCATTCTCTCTTCCCCATTTGGCCCTACTGACCTCCCTGAGCCTTGGATCGATCATATTACCAATATTCTAGCAAAAAGTTACCTGTTTGATTCCTTCTTTTGAGAAAGTGTGTGAGCAAGCTTTCCTTAAAAATGACAAGAACAGCAGTCCTTTTCACAGGGAAATAAGGTGTTGTAAAACAAGAATGTCCTCTTGTAAATTTTTCTATTGGAGATGAAAACCTGCTGGATAATTTATATGTTTTTAAAGGAAAGGTATTTTGGGGGCAGATTCCTTTTGTTTCTTTCTTGGCTCACTTGTAGCAGTCTTGAAAATAGTAGCTTCATATGGAAATGCTGATGCAGCACTTGGCGGTGTAGCAGCAGCAACCGGTATCTCCTCCCGTGTGTTTGAGGCTGCCAGCAAGGCCTGGATTGCTGCTGGCCTCATCTTACCAGGCAAAATTATTGCTTTTTATAAGGTCAAATGTGTAGCTTCTTCCTACTGGAAAGCCTGAGGAAGGACAATGAATGATTCATTGCAGGCACTCCAGCGGCACACAGACCCCTCGTGTGCGTGGTGTGGGAATACATCAGTACACAGATTTCCTGTTCATACAGGCCAAGTTATGTAGAAAATGCCTTTGCTCCGTCACCAGAGCACAGAATGGGCCGTTTGTGACCAGCTCTCCCTGGGATTTTTTTCAATTATTTTTCCTCTGCCCCTTCCAGGGTGTTGTTTGACTTTGCTCCTCACCTGAGGGGTTGAGCCAGGAGATTCAACCTAATCAGGGACCATGTGGATTTAGAGCAGCTGAAGCATGTAACCCACATTGTGGCTGTTACAGAACCTCCTGTGGCTTTGTCCAAGAGCCTCCAAGTTGCTCCATATATCCAGATACTCAAATTAGGCAAACGGTCTCACTGCTAACCCTATTTACCAACCCCATACTCTGTGCTCAGTGGTATCGGGACAAAAAGCAGAAGGACAGAAAGGCTACAGGATAGGAGAAGAAAAGCCCTGGTGGATCGGGGTGGAGGGTGTTAAGAGAGAAGAATGTCTTGGGCAAATGTTTCCTCATGCTGTTAAACCCTTCAGATCCACAGGTCCTCACACCTCTCCTATGGGATGGGGCCACCACTTTATTTTAGGGAACACAGTCATTTTTCTGAGAGCTGAAAAAGTTACTTGAAGCCTTCAAAGCAGTAGTGGTCTGGTGCCAAAGTAATTTTGTGGATCCGGATATGAGTGGTTTTCCCCAGGCTGTGACCAACTGGAGGCATAGCTTGCAATTTAGTGCAGGGCTCCTCAGTCCGTGGGTGCCTGTGGTTCTGCCCCAGCATCCAAACCATCTTCATCTTCTGCCTGTAGACAAAAATTAGAAAGTGACGTTTTCATTCCCGAAAGCTTCCAGGCTGCCTCGTAGCTGCTTTATTTTTGGTCAGTGTTAGCTAAAGGCTTTGCTAAGAAGTTCCCCCCATAGGTAAGGGTGGGCAAAGGGTTTAGGCAGCAGTAGTTTAGGTGCCTCATCACCTGCCTGGATCACAAGACCCAAGAAGTTTCTCTCCTTGAACTCTCACTTCATCCCTGTTTTGCCCTTTTAGGTGAGTTTTTCTCTCTTTCTATGGTTAAAATAGTTCTTAATATGATGATTTGCTCAAGGTGTAGAAATAGACCGAAAATGCATTCCCCAACTGCACTGAAAAACGTTCAGGTCTCATGTCATTATTTTTTAACCAGGTCTGCATTAAAAGTTTTATGAGCTGCTCCAGTTTCGGAAGGTTTCCCGTAAATGAACTTTCCACCACTCTGTGACAGCAGTGTGTTGCCAACACATGGATAATATGGAAAATGAAAGAGGAAAAAAAAGCCCTTTCCCCCCCCTCTTTCCTCCATCTGTTACAATACGGGACTGTGGCAGGAAACGAGGTTTTGCAGTTTTATATGAGCAGAAGTGTGTTGTGTGGTTTCTTGGTTTTCGGGTTTTTTTTAAGCTGTGGAGTGTGTCATTTCAGAGCTCTCTCCAGCAATCTGGAAGCAACCAACTTAAGGCATGGAAAAGACATTATGTAATTGCAAAAGACAAAAAAGCCTCCCAATGCTGAGGCCTTGTGGCAGAAGCCAGTCTCTGACCTCACCCTTCTCAGGATCTCTGGAGAACACTGTGTTCCTCTGGCCCCTCGCAAAAAATAGCCTCTGCCAGATTTCAGCAAACAATTCCGGCATTTCCTTCCCCTGCCTCTGGTCTGTGGGTGTTTTGGAGTCTCTCACATGTGTGGGCAGGGATTCATTAGCTAAAATAAAAACCGTACTACAGAGCTGCAGTAGAGAAAAAGAAAAAGAAAGTTAAGGGGGAAAAATGCAAGCAAGTGTAATAAGCCTGTGGCTTCAGTTAGTCTGGACTCGATTCCAGTTTTGGAATTAATAAAGAGCAAGCCAGAAATAAAGGGGGTCTCCTGGGCCCTGTTGTCTCCCCTGCTGTGGCCGGTCGTGGTCCCTGGTGCCCCGTCTTTGCCTTCGCAGCTCCTGCCGGCAAAGCTGAGCACAGGCCCTGTGTTTGAAAGATCAAGGTCTTTGTTCTTTTTTAGCTTTTCCCAGTATAATCCCTACAGAGATGTAATCGTTCAGCGTTGTTTTTCCTCTGAATTCTCTTTAATTTCCTGCCTGTGGTTTTGGGGGTTTTGTGAGGTTTTATGGTTGTGGAGAAATTTTGCTGTTTGCCGTGGCTGTCCTACATGCTCTAAAAACTTTTATTCTAAGAAAAGCCTTTGCATGTCCTAATTTAAATTGCTGGGTCATCATTATTGCCACTGCAATACTCCTAAGGGAACCCAGATAAATATCCCTCTGCATGGGCATCCTGCCTTCACACTGGTCCTGGGTCTCTGGGGGCAGGAGAACCCCATTCATTTTCAGGCCGCGGGTTTGAGACCTTAAATCCCACTGCTGGTGTATCCAAGGGGAAGGGAAAGCTACTCTGTTTCCCAAGCAGAGAAGCCAGCCTTGTTGCCCTAAACTTTCCCTACAAATGTACTGGAGCTTGGCTGGTGTGTGCCAGCTGGAGCTCAGTGCCTTCTTTACAATCTTCTGCTTCCCGCAGACCGGCTGCCAGCGACGCCGGTGATAGGCTTTCAATCGCTGCCTTGTTTATTTAAGATCTTTGAACCTCAGAAGGCTCCCAGAAGCAAAGAGAAGCTTTAGTTGGTCTTGCAGAGAACCCTACATCTGCCTGCTTGGGCTCTGCAGCCATTGTTGTAGCACTTAGGAACATTTGTGTTGCATGTTCTTCAGCCGAGCAGTTTGGCTGCAGTGGTGCAGGGGGTTCTGCCCTGTCCCTGTTGGCAGCGATGCTTTCCTTGCTCGTAAAGCTCTGCATTAAGGAACAGGCTGGGGCTGGGCACTCACAGGGGTCTGAAACCTGGCTGTGATCAGGGTGCCACATTGTACCTGCCTGCTGCTGCAGAGTGATCTGAGTGCTGGCCCTGCCTCTTGCCTCCCTACGTGGAGAACCTGCTGCTTGTCGGCAGCTTTTCCTTTTCCCCAGCAAGAGAAACCGTAAATCATTGATGAGTCCTTCACCTGAATGACTCTGCAGGTCCTCCACCAAGGGAGCCAGGCTGCAGCAACCCAGAGTCATTGGGGGCAGTAATTCCTGTTCCCTTGTCCTTTGCCAGCAGCAGCAGAGTGTGCAGAAGCCCTGTGGTCTGGTGGATTGAACATGAAACCCTGAGAGCCTGTTTTCCAAGCCCCGTGGTGCTGCTGTCTCACTGCCTTGGTTCTGGGAAAATATCTGACATCTTGGTGCTGTGGGTTCATCCCACCGTTGCACCAGAATAAACCTAAATCAATAAATATTTCATGTATTAATAGATTTATAATATTAAATAATATAATATCTTGAATAAATAGAAATAACTAAGGATAAATTATAAATAAGCTGTTTGCCTCCCTTGCAAACAGCCCTGAAATGTGACAGGTCCCTGTAACCCTGTGGAAAATGAAGTGGGAAATGGCAGTGAACTAACAGTGACAAAGATGTTGACAGTCACCAGGATCCTTCAGGGCACTTTGAAAAACCTCTGCTGGAATTTGGTAGAAGCTGAGTGCAGGATGGATAGAGAGGGTGAGCTGACTCAGAGGGTCAATGTTGGCTGCCCAGTCCCATCTGGCTTCTTGTGGTGGTTTTATTTTTGGTTGGAGGTGCCATACTCACTTGGTCGGGTGATTGCTAAGAACTTTTGAGGGTCTTGAGCAATGTCCATGATGTTTGCCAGGGTGAAGAGCTGGGGAAGATGTCGAGATTTGCAAAGCTTATGGAAAGAGGTAGCTGGGGAAGCAGAGGAAACCCAGCTGGGAGAGGGGACAGCAAGAGCTGGACTTGGTCTTTAGGTACAGGATGGGAAGGATGTGAATAATTCCTGCTGACAGCAAAGCTGCTGATTTCCTGGGGACCTGCTTCCAGGATTGCTGAGGCTGACAAGTCTAGAAGGATCACACAGACATGAGAGAGCATTTATGAACCTGATCTCGACCTGGCCATGCTTTGCTGGGGTTTCCTCTGGGGGGATGTTGGCTCTGTACACTTAACTCCTCCTCTGAGGATCCCAATCCCTTCTTAAACATCTGCCTGATTTCTCAGGTAGTTTTCCATTTGCACAAAGTAATTTGATTTTGGAAAGAGGGCACAGAAAGCACTGACAAAAGGCTATTAGCTGTTCCCTCCTGACAAATAACACAGTGTGAAGGGAGCCTTGAAATTCCAGCCCTGAGCCCTTGCTCTCAGTGCAGCCAGCAGCGGGGTTTAAGCCGTGTCCCCAAGGAGACACCAGTGCAAGCAGCACATCTTCCCCTCTGGAAGGGGATTTGCCTTGTTGCTTGATAATGTTCCTCATGATAATTTGCCAGCAATTACTTCAGAGCTTTTCTCCTTCTGTAAACAGTCTGTCAGCTTCAGATTTGTCATTCAGTTCTGGACTGAAGTGTGTGTCTGTGCAATCCTGAAGGCACCTGGTTTGGGGAAAATGAAGCCTGGGTCTCAGATGTGTTTTCTGATGGATTGAGTTACCTATGTGGCTCAAGCCTATAATCATCTTTAAATGCTGCAAATTAGCACTAAGTGCCCCAGAGGCGGCATCGGCACCTGGTGATTAATGAGGGCTTTGCTCCATCCCTGGAGTGGGATGTTTTTGGGGGACAACCAGTACCATTTCTTCCCAATGCAGCTGATTCAGTAGTTCTTCAGCTTGTTCTGTCTCCATTTCCCTGCATGCTGTCAGTAATTTAGCTTTTACTCTAGAAAGTGAGATTTCATGTAGTTGGTGGATGTCTTGGTGTTACCAGGGAAGGAGAGATAGGGCAGTTGTAAAATTGAGTTTTCCTGCTGTGCAATACCTTTCTTCCCAGTGCTTTTCTTGTGTTGCTCTCCCTGCAGGAAATGAGCTGTAGCTCTGACCATGCTCTCCACTATTCTCTGTACCCACCCGGTCACTGCACAAAGGCATTTTGCTTTGGTGTTTGAGCACTTGTCCTTCCTTTGTGCCTTTTTGAAATTTGGGACTGCAACGCTATCAAAAGTGTCCAGTTAGCATCTCCTAGGGTGGTTTTGAACTAAGGGCAAGACTGTAGCTAGGTCATGGTCCAGGCTCAGAGTGGCAGAATTACGATTCCCTAGATGTTTGGGGGTTTTAGGGTTTTACCCATGTTTCACCAACTTTGTATTCTATTTCATGTGTTCTGGTTCATGTGCTGAAACCAGATTTTTGTTTTGAAAGAAAAAAACAAAAAGCATCTCACACAGAAAACAGAAGTGTAAAATATTCAGTGGAAAGTAAAATCCTGTTGAATTTCTTTCCTTCCTTCTCATCTGTAACCAGCCCAGTCCTTCAATATCTCCCATACCTAGCCAATCCAGAGTGGAATTTCTTCCTTCTGGATCACCAGTTAACAGTAAGCAGAAGATGATCTGATTTGGAAGGAACAAGCCTAATGCATTTTAGCTCAGATAAAAAAATGAACTATTGTTTTAAGTTAGACTGTTTGAAAGGGTTGAAACTACTCAAAATAATTTGCTTCTTTCAATAAGCAGCACTTTATGGTGGAAAGATCATAACTTATGTGTTTTATCTTTTTATCACCAGTAAGTTTTTAATATATAACCATTTATCTCTGGACTGGAAAAGTTCATTGCTATGCCTTTTCTCTCCAAATTAACATAAATTAATTACTCTTCCCAGAAATGACTGTGGAGAGAATAAAAATGCCTTTTTGGTAACTGGTCAGACTTGGACAAAAACCCAAAAGCGAGTGTAGCTTTAAATGCAGAGAGAAGAGACAAAGCAGGCCCCAGTATTAGATGCCAAACAATAAAGCCTTTAACATGTCTTTGGGATTTTGAGGGGACTGTTCTGCTGACCTCTCATTCCTGCATATTTTCTACTGGCAGCATGGCAGCTTTTTCCCTCTCTCTGCTCTTAGAAACCCATCCCATGAAACAGCAACAGGAGGACCAAAGTAAAAGCCTTCCCTGCGTGGGCTGCTTTGGCTGCTACTGCTGGGGCAGCTCTGGCATGGCAATGTACTAAACACAGAGGAAGTGAGAATGGCTTTGCCTGGCCACTGTTTGTAAAAGAAACACTTATGCAGAGCCTAAATCCATCTGCAGGTCACCAGCTTGCTGCTGCATGCAGCTCCTGAAGGTGCTCAGGCTTCTGGAGATGTTTTGGTGATGTGGTTCTGATGGGACCTCGTGCTGAGGATGGGTGTGCAGAGTCTCCTTTTCACTCCAGCGTGGCCAGTGGTTGTCACACCCACGCAGAGCTGCTCCTGTGCTGTGTCTGTCACGCTGAAGGCATCACCCGTGGTTCGAAGTGCTCAGTGCAGGCAGAGCGAATCCCTGGCAAATGTCCCTGCTCTGGAGCCAGAAGGCTTGGGCAGAACCTCCATCTCCTGACAGTCACATTGGTTCTGTCTGAGCTCGACCATGACTTGGGTACAGAAGCCTTACCCCTGCAGGAGGGGAGGAGATGTTTCAAGTTGGTGCCTGGGGGATGAGCACCCTCCTTGCAGGGTGGTGTGAGCGCAGTGGCCCTGCTGCTGCAGGCATGAGGCATGGCCAAGAATAATGGTGGCGTGGCTGACTTTGTGTATTAACAAAAGGGACACCTGATTAGCAACATGGTAATTACCTTTGGATCTAATAAGTGTAATTATTGAGTAATCCACTGGAGTATATAATGAGGTGGGAATATTTTTAGCTTGTGAGTTCTCTGCAGTCCCCCAGTGCCATACTCCAAGTAAAGAGCACTTAGGCAGCACTGATGGCCTGTAGCTTTTAAGAAATTACTGTGATGCATCTTTAAAACTGGCAGCTTTATTAAAAAGGAAGGTGGGGGGATGGTATTATCTTAACATAGCTGGGTTAGGAGGGCGTGTGCATTTCAGAAGGGCCCCAGTGTGCTGTGGGCTTGAGAGCTGGAGGCACAGCCAAGCCAGGGATGCTGAGGTTTGTCTGGGCCGTTTTGAGCCGAAGGTGCTGCTGTTCTCTGGTCTGGGTGGTGGGGATGGGCCCATCCAGTGCTGACACGGGCACTGCCTGGCCATACTGTGTGTAGTAAGAGCAGGACAAGGAGCCTTTGTCCAAGTCCTGGAGGATGCTACAGCACAGAAACCGGTTGAGCTGGACCAGCCCTTTAGCCCTACTTTTGCTGCTTGGCTGATGAGAAAAGGGAGAGGAAATGGCAATTTTTTTTTTGTGGAATAGCTTTTAAAAAGACAAACACAAAAGTCCAGGAAATCCCAGTCATGTTTGCTGATTGGCCAGGGTATCTTTTCGAAGAGCCATCACAGAGGGAACAACTCAGAATCATGTTCAAGCACAATTTCAGAGCACTTGCCCCTGCTCTCCTCCACAGAGCCTTTGGGCCTGTGTCAGCACAAGCACCTCCTCGTCATCCTTTCTTTTAATACCTCTGCATAAAAATACCAATTAATATTATTTATGAAGGCAAAAGAGAGATGACACTGGTACCCTGTCCTGTGCTTGGATGATTTCAAGCTGCAGTTTGTTACTTATGTGACAAACGTTATCTTTTGCTCCTACAAAAACTTCCTTTTGCAAGGTTTCCCCCTTCCCCACCCCAACTAAGTCTGCACTTTGAAGAATGCTTTTCTAAATTCAGGTGAAGATTTTCAGAGCCAAGTGATGAGGGCTCTGTGCCAACCAAGCACTCCCAGTCTTATCAGTGCCTTCGTGACAGAGTGGGATGCTGATGGGATGGCTGCTCGGGTGTTTGGATTGTCATTGCAGATGGAGCTGGTTGTTTCATAGAATCAGAATCACAGAATCAAGGCGGTTGGAAAAGACCTTTGAGATTCATCGAGTCCAACCTTTGACCAAACACCACCTTGTCAACCAGACCATGGCACTGAGTGCACTTTGAACACCTCCAGGGACAGTGACTCCACCACCTCCCGGGCAGTGCATTCCAATGTTAATAACCGTTTCTGTGAAGAAATTCCTCCTGATACCCAACCTGTTTCCATTGCAAATGCCTATTTATCAGCAGAGGAGGCATGTAGATGTTCAAAGTGAAAAATGCACACTCCCCAAGCACTTAAAAAGACCATTTAAAAAAAAAAAAAAAAAAGGTGCAAAAACCACTTGGCTGGATTCATTTCCATATTTGCAGAAATTTCCGTGGGAATGCTTTTTGCAGCATTCGGCCAGCTCATGCTATGAATTAGCTGAGCCCTTCCCCTGCTCCCAGCCCGCAAAGTGAGGCTGTGCTGCCTCTTTCTTTCCTTTTGAACGGACATTTCAAAAGGCGGTGTCTTATTCCAGCCTCTCCAGACTGGAGTGGGAATGCAGACCTCGAAACACCTGCTTCCCGCACCGGCAGCGCTGAATGGCTGAGGAGCACACGGCTGCTGAGCCTTTGTTTTGGGGCTTTCTTTTAACTACAAGGAGTAATCGGAGTTGGCTGTTAAATAAATGAGTTTGGTTGGAAGATAAGCCCGGACACCTGAGGTCTTGCATTCCCGGCAGAGCTGGCGAGCTCCAAAGGGCTTTTTCAACAGGCATCACTGGAAAGTCGCTATTATGTGTGAGCTTTACACTCAAACACCTTTGGACAATGAAGGCACCAGAGGACACTGCTGCTCCCGATTGTCAGCAGCAGAATAAATCCCTGCTTCCTGCAGCGTTTCCCTCCGCTGGCCGCGAGGCCAATGCAGAGTGCAGAGCTTTGCAGAGGCACAAAAGGTCTCTCAATAGAGCAGGGGTCAAACTGCGGGTTCCTCCTTTCAAAACGGCCCCTGATCTCTGATGCAGAGCCCTGCAAGACCCCTTTCGGAAACGGAGAAAGGGCGACATTGTGTTGCTGGAGAGAAGGAGGAGGAGGGAATCCCAAGCCCCACTCCTGAAATGAACCTGGGCTGATGTTTTCAGAGCTCCCCACAGCAGAATTTTAGGTCCCCAGCTCCCAGCGGGACTGATGGGAGCTCTTACCCAAAATCTCTCTGCCAGTCCTGGCTGTGCAGCATCTCTCAGAGGGGAATCCAAATATCAGCAGCTGACTGTGGGTCCTGCTGGCTGGGCATCCCAACTCATCCCCTGTGTGTGTCGGGGGGGTTTGCTGGCCCTGGGGCTGTAGGGAGAAGTGGGATGGGCTCTGGTGCTGAAGTACACCTGCAATTGCAGTAATTCAGATGGCTTGAGCCAGTGTGTACCCTTGAAACATGGAATAGAGTGCCCTTAAAAACAGGCCTGCAGTGTCACAGCTGTCCTCACTCATCACCCTGTGCTGTGGCAGCCACTGATGGCAGAGTGTTTTGTACAGTGGGCTCGGGTGGAGGTGGCACCCCAGGATGGGGCACAGGGTGCACACAGCAGCCTCCTTGCAGCTTAGGTGGCATCTGCATGAAATGGATCTGGAGAATGGAGTATTTATGCTAAAGACCTGATGTCCACACTGTACATGTTTTGGGGCTTGCTTTGTCTGTTTCTGATCAGATCCTGCACCCCTTAGCTGATAGGACATACTTATTATTTGTACCTGTAAGGAGTGCTGTTCTCACAGCCAGAGCCCTCTGTGTGGTGGGAGGCAAAGTGCAGGAAGTGGAAGAGATCAGGGCTTCTCCATCCAACCCACACTTCTGATCCAAAACATGTACTTCTGAGGACACTTCCACAGGCTCTCCACCAGCAGCAATGCTGAGGGTAGCAGGGGTGCCCTGACACCTTGTTCTTGCCAGTGTGTGCTGGGTGGCAAGTCCAGAAGAGTTAATGGGATGTGCAGACCTCCTTCCTGTATGAAAGCACAGGCACTGGACTGGGTCTGCCAGCAGCAGCCAGAGGGGCCCAGGCATGCAGTCCTTACCAAATTTGAGTGTGCAGAAGTCACTTTGTTCCCTACATGCTGTCCCCTGGCAAGTCACGAGCCTCTGTTGGCCAATGTGTAAATGGATACAGCATTTTTATTCTCTTACTACCTTTCTTAAGTTGAATGTTTTCCCCAGAGGTTTCTGAACTCTTTGAATAGTGTAGAAAAATGGCCATGCACAAAGTGCCCTTCCTGTCCAAGCCCTGCAAAATTCCTGACAGCATCACCCTGGCACAGGTAGGGTCTTCAGAGCCCTGGATCCCAGCTACCATCACTTCTCCATGTGGTCAAGGAAGCTTTCACACTTTGTCCCCCTCCTGTTTTTCTACGCGCAGAAAGGATGGGGCAGCCTGGTTCTGAGAAACGAACCAGGGGAGCCTGAGTTTGGCCACTGCATTCCCCATCTGTTAAGTACATGCACACAGTGATATTTCAGTACGTGTCTTAAAACAATGATTTCCTTTTCTCTTATTGTCTCGAGTCCTTTGGATTCCTCGTGCAGATTAAGGAGTGTCCCTGTAGAGCTGAAACACAGGGGCAGAGCTTTTGGGGTAAATCGGATCCTGTCTCCCCGCAGAGCACCAGCAGTGAAAGAATAGCACTGCGCTGGCATTGCATGTTTGCTTTGCAGCCAGGAGCCTGGGGACAGAAAGGATCCAGCTTGTCCATATTGCACGGGCACAGCCACCACATTTTAAAGGGTGGAAGGAGGGAAGGGAAGACCCACTAGAAGCTGACTGAAAACCGCCACCCATCCACAGCTTTTCTTTCCGAGCGATAAACTCCTCTGATTTCTGCTGTGCAGAAAACAGCATGTGGGGAATTCTGGTGCCAGCAGCACTTTTTTTCTGGAAACCAGGATGCTTCTGTAATGAGGAAAGAAACGTGCTTGAGTATGAAGTTATCAAACAACTTGACAAATTCAGATGCGCTAAATCACCCAGCGTAAACATCTGTCTGGCCTGCTTTTGTGTGCCTACAGCGAGGGCGGCTTGTCCGCCTCTTGGTGAGATGCAATATCTGTCCTCTGCTGCTATTTTTAGCTTGTATTTATTTGGAGGAGACTGGTACAATAATCTCATCAGGCCTGACTTGCCTTTAGTTCCCCTTAAGAGAGTTTTGGGAAGATGGGCTGTTAGAACACTGCTGTGGTTGAAGCCCCTGTGCATGCTGTGATGTGAAAGCCCCATGTGTGGTTCCCTGTGAACACTGGAGCTGTTGGACCCTGGATCATTGGTACTTGTCTTGGCTGTATTAGTGACTTGCTTTCTGATGTTGGGGCAAATGGCTTCACTTCTCTATTTCCTGTTTACCTTTTTTTCTCCTGGGCAAAGTTCTTCTGTGGCAAAATTGGCTGTTACTGAGTTTTCCTGGCCCTCATCTTAGGGTGTAGCAGGGAGAGGTATGACTGGGGTCTGTTAGAAAGCAGCTACATTCAAGCATAATCCCACTGACCTCACTGAGACTGCTCACATGTTTTAAATTAAGTGCATCCTTAAATATTTTCAGGAATTGGAGCTGTGTTAGTTTAGGCTTGAATACATGAAGAAATGCATATGCATTTGGGACCAGAAGGGAACCGGAATGTTTTAAATCCATTAAATATAAAAGTACAAGATTGTGTGTTGGCTTAGGAGCAGGGAAACTAATTTTGAAGTCGGTATTCCCTGTGGCTGAGAGGAGTGGGTGCATGGTAGCATGGGAGGAGAGCAGAGCTCCTTGGGAAAAGGCAACCACCTCCCTTCATCCAAGCAAACCTGGGCTCAAAGCAGGGCTTGGTGCAAACTCTCTGGTGACAGGACCCGAGGGAATGGCATGGAGCTGAGTCAGGGGAGGTTTAGGTTGGATATCAGAAAAGGTTCTTCCCCCTGAGGGTGGTTGGGCACTGGAACAGGCTCCCCAGGGAATGGCCACAGCACCAAGCCTGACAGAGTTCAAGAAGCATTTGCAGAATGCTCTCAGGCACATGGTGGGATTCTTGGGATGTCCTGTGTAGGGCTAGGAGTTGGACTGAAGGATCCTTGTGGGTCCTTTCCAGCTCAGGATATTCTACGATCAAAAAGTGTTTGCTTTGCATTTCCCCTCTCTGTTCCACGATGCACAACTTAGGTAGGGAGTCCCACCTGTGGGAACTGCACCTTTAAGGCTTCTGTGCTCCCCCCACAGGACAGCATCATGGGGATAGATTTGTAGTTTATACTAAAGGAAAACTTAAAGACAGCTTTTCAGAAAGTTGCCCACACCAAGATTTTTACCTACATATTTTCCCGCTGAGGACTCTGTTTCATGAAAGGATACTTTATTTGGGGGAAAACCTTTAGCTGTTTCTTTTGTTTGGTGTCAAAGCCAGCTTAGAGGAGACTTTTTTTCTTTAATAGCAGCCAGCTGCATTAGCAGTCTTGAACCGTGTTCTTCCTTCTGCTTTGAATATAAAGCCTATAGCAAGGGAACATTAGTTTTTCGTCTTGGCAATAAACAGTGTCTTCAGCTGCCAGTAGTGGAACTTGCCCATTTACTTGCAGGAGAAAGTTAAAATAGGCACTAATGAAGAAGAAAAGCAAATCCAGCATTTCAGGTCTGTATTCCCTACTCCCTATGAATAGGTATATACTGCTTGCAGCAATTATGGTGATGGACTGGAAATCCACTGGTGTTGCTTGTGCAGGTATAAATCCTGCTGGCTGTGAGCCACTTTTATCAGTTTATCTGCTGCAGTGAAATGGCTTAAAATTCACTTCTGGATCCTGAGGCAATGCTCGTGTCCTTGCTTTGGCTTTTGCATGTAACAGCAGAGCATGGTTTGGCTTTTTTTTTTCTTTAAAAAAAAAATAAGAAGAAGAAGAGGAAGAAGAAAAGAATGTATTTAGTTTGCTCCAGGAAGGCTCTTCTACAAACCTGAATGGAGTATAATAAATGCCACTTGGGTCTCCAGCCATGAGAGAGCGCTTGTACAGTTGATGGAGTTAATGCCCTGTTCAGGGGCTAATTCTGCACGAGCCCTTCAGTGCCCACAGCCAACACCCCAGAGGCCAGGGAGCCTCTGTCTGAGCCAGCCATCGCTGGGAAATGGGTGGCTCCCCCGGGATTTGCTCTCTTGCATGAGCTCTCCATGGCCTCCAGTCACACATCACAGCGCTTTTGGGTTTTGGCTGGTTCCTAAAGGATGTCCCGGGCAGGCTGAGCAGACACAGAGTCTGTGGTTTTCTCTCTTCCTGAGTTCAACTCCTGTAAAGTGGGAGTCCGGGAAAGAAATCAGCCTTTGTAAACTTTTCGTTCACAACTGTTCCTGGGTCTTGTATCTGTCTGCTCATCCCAGTGCCTGTCATCACACAGCTGCCACAACCCTGTATTTATCTTGTTCCTTTCCTTTCTTCCTCAAACCATGTGCTTTCCCCCCTCCCTCCATAGTCTGCCTTGCTGCTGATTTCTGCTCCTTTTCTTCTCTCCCCTTTGGTCTCTCCTTGACTCTGCACTTCTTTTTTCTTGCCTGTACATTTGTTCACCACCTGTCTTCGCCCAGGCTTGCAGCAAGAGCAGCCTTCCCTTGGTTCCCCCGGAACCTCCCGGGGGCATTCCCAGTGTCTGCAGGAGGGAAGCGAGCCATGGGACAAAAATGAACTTCTGTGATTAGAGCACAGTGAAAAAACTCAAAGGTCTTTTTGGAAAACAAAAGCTCATCTTTCCTTTAGGGTTTTGATTTCCCAAGCAGTGCTGGACACCTTGGGATTTCCCACAGAGCCGGCCCGGTTGCACCACGGCCCATTTGGGGAGAGGAGAGGGCTGCTGGGCACAGTGACACCAGAGAGCAAAGCTGCTGAGCCCAGGGGCTGCTGTGGCTTCAGGGGGAATTGTGGCATCCAGTCCTGCCTTGGAGGTGATGATCTGCCAAGCTGTCCTTTATTTCAGAGAGCTACTCTGTTGGAGTGTGATCCACCTGCAGTGTTCTACCCAGCAAACCCAGAAGGGATTGGAGGAGCATCCACTTCTGCCTGAGGTCTGGGTCTGCATGGTTAGGACTTGCCAGAGGAATCCCATGTGTGTGCACGAAGGAATGAACATAAAACCATCTTCTCTGCCATTTTCCTGCATCCTCACCTCCCCACTTAGTGTTTCCAAAGATATCTTTGCATCTGCTCACAGACCATCTCAGGAGTGATTTTTGGAGATGAACAGGCTTTGCTGCTTCTACGTCAACTTTAGTTTTCCCTGTGGCATCCTGGATTTGTTTAAACCTGAAGTTCCAGAAGGGCAAAACTGTGGCATAAGGCTGTTGAAACATGTACAAACTGGCAAGGAAAACATATTCCATCTTACTGAGAAGGCCAAAGATTTCCTATGTCTTAGAATTATCCCTCACTTTTGTACAGGCTTGAGTGCAAACGCAGAACCCTAACTTTAGAAATTCATGTCTCTTAGTTATTTTATTTATGAAGAGACGAAGTTCTTCTGCATCCTGCTAAATAACTTTTGACCTTGGAAAGGTAGAAGCTGAAGTGTGATACAACTCTGTTGTTACAGTACTGAACTTGGGATTAAACTTGGATTTTTCATAGATTCTCAGGCATCAAAGCTTTTGCTCTGAAGATGTGCAGTTTGTAGGACAATTTGCAAAACAAGGCAATACACAGTCTAATGGGATATTTGGTCAGAAAGCAACCCTACCATTCTCCTTCAAGTATGGATGAGTCATGGCTTCTGTAAACTTAAGGAAAATTAGTTCTGATTGTTAACTGAAATATTTATCTAAGAAATGGGAAATTTTTAGAATCTGGAACCTTGGGTCATGATTTACCACACTGTCAAAAGGCAAATACTCTACCAGGAAATCACTCCTCTCTGTGTCTCACATCAGTTTTGGCCAGTGGCTGCTCAAGGGTGAGAAAACATGGAGCAGAGCAGCATGTGAGCCCACAGAGCTGCTACTGTCTCTGGCAGGCAATGAAGATTTCTCTTTCAGGAGAAAAGTTTTGATAGCCAACAGCTTCTAAGGTTTTCGTAGTACCCGTGCCAAACCCTAATTAGTTGTTTTAATCAAATGCCTCTTGGTTTTTGGCTTCATGAAGTTGCTTGTTAAATATAAGAATCTCCCAGTGGTCTGACTTGATCTTTGGAGATGAGAATATATATTTTTATGCATAGATATATATATATAAACACACGAATACATATGCTGCTTAATGTTGTCTTTTTCTGTCTCAGAAGTCTTGCATTGAGTTGCGTGGTGTACAGAGGCATAAAAAACACCCATGGACATCTCTTGTTGGTTTTGGGGGTTTTTTTAGCAACCTATCTAATTCACATTACATTGAGCCTCCTCCAAAAGGACTAATGCAAAATGTCAGTGGAAGAAACCACTAATGCTCTTCAGCTCTTGCAGGGACTTGATGAGGCAAAAGACCTTCTTTTTCACATATCATTTTTGCTTTTTATCATTTTAGCTGTATGTTTCCTGTTAAACATATGTGGTGTATTCCCAACATATGGATGTTAAAAACCAAGAAATTACCCCCAATGCTGCCTTATGAACATCATTATGGCTTTTCACAAGGGCACGTAGTGGCAGGACGAGGGGAACGGCTTTAAGAAACCAGGTCTAGTGGAAGGTTCCTATACCAGATGTTGGAACAAGATGATCTTGAAGGTCCCTTCCAACTCAAACCATTCTGTGATTCTGTGATTATTATCCTTGTGATTTTTTTCAGTGGTTGGTCTCTGGAGGGGGAGAAGGTGTTGGTCTGGCCTTCCTCTTTTGCTCAAACTCCTCTCTCTGAAAGCCAGCCTGTTTCTAACCAGTGAAGCAAGCGAGGCCAAAATTGGCACAAGACTGTGCAATGGTACCAAGGCAAAAATGATAATTGTGTTTGCATATTAGAAACCATGGGGAAAAATCTCAAAATATTGCCCACAGCAATACCCTGGCTGCTTTGCTGGGCACACGGCGTGTCGGCTGAGTTCAAGAGCAGGCAAAGATGCGTTGTGAGAGGATGTGACAGCTGTAATGGTTGTAGATGGGGGAAACCCTTGAGAAAGCTGGTACAGTGTGTGTGTGTGGTCTCCTCAACGTGCCTTCCTCATGTGTGTGGGTGTACAAAAAATCAGTTTGAACTCCAGGGTCAGCTTAAAGATCTTGTGATGACCCAGGCTGTGTTGAGCTGCAGAAGGAATTTGTTCAGAATATGTCAGTGCAGGCAAAAGTAATCCCAAAGTATTTTTAATGATGGTGGCTAGGAGTTTTATACCTAGTTTACCTTCTGGAGGAAAAACCTGGGGGTTTCCACAAAAGCCCCATTTTCACAGCAAATATTTAATTTTTACTGAAAATTGGGCCATGGACTTTTGAGGCTGGGACAAACACTAGTCTCTGCATCTTCCTGAGTCGTCATGAGTGCCTTTCTGAAGTTACCTCACAAACTGTGCAGTTTTGTCCATAATCTGGACATTTCCCTTCATTCTTTCTGGAATTGACCCTCCTACAATGCACTGCACTTTCTGCTAAAAGGCTTAGGTCCATACAACCCTCCACTTCATTGATAATTGCCATGATTTTCAAGCTAGATGAGTTCTTGATTAAATTAAAAGGGATGCCTGTACTCAACTGGATGGTAGCCATTTTGCTTCCAAGGGTAATTATTCATGGGTTTAATAAAAGGAAATAATTGATGTACACATAGAGTGGAAGCACTTCTCTGCCATTATGGTCTGAAAACATATTTATTTGTTCATTCTGTCTGAACGTGAAGTAGCTCTTCTGTTAGCATGGTAAAATGAGTAGGCATTTTTACATAAGATTGTTCTGGGTCTTATTAGAAGCTATTTTCTAATTTCTGGAAGAGTGGGTAAGAGCAAATTACTTGAATTTTTCATACTCAGAAAAGGAAAACAGAGGTAGTTTCCTGAAGAGTTAAAAGTATTGCTGACAGGGTGGTTTTGGCATTGGCATCATGTGGCAAATGTATCCTGAGGTACACATGTACATATTTGCTTTAACAAAAACCTTTAGTTTGGAAAGGTTGTTCAGGATTTCCATCTGGGAGGTGGAAGACATGCTGGTATCATCAGCCAAGGGCACAAGAAGGATCTTTTCTCTGTCTTCCTAAGTCCTTTTCCTCCGCTGACTTGCAGATCAGGTGCCCTGTCTTGCTTCTCCTCTTCCAAGTGACTCCGGTTGCTCAGCTGTGTGATGACATCCTCAGTCTCATCTCTTTTATGCTTCCCTTGGGTCACCCTCCATCCCCTTGCAGCACCCACGAGGTGCAGCCTCTCCTGACTCAGGTTGTTGCCCTCTGTCCTCCAAGGAAGTAATCTTGATTATCTCTCTAGTTCTGTGTCCACCTTTTCACCCAGCTTTCCTTGGCGAGTTTTTGCAGGGAAGAAACACTCACACATACAGGATACAGGATACAGGTTGTTGGAGGATGTGGTGTCTTAGCTAGGGAAAAAAGTAGCTCAAAAACTGGACTAAGGTCTGAACTAAAGGTCCTTCAAGGAAAGATGGGACCCAATCCAAGGCTCCCACATTCTGTGCAAGAGCCTGAGCCACCAGCCACTAAAGAATATAAAACCCTTTTGTTTGCTGCTTTGGCTCATCTGATTTTGACTGAAATCCACAGATTTCTGGCTGACTTACACTGTATTTCTGTATTAGTTTTATGAGGAAGCTGTTGGGTGAAAAATATCATCTATGTGTCGATAGAAGTCATAGCATCGCTTCCTGCTGTGCTCTAAATCTGACAGGAGTTCCATCTTACTACTGCACTTAAGAATTCCCCCTGCTGCCCGTGCAAATGCCAGGGTGCCACTTCTTTCATGTCTCTTCCTGGGCTAGGGAAATGCCTTCTTGGAAACCTGCACTGTCAGCTAAGCTGACAAAGGTTTTATTTAACATGAGGCAGAACTAATACCCTTTAAAGAAAGCTGCCATGCCATTAATTGTCGCTCTGGTTTGTGTCAGATGCTTGCAAGGAGCGTGCTTGGTTCCTCCACAAACACAACAGCATCTTTCACTCTTAGTGAATAATGTGTTCCAGATGTTCCACCCTGTGAGAATTTCTTGCGCCCACTGCAATGCCAAGAGAAAAATAAAGCAGTTCAACTTATTTAACCCAGATCTCAGACTGTCTGTCTGCATCATCTAACTCCATCAAGCTGATGGAGCACATGGAATGGATGGAAAACATGTGGTTTCTATAGACTCCTGCATTTCATGTTGGTTAACAAACGTAGCATTCGTTTACCCAGGGCCATAACAGGCCTGAGCCTAAACCCGGTGTATTCCTGGCAGGTTCTCTGTATCTTCCCCAAACCATCAGTCCTCAGGCCTGGAGCCCTCAGAAAACTTTGCCAGTCCTTCTGGTTTTACTCAGGTTATCAGCTTGGGGACTGTTTTATTTACCTTCTTCATAGGCCAGACAGAAATAGTGCCTAAGCTGCCCTTAAAATTTTGAATGGACTGCAATCCTTCTCTGCCTAAATATTTTGTGAATGGTGTTGGGACCTCTTGTGTTCATGGCTGTAGCTCAAATACTCATTGTAGTGTTCCCAGGCAAACAAAAACTTGGGGCTTATAGCAGAATTTCAAAGAGGTTCACTCAGGCTGGGCTCTGAGCTGCCCTACACAGGCTGCCTTGTTAAATGAAATGCCATGGGGGGAACCTTCCCACCACTGAGTGGTGATGGGAACTACTCAAATGGATCATTGCAGGGAAGGCCAGGAAAACCAGTTGTGACTCTTGGTGCACTATAAAGCCATGGATCTTCCAGCTGAACACGTTGGAAGGGGGTGGGATCTTTGTATTTAGCCCAAGAGTTTTCCATAAGTTTGGGACACGACTTACAGACACAGTGACACATTGGCCAGGTAATCCCACTCCTGTGGTATGGGAACCACATGTACTTGGTTTTTCCCTTACACAGAATGGATGTGAGAGCTCCTGACCATTCAGACTCTGGAGAGAGCCTCGCTACAAGGATGAAGGTGTTGTGTTGTTATGAGAATGAAGGAATTGGTGTGAGGATGTGTGCCTATGTGAACACCATAGTCTGGCAAGGGAGTGGAGAGTCCTAAAGTCTGGCAAATAACTTAATCCCTGGAGGGTTTCCAAAAGTGCCTTCTCTGAACAGAGCTCTAAGAATTATCTAGAGTTTGAACAGGTAATTTAGGGAAAGCCTGTGGTGCAGGACTCCAGAGGTGTGTGGGTCAGAGATACTGATGTTACAATCACTGCTGTGCTCCCTCAGGGCACTAAGGCTGTATCTTGCCCTGCAGTGAGAAGCAGTGTGAGCTGGCAGGGGCTCTGATGTGCAGCTGGTGTGTACAGAAGGACTGCACTGATGGCAGGTCTTCGTCAGGAGCACCAAAGACAGGGCTTCAGTGGCAGAGAGTTGCACTTTCTTTACAGATACACATGGGACTTCTTTTTTTTCAGTGGCCATGCAGTTGGGAGAAATTCTGTTTCTTACTTAAAACTCAGTGTCACTTGAAAATATCAAGAGTATGGCTGACCTACTTTCTGTTGGCTTCCCAAAAGATCCTGATATTCCCTGGTCCCTCCTGGACTTCACTGGGGGATCCAGGATCTGATTTCACGGAGGTGCTGAGGCTCTGTTTTTACAGTGCCGGGCACCTCAGAGGTGATGGAGATGCGTTGCTGGAATGCTAACTCTGTGCTCCCTTCCCAACCTCCCAAACAGAAATGTCAGAGCAGCAGCTCCACTCTGTCCTCTCACAGGGCAAAGAACTTTCATCCTCCAACCTAAGAAAGAAACTCTGCAGAAGATGTATCTGGTCACCCATGTCCCTATGTGTGCTCTGCCAGTGTCATTCCATACAGGATTACATGGAAGTCTTTTGGAATATCCACCTCTACACCATGGCTTTCCGAGGTTTATGGAGGCTGGAGGACACTGATGTTCTCTAAGCCCTTTCAGAAATGTCTTCCTTCCTTTGAGCTGTGCAAAAGATGCAGAACCAAAGCAGCATGCAAGAACAATTATTAAACGTTGTTAATTAGGATGTGTGAAGATGGTCCCTCTCCCCTTTTCCTTTGAAGCATGAAAGCCCAGAGGGAGCCTTTATTAAAGTCAACAAAGAAATCTCAAAGGGAAAAATTCCCTTCTTTAATGTGGTCACACACATCATCTCCTGCCTGGTGTGACCTGACATGTGAATGTGATTAGGGGCTGTGTCACATCGGGGCACAGGCACACTGCGCCCCGAGCCACGGAGGGGAGAGAGGAGGGGAAGAGGGAAAGAGTCCACACAGCTGGTCTTACATCCAGCTGCTTGGATCCTCTTGCTGCTGATGCCAGAAGTGCAGCATCTGGAGCTTGCTTTTGATGGATCACGTCTCTTTTGTTAACCACTTTTGATTTAGCGTGTTCTCTTTCCAAAGCAACCTCTGATAAAAGCGAGCATCTTCCTGGATATTCCATCCTAGATTGTCCTGCTGGAGGGGGGGATGTTGCATTACTCTCCAGATAAATTTTGTTTGTGTGTTTGAAAACAAACCAGAGCCTCAAAGCAACCTGATTATGGTGGTGCTGGTGGGCTCAGGGAAGCCCATCAGAAATAGCAGAGATCCTGCTGTACTTTGGGAGTTGGGGTAGAAAACCTCCAGGTTCAGCTTGGTTACGTAACAAGCAGTCACAGCATTGCTTCCCACTCAAATTCCCAAATAGCATCCATTTGTAGGCATAAATACTTTGTCCTCTTTAATCCCAAATGTCAAATACAGGGTTTGAGAAGTGCTGGTTCAAAATTTTAGCTTTCTTCCTAAAACCTTCCTTATAGGGAAAGGTGGGGTGCAGTGAGCTCTGATCCATAGGATCAGAGACATCGGGGTCTTGCACTGGAGCTGTATTTGCTGGTGGATGCAGGAGATGAAGATGGCACAGTATGTTGCATTCTACTTTAAATGCATGAAAATACATGAGGAAAGATGCCCTTTCCCCTTCCCTGAGCTGCTCTGTGGGCTGGTGAGAGCAAGGCTTGGTGGCTTCTTGGGGATGCTTTGTTAATCATGGAGATAAAACAGGGCAAGGCTGGTATAAACCCCACAGAGTGGAGAATCTGTAGCTTCATGGACTCTTCAGGAACATCACTGGTTGTTTTAGCAGAAATGTTTTGCCGAAAGAAAACGGTGTAAGATGTTCTGTTCTTGTTCTGCTCTGTGCCATTTCTTTCGTTTGGTCTGCCCATGTTTTATCTAGATAATTTTCAAAAATAACACGATTTCCTCCTCCCCACATTGTGAATTTAGAAATGGGGCAGCACCCTCACTGAGCTCTTCTATAGCCGATATTACCAACCACATCCCTCTCCGTGTCCCCGAGCTAGGCCGTGGGCTTGGATTTTTCCAACCAAAATTCTCCCTCCCTTTCTTTTCTAAAGAAAATAAATAATAATAATAAAAAAGCCAAATGAAAACAAAACAGTTTCCAAAGAGAAGCATCCCCAGATGCTTCCTTCTGATACCCAGATAGCTTGGCACGTTCATCTAATCTTCTGCCTTGACTGCTGGGCGGGCTGGCCACATCTGAAAGGAGGGGGATCAGCCAGCAGTCAGAGCCTGGATCCACGAGCGACGTTGGTGGCGAGGAGGCCTTGGCAGTGGGTTCCTCTCTCACAGCCGCCTCTTTCCCCTGCTGGAGGCTCCAATTGTTGGGCCATGGCACATGAGGCTCCCCCGAGCCCAGCAGAGCCCTACAGGAGCCAGCTCCGTGCTGTGAGCAGACAATGCAATTAGCTGGGTTTCACAATGTGCCACTTTGGGTGACCTTTCCAGGGAAAATAATTAGAGGGAGACCATGTCTGCTGTTGATAATTGGCTTCATTAGCTCTGAGGTTAATTTCAGAGATGTGCCCAGGAAGCAACAGAAGAGGCTCAGGGGATGCTGCCCAGTTAATTACTTGTGAAATAAAAATGTCCATAGGCTTTGTCTTTGTATGTTCAAGGCAGTCCATAGGACTCCATGAGCAGCAAGGACCCATGGAGAGGTTGGACTCTTCTCCTGCCATCGCAGCGATGGTGGGATCAAACAGCCTCTCCGAATGGGACGTTTCCAACCCCTTGGTACTGGCTTGCCTGACTATTAGGGGATTTGAAACCCAAGGTCTGGATCTTCAAGGGCCCACGTGGTTGCCGAGGCTGGAGCTGGAGGACAGGACCAGCTGCAGCACAAGCTCCTATTTCTTGGATCTTGAGGTGCAAAAGGGACATCCCCTATGGAGACCTGTTCTTTATCATGGCACTGAGGGACTGGAGGATGGGAGAAAGATAGGCAGGAGGGGAAGCACCCGAGGCAGCAGAGCCACAGACCCTCTCCACACTGCATCTGGCCTGGCACCACAGACACAAGTGCTGCTTTCTGTTTGTCACCAGGGCTGTCCTTGCATTGCCCAGGAGGTTTATCCACAGGGCCATGTTCCTCTCTACGCAGGAAATTAGAGCCCAAACCTGAAACCGCACAGGTTTTGACTTCCCCTCACCGAAGCTAAACTGACTCCCAGTGGCTTTGGTGGGGTTTGCCCAAACCAGGGACTGGGGAGAGGCACAGCCTCAGTGTGTTCCCTCACAGCAGCATCAGAGAGAGACAGGTTTTTCAGGCGGGAGAGTCAAGCGTAAAAAAGGCTGGGAGATGAGCACTTGGGAATACATTCCCACAGCAAGCAGTTGTGCAGGAAAGAAGTGACCAGGTCAGAGGAAAAGCATATAAACAACCCAAAGAGAGAATCTTCTTGGCTGCCAGTTTGTTTACATCTTGCAGAAGAGAGCGTTGCAAGCCGCGTGCATCTCTGGCTGAGTACGACACAAAGTTCCCGTCCTTTCCAGTGATAACGAAGGGAGAGGACTCCCAGAAGTCACGTCTGTATTTCCTGTCCCAGTTTTGGCATAAGGAAGTACTGTAGGTTGTACCCTAATAAAAAGATCAAAGGATCTTTTGTTTGCTTAGGTTTCCTTTCCTTGGGCACACAATTCCCTGGGAAAGCTCTCTGCAGCATGGTGTGGACAGCGGAAAGGTGGGAAGTGTCTGGGATGCGTATGAGAGACAGACCCTTCCTCTTGGCCTGAATGAACCCGTTCCTGAGTGTGGCTGGACTCAGGGAGACTTTGTGGATTAAGGCTGAAAAATGCATCATCTGATAAAGACCAGGGCTTTTAAGGGAGCCAACAGAACCTGGAGATAGAGGTGCCAGACCATCCCACTGGAAACTGAGCATTTTTATGCTCTTGAGATTTTAGGAAAATCTAACCCAGAATTTCCTGGTTTAGGGGCTACTCTTTTGTCCTTTAATATCCTGAGTATTCAGATCAGCTCTTGGCACTCAACTCCTCCCTAGCCTGTCCTCTTCCAGCAGAAAGTGCATCCACCTAGTGACGGAGAAGAAATTATGCCTTGATGATAGTAACATACTTTAAGAGTATGTTAGATCATCCCGTCTTCTAGTTTCTCATTTGTGTTTGGAGTCCACTTTTACATTTATCAGTGATTGCAGCTAAGCTAATGTGCATGATGGACCCTTTGGTGTGCACATGTTGTGTGAGAGCATTATTTTAACACTCACTAGGATGTTCTTCCCGTTGTGAAAAGCATCACTAAAATTCAGCATGGTTAGGAGCAGTGAGGTCCAGCAAGATCTGAGAAGCCTATGCTCAATATCCAGTTGGTCTAAATCCATCTAGATCCACGGAACTTGAAGCAGCCACAATGATTTCCATGGGCTGGGTGTACCCCAATAACTTGCAGCTCATACCTCATAAAAGGTCTCAAAGCCATAAAAAAAAAAGTTTATTTCTATTCCATGCTATAAGATCTCATTTTTCCCCTCAAAGCTCTTACAGTGAGACATGTTCATTTATTCACAAATGGGTTCTGGTTTTTGCAAGTGTGTTCCTGGTTAACATTTTCTCAGCAGTTGAGAGGATTTGCACCAAAGGTTTGGTCTCTGCAGTCAGGAGGGTGGGTGGCTGATGAGATCACATGCCGTTGTTTCTGCTCCATGAATCAAAGCCTTAAAGCTTAGAGTTGAAGGGCCAAGAAAAAGAAATTAATAAGTAACAGGCTTCTAGGAAAGATCTTTGGAGAACTAAGTGTTTGGTCAAAATTAAAGAAGTCTTATGAAACACTTTCACAAGTACCTGAATGTTTATTAATGATCATCTCAGGTTGTGAAGAGGCAGAAGCTACCCCAGCACTTTAGTGATGCTTTTTGTGTATCTTTTAAGTTTTTCTACTGGAATTAGAGCAAGAATTGGTTCATTTGTAATTAGTACTTTGAACACAGTCTTTTGTTCTAAACCACCCATTCCTTTTCTCCCTTAGAATCACGTCTCTAACTTTATAACCTCTCCACACAGATACAGCCTTAAATCAACTCTTGGCTTCAGGCTAGTGATATTTCTTTACCAGAAAAATATCTGGCAGCAACTCCCCAGTGGATTTGAGAATTAGGCTGTATTAAAAATAAGGTTATACTTGGTCATTTCTCCTATACTGTCTTTGAGCAAGCATAAAGCTCACTGCTCCTTTATCCATGTCATTTATGGATTTCCATAGTGCCAAAGGAGGCACATAGCACATTGCAAAGGCAGATTACACAGAATAAATCATATAGTGAGTGTTGCAGTTTTACAGGCATCTGGCTTTGGGAAGATTTGATCCTGAAATGAGGTTTGATGATGAAGGTTAAATGATCACTCGGAAACGATGGGAATGCCCTCCATTTATCTGGAGAACTGCGAGACTTCTCTAGCATACAGGAGATCTTTATTTGTCCTTTCCTGATGCAACACTTCCCTCACTTGCTCACTTCCCTCACCTTCCCCTTTCCCATCTGTCATGGTTTCACCCCAGCCAGCAACTGAGCCCCACACAAGCTGTTTGCTTGGTCCCCTCTGGTGAGGTGGGGGACAGAATCAGAAGGGGGAAAGGGAGAAAACTGGTGCTTTGAGATAAAGAGAGCGGTGGTCGTGAAATCAGTGACATCATCCAAGGGCTTGTTTTGAGGCAGAATTGCTGGTTTCTTGGGTCATGGGCACTGTTGGGTGCAGGGAGTTTGGAGTGAGCAGGCGTGGCCCTCGCCAGCCCCCGGTGTGTTTTCCCCAGCTGTGTTCCGACCTGTCCGTGTCACCACAAACCCCATCCCACTAAACTGCCCTTCATGTGTGTTAATTTTCATTTCTGAGCAGGAGCAGGAAACGAGCCAATGTGTGAAAAGAGGGAATAATGGCACTACCTGTCCAAGTTTGGAACCAAGGCCTGATTTGCAGTTTTGGGTCAGCTCTGTTTTTCCCCTAATCAACTGAGCAAGCAGGTTTTGGGTAAAGCACAGCCTCTGTTTGCTGGGTAACACCAGTGAATGGAGAGCTCTGGAGCAGAGCAGAGCTGGCAGCTGCTGAGGGTGAGCTCACCTTCGCTGTGGGATTTTATTGTGCTTGGATGTGGCCTCAGAGAACCACCACAGTGCAAACACTCGCCAGGAGTAAACATCTGGAGGCCAGAGCTGTTGCTCGGTCTGCATGTGCAGTATCTCACACAGAGAGGTCCCAATCCAGGCGAGAAGTGTGCGGCAAATAATAACAAAAAGAAGCAAAGCATTTTTTGGCAAACACAGCTAATTAGCCCATCATTCTTCTGTTGCCTGGAGATGACCTAACAGAGTTGTCTTCAAAGCCTAGTGATTTTGTAAGAATGTAAATATTATTTTAGTCATCTTTAAAATTACTTGTTCAAATGTCAAGAATGGCATTAGTGTGACAGAGGCTATTCTTTCAATTACATTTCCTCTTTCCTTTTTCTGTCTCATAATTTTTAGAGCCACCTGTGTAGACTCTTCGTCAGTACCTTTCTTTTTGTCAGCAGGTAGTCTTGTCACTAGTGCTGGGAGGGGTTCTTTTCTTTTTTAATTTTAAATCATTTTTAATGTCACTTTCTTTCTCTGAGCTCTGAGGTGGAAGGTTGTGAAACCTTGTCATTACTCCAGAGCTCTGCACTTTCCTTGCCCAATCTGACAGGCATGGTTGAGTAGTTCGCACCTGGCCCTGAGGGTCAGGGCACCTCGACCTATTTTAGGTCTTTCCTGTATTTACCGTGTGACCCTGAATGAGTCACACTCTGAAAAATGTGACTGCAAATTGCAATAATGAGGATTTCTTAATCCTTGGCTTGACTCTGCAGTGAGCTGCGTTACCCACCCCGCTGTTCTTGGGGAGAACTCTCAGATTTCATACCTTGGACCTACTCTGGTGCCTGGTATCCTGATATTAGCACAGGGGATGGATGCTGGTATGCAAAGAACAGCTGCTTGCCTGGGACCCTGTGTCACCAGGGCTGTCCCACCTCCATTGTCTGTCAGTGGGCTTTGAATGGTATTAAGAAAGCCTAAATCTTAAAAAAAAATCTTAGTGAAACTCACACACGGTTTTATGGAAGCCTCAGGTGCTCTATCATGCTTGTTTGAGAGCCTCAGATGGTGGCATGGGCTTTCCATATCAGTTTTCCTCATCAGCTGCTGAATGTTGTGAGCAAATGGATGTCCAGGGCCTTCCCCATAGACAACTTCATTTTCTGCCATAGTCACCTGGTAAAGTGCCTGCCAGGCCAGGATGCACACACTGACCATGGCAGTAAAAGGCAGTTGTTTGAAGATGTACCTGAAACTTTTAAGTATATTACAGGAGGTGCAAATGAAACAGAGGATGTTGAAGGCCCCCAGGGTCAGTCATCTTGTAAAACACATGGAAAAGCTGTCTTCATTTCATGAGACGTCTGCTTTCACAACATGGCCTGTGGTTATTTAGCAAGTCAGCAGAAGCTCTTCATGCTCTTGTCTCCTCTGTGGGCACTAAACACAGGAACAATCTATACAAGTGGTTTGTTTCCATCGTTCAGCCACTGCTCATTCCCAGGTACTGGTGCACAGAGGCACTCAGACAAAAAATTTGAAGTTCATCTAATCTCTAGTTAAAGCAAAAGCTCTGTAAAATACTCTCAGCTTTTCAGAGGTGTTGGAAGCTGAGGAGTTTTCACACACCACTGCAAAGCAGCAGTGCTTGCTGCAGCCCCACCTCATCTCAGGGGTCTCCTCCAGCTCCGGCTGTGACGAGGTGAGGGAGAGGCATTTAGTGTCAGGATGGAGGAAACTGCTGTGTTTCAGCTCTAGGCTTGCGTGCACTGGAGTCCCTGGGTGCTAAGCAAGAAGCCCTCCTCACCTCTGTGATGTGCCTGACCAAGGCAAGAAGGGAGCCCATGGAGAGGGAGGAGAGGTGAAGCTGGAGGAGCACTGCCCACTCCTGCTCGTTGCATTTCTCATTAGCAGTAACAAGGGGTCTCAGAGTCTCAATCCTGTCTGAGTTTGCAAGAAACACTTGGGGAGGGCTTTTTTGTATTTCATTAAGTCCAGGAACAACAACAACAACAGAATAAAACAATCCCCAGTTAGCCCAAGAAGTGGGCAGATGAAAATAAACCAGTAAAGCATGGGCTAGACACCAGCAAGCATGGGGCAACATGGAGGGGATGTGTAGCACCCAGGATCGTGACAGAGGTAGGTGGAGAGCCAGAGGAGGTTTTACAAGGCTTTTGGGGAGAAGTGCCCATGTTGGGGTCTTCAGAAGTGCTGGAGACTTTTCCCCTGTATCACAAGAACTGTGAGAGGCAGTGGAAGAGGAGGAGGAGATAACTGTGTTCCTTCTGGCAGGGCAGTCTGAAGTTGGGAGATAAAGCACAAGGACTGTTTTGTCTGTGCCTTCACACTTTTTCCTTATTGTGTCTCCCAGTGTCTCTTGCCTTGGGTCCTTTCTCTTCATCTCTGTGTTTTGGAGGGGAGGAGCAGGGACTGCTCCCTGGTTCTGGTGCAAGTAGGGCAAGGCAGGTGCCAGCCTGGAAGTGCCTGTCCTGAAAACCTTTCTCCCTTTTCCTTTGGGCAGACAGTCCAAATGCCAAAGGTGAGGCCCCAGGACAGAGCAGGCCCGGGAGACATTCTTTGGTGGGTTGATGTTGGAATCTTTGCCTGTCCTCTCCCATCTCTCTCTTCAATCTTGCCCTTCCTTCCCTACCATGGGAGATCTCACACCATCATTTTCAGCCCCATTCCCCCACACACCACTTTCACAGTGGGATTCATTCGCTTCCCTGCTTGGATCCATGGTTTTCCCAATGTGCTTGGCCTCTGCTGCAGTGCTCCCCCAGTTCATGCCCCGAAGTTTGATTTCTCCCTAGATCCATCAGCAGGGCCTGCCCTGCACAGTCCTCTGGAACAGCATTTGCAGGGCAGTTGTTTAGGTGGAAGTGACCAGTTCTAGGTGAAAACCCAGACACAGGATAATTGTCACACTCCCCTCCCTCTGTCTGTAACCTCCCCCAGTCAGGGCAGCAGGCAGG
Source organism: Daphoenositta chrysoptera (assembly GCA_013397915.1). Taxonomy (NCBI): domain Eukaryota; kingdom Metazoa; phylum Chordata; class Aves; order Passeriformes; genus Daphoenositta; species Daphoenositta chrysoptera. Next base: position 304,580 of record VZRO01001737.1, on the reverse strand, counting down.
TAAATCCCAACCTGCCCTGGAAGCCAGTGGGTGCTTGTCCCGTTGGGTGCAGGATGTGCAGCCCTGGAAGGGATGTTGCCGTTGAGGATACACAGAAGACAAGGGACACAGAGCTGTCCCCTCTGTCCCCCTCTGAGAGCCCTGAGGAGGGATGGGGCTCAGGTGTGCTTTCATGAGTATCCAGAAGGATCTTTCCTGCCTGAGTTCAGCCTTTGCAGTAGAGACGGGTCAGTGCTCCCATGGCCTTTCATAAAGTCACCAATAGCACACCAAACATCTCAACAACACGAAATTCCCAGGAATTCCAAAACTTCCCCCATCTCCCCACTGCTCTGCTGTGTGATGCTTGTTGCTGATGCCATTTTGGGGACATGTTGGATTTTTGAAAACAATGTGGCTTTGTGCAATCCCAAGCACCTGCACAGGATGTTTGCTGCTTGATTTTCTGCTTTAACGTTTTGTTTTCTGGAAGAAAGAACCATGAGATCAGGCTGTGATGGCAAAGAATGGTTCTTTCCAAAGACTGCTGCTTTCCCTGGGAAATGAGACAGGACCACTCCCCATGTACAAACCATCTTTTAAGGCACATTAGGAGTAATGGCTGTCAGATGGATGGAGTGAGCTGGGGATACATAGCCAGTGCTATTAGTTGATGTATGACTGGAGGGAATTAGTTAATTCAGGCTTTGGTTCTGTTCTCTCAGTAGAAAGCAAATGAGAAGACATGCCATTAGAGGAGTGACTTGTCTTAATCATTGGTTTGACATTCCTGTTCTTTCTGTTGGACACCTTTTATCAGCAGAGATTTGGGTCTGGCTGAGGGTGCCGGACAGGCACTGTGTTAGTCCTGGAGGAAAAGTCATGGCATGTTAGGTCATGGCTCAGAAACTTCCCAGCAAAATTACACCAGTGTAACAAAACCCTGGTATTTGGGGCAGCCCCGGAGTGTGGATGCATTGCTTAATGTGGGGTAGGAGAGATGCTACACGACTTTAGTGCTCCAACCCGGTGGTATCGTTGTGAGGGGACACTTATGACGGAACATTCACGGAGGTGGACGTGCCAGTGGGCGTATTGTGACTTAGATCACAGTATCTGCTGGAGGCAGTGCGTATTTGCCTCCCCTGTGTATATATATATTTAAGTAGGCAGCAGTTCTGCGGCGTTGCTCACATCAGCCCACCAGCCCTACCTACCTCATGGATAAAAGAGTGTGACAAGTTCAGCTTTTGGGGGAAACGCCGTCAGGGCCTCTGCCCGTTGTTCACCCGTAGGGTTGGAGGTGGTTGTGGGCAGCCCATCTCCGAGACGGGTGTCTGACACGAGGATTTCAGCCATCCCCGTGGATCTGTGCCTCAGCAGGGAAGGGCTGCTCTTCCCTGAACTGTAAACTAAGCCCTAGTTCTGGCAGATCCTATGGACCTCAGTATGCTTCTGGCTAAACTCACGGTGGCACAGATTTCCACCTGAGGAGAAATCCTGCATGTAAAATCATAAGTAGAGAAGCCACATTCAGCTGGATGGGGGCCAACCTCAGAGTAGTTTTAATGCACTCATACCGGGGACAGCCCCAGTGCAGGGATTTTCTTGGTCCCTTTCTGTGGTCTTATAGCTCAAAATAGACGTGAGTAGCTCCACTACCACTTTTATTAGAAAAGGGGGTATTTGGAGGGGCTGGGAAGCAAGGTGTGAGAGGCAATTACACACCCCGAGCTTGGAGGCCAGTCATGACTTTTATGATCTCATTTCCTCATCCACACACAAACGCTTGGCCAAAGCCCAATCTCTGCAAATGAGCTTTGGTCACCACTGGTTTTAATTAGCAGGAACAGTCCTGTGCAGTGTTCCCAATAAGTTAATGACAAAGTATCAGTCTCAGTCCCTGGCAGTTTTCTCTTCTTCATCCTGCCAGAGGGCTTTTTCTGAGCCCCAAACCAGCCCCTTGATCTCCGCTTCCAGGAAACCTTTATAAAATTCAGACCAGATTCTTGAGCAAGAACCAAATGTTTCAGCCAGAAAGATTTCTTTTTTCCTCTTTTTTTTTTTTTAAATGGAGGATGATTAAATTTGATCCGAATCTGAGCAGATGATATTTTCAATGGCACGTTTAGCATTTCTCTGAGAAGGCTCCAATGGGCACAGCACTGCCGTTGTTTTCTTGAAGATGTCAGTCAGGCCAGTGTGTTTAAACAGGTTCGGCTGTTACCTTCTTTCCTCATGTTTCTCAAGCACAACCCGTGAGTCATGTGCAATATTATTTATTTGTATTCCAGCACAGCAGTGACGGGCTCTTGTGGGAGGCACTGCAGAAAGCCCAGTGAGGGAACGGCTTTGCTTTTAAAGAGGAACCCAGCAAAACACCCAAAGTGCTGGCTAAAATTGCCAACCCCCATCCATGCAGCAGGGATGGAGGTGGCTGCCCTCCCACGGCATGTGCCACTGCACGGTGCTGATGTGGCTCCCTTGGGGCACCATGGCCTCGTTGGCCATGCCAAAGGGGGGCTGATGTTCTCTGAGCCAAAGGACAACCTGGTGCTGCTCAGTGCCCGCCCGCAGTGGAGCCACAGCCCAGCCACTGCCCTGAGCTCTGCCGGGGTGGGTCACACACACAGGGGCTCCCGTCCTGAGCGTGCAGTTGGGTGAGTGAAGCAAGCCTGACGTACCTGGAGGTCTCTACCTTCATTTAAAAAGTCCCCCAGTGTACGGCACTGAGCGAAGGCAGCGTTGCAGTGTCCCTCCATCTGTGCTCTCTGGTGGGTGCAGTGTGTGTGTAGATCATCCCGTGTCTCCCTGACCCAGCGGCCAGTGTGACTGCCCAAAGATGCTTTTCTGCATTAAAGACTGTCTCCCTTCAGGCCTTAGTTAACTTCCCGATTAATGCAGAAACATGAATTATTCATCAAACCGCCAATGAGGCCATTAAGTTTCCCATCCTTTGAAGATACCGGTACCTATTCCTATTACAAGAGCAAAGGAGGAGGCTGCAGATCTAATTGCAGGCAACAAAGTGAGGAAGACTCCTCGTCTGCTGCTTTCCTAGTGAGCCTGAAAAGCCTCTCTTTTATAGAGGTGTCAATAGCAATTTCATTCTCTTTTCAGAGGAACAAGTGCCTTTAACCATTTAAACCCACTTAAACGAACGGCTTTTGTGCTTCGATTACAGGCACAATGCAGAGAAAACCAGCCCCGGCTGGACGCAGGGTCCCCCGCTGGGGAAGGTCCAGCCTGTGGCCAGAGGGGTCGTGGGTGCTGCTCTGCCCTCCTGACCCACCGACCTCTCCCAGCTGGGACAAGCCTTTCCCTGCTGATCTGAGCCTGGATGCGGGGCTGCGTGGGCAAGGTTTGCCGTATGAAGGCTGCACTTTGTGACACAGCCATAGAGCAGTGCCTGTCACCTCTGAGTGACACCCTGCCTCAGCCACCAGCCACTTCCAAAAGCCCCCACGTTGCTCCAGGAGGCCTGGGCAGCCAGTGCCTGACTTGGCATCGCAGGAGGCGTTTTCTCTCTGCTTTGCTTTCCTCTGCTGGCTTTGTCCCGCTCAAAACTGCTCATGAAAATGGCCTTCTGAAGCCCACGGAGGTCACTTTGCTGCAATACTCAAGCCCCTGCCCAGGCACAGTGGTTTTCTTTGTCGTTCAAAACACTCCAAGAGGTCCAGGCTAAGTGGATGACAGCAGCGTTAATAAATAATAAAAGACATCAATAGTTCTGGGGGGTTTTATAGACACTCCTATCTCGAGATCTCAAAACATTTCACAAATGTCAGTTTATGGAGCCTTACACATGCTCTTGCCAGACTGAGTGTAAAAGAATCGGGACATGCAGGAGAGCAGGAACCAGATCACAGCCTTTCTGCCCCCAGGTCACGAACCTTTTGGGCCACAGCTCTGAGCAGCCTGCACTTGTACAAACACTCAGGGATGCTGCTTTTGCTCCCTGATTTTTTATGCACAGCACCATTTTGGTTGGATAAAAATGAAATCAGGGAAGCTGCTTCCTCTCGTTGAAATTTTTTCCAGAAATTTTTTTGGTATAAATAGCCCAGAAGAGTGGTGGTGATACCCACCAGTAAGCACTGGCCTGTTTATGTGCTGTGAACCATGTCTTGAAGGGAGCATAGTACCACTGTCATATTATTTTGACGTTAAAATGCAATAGTATTAAGTGATAAGGGAAGGAGATTGGTTCAGGCAATCTCATCCTTCAAGGCAGAGTTAAGCAAAGTTAATGGTTAAACAAAGACTTTAATGAGGTTTGAGACTAGTTTGCTTTCACAGTCCTTCTATTAGGGATTGTATTAAACCTGGTCCAAATTATCTCATGGCTGGAGTGAACTTGAGAAGGCTTTGCTGGGCAGGCTGAAGAGCCACGACTGTAGGAAAGCCTGGAGGAAGACACCCTGTCTTCCTTTCTATGTGCTTTCAAGGTGTTTTCAAGGAATCTCTCCAACTGTACCGTGACCCCTGTGACTGCTTGGCACCGGGGTGAGCCCAGGGGAAGGGAAGGATTGTGGCAGAAAAAGGGACCAGTGATGTTTTTCTCTTCATCCCATCCAAACTGACTTTTTAGTCTTGGCACGAGGCAGCAGAGAAGAGAAGGGACAAAGCAAGGCACAAAATGCATCTTTCTCTCTGACCTATGCTCCGTTAGCTCCTCTCTGAGAGCTGCCCAGGACAAATTGTCTGTGTTGGCAGTCTCTAGTGAGGACGATCACATCTCCTAGGTGAAGCCTTTTTCACTCACTGAAGATTTAGTTGTTTTTGGACTGAAGGCCAAAAAACCCCACGGAAACTTATATCCTCTTCTGTTTCCAGAAGCAAGGAGGGGAGGGAGTAAATTTCACTGCAGCAGCCGAGTACATGACACCATGACAGTCTGCGGTGCATTGTGGGGCTGCCTGGCTGACACACTAAAAGTTGTACCAAATTGTACCCATTAATGGTCACCAAAAAAGTAAGTGGGTTAAAATAGTTTAAGAAATAACTGCCCCAAAAGACACAGGAATTCAGCATCTGCACTTATCTGCTAGGCTGTAAAGTAGTGATTCTGGTTGAGGAGTGATGTTGGAAGCAGGTTCTGAACTGTGTTAAGATTTTTCCTGGCTAATACAAGCCCAAAGTGGCTACAGCTAACGCAAAATGCTTATGTTGCTTTATAGAAAGGCTTCCCAAGTTCCTGGGTAACAAGAGCAAAGGAGAATCCAGTTGATTTTGTTGGTTTTTTTTTTTCTTTTTCTCAGCCTCAATTTAATTTTAACCCACCTCGGCGGGAGGTGGATTCATTTGGCAAACGTGCTGCTGTTGGTGCAGCAAGTCCCTTGTGCCGATGCTGAAGGCTGCAGCATCCCAAGGTTCAGTGAGCCACAGATGCAGCCCTGCCCCTGGGTTTCTAACAGCTTGCCTGAAAACACGGGGAAGGCACAGCACAGAGCCACAAAAAGAGGAGAGCTAGAGAAAATAGACGTGGAGAGTGAGAGACCTGTTTAGCGAGGCAGAGAGAAGTGAGAAGCAATCTGACTTCTGTTCCCAAGTACTCTCACACAGAGAAAACACCAGATATGGAAGGGCTCCTTAATCTTGGGAGGTAAATCAGGGCGAGCACCCCTGGCTGGTGAAAAGAAGCAAAGAAAGTTCAACAGGGCTTGTGTTTTTGGCAGCGGGGACGGCGAGCCTTGGGGACAAATCACCCACAGCAGAGGCTGCTTTGTCTCAAACACTCTAATAGTCCTTCTTTTGAGATAGGCGTAATCAACAGAAGCCATTAATCTTAATGTTGGGGTAATTAAGCTCAATACAGGGCAACTGAGTGAAAATGAATAGGCTGGGATGTACGGGAAGTCAGATGGGATAATTCTTTGTGGCCTTCCAGTATACAAACAAGCTTTGTAGTCCTAACGTGAGCCCCCGAGGCTCGCTGTGTTTTACTGTGAAAAGATGCGGGTTTATTAACACCAGATACCCTTCCAGGCCACTTTCACAGAAGCTGGAGGATGTTGCTGGTGTAGAATGGCACTGGAATTTTTTAAAATGTTGGCAGGTCTGCTCCCGCTTTCCTTTCTGCACCCGGAGTCTGCAGGATGTGAAGGGGTCGGGTCCAGAGCTGCGGCCCGGGGCTGCTCTCGCCGAAAGCGAGCGGGTGCCGGGGGCACGGGCAGTGCCACACGGGTGCTCAGCAGCTGCCACCCCGTCAAAGGTCAGCCACAGCGCTGCCATTTGCAGCAGGAAATGTCCGTGGTGGAGGTGTCCCCGAGAGGGGGGGCGGCAGCGCCAGGGGCAGAGGACGGGAGCGCACACGGGCAGTGTAAATGTCACTGCCCATCGCCTCCTCCTCCTCTGCCCAGCCCTCCACGGCCCCGTGACGGAAACCTCTCAGCTTTATCGAGGGAAATGCATTTCGTTCTGTCTGCTTTCCCTTCTGCAACTGTGCTGTTTCTGATTTTATAGCCACATATTTATTCCATTGATTTTTTTAATCACCGTTAGTTTCAGCCACGATGCCGTGTTGGGTGACAGAAGGGAGAAAATGTGAATACACTGTCCTCCCCAAACCTGGAGCAGGTACAGCCGGGTGGCAGTTCAGGCTTGGCTTCTCATCTGAGAGCTGGAGCTGTGTTTCTAACAATACAGCACCCACCCAGCATGAAATTGTAATGGATCACGCCTTGCCCTAGGTCCTTGGCTTATCCTTGGTTGACACTGAATTAAAGGACATGATGTGGGACTCAATAAATCTCTAACCTGCTGTCCCAGAGACAAGTATTACCAACCGCACCACGCTGACACACGAGATTAGTGGAAGAGGTGCCCTCAGTGCCAGAGGCAGAAATGGGTCAGCTCCTATTTGGAAAGCTCTCTACTTGAAGTGAGTAGCGATGCAGCCTGTAGGAATTAAAGGCCAAAAATCCTGTGTTTCTGCCTCGGAGCCTTGCTGAGATTCACAGGCAGTGAGTCCTCAGCAGCTGAACAGGGCCATTTGTGTGGTGGATATTAGCTTTGTGAATGGCATTTTATTAGAAATTAGGTAGCAAAATTAGGAAACAGTCCATCTTAGCAGCTGCACTTAGCAAGTGTGAAACTCCTTGCTACCTCCGAAGTCCCTAAATTTGTGTAAAGTATATCAGCAAAGAATTGTTTATTAAAGGCTTTATTGTAAACTTTTTAAATGCAATACCAGTGTCCCCACTGCTTCTAATAACTGACTGCAGCAACAACACAAATCTCATATCCATTCCCCTTTCCCTCTTCCCTTTGCCCTAATCAAATCCTTTATTCATGCTTTTTCTGACATACCAGGTTTTCTGGCTCGGTTCAGCAGTGACTAAATAACTCTTCAGTAACAAAACAGTGCTGTCTTTGTTCTGGAAAAGTGGAGAAATGAGAAGTATAATCTTGAACTAAGGAAGCTCGCAAGTGAGAAGCCACGTGTATTCTGCACAAGCTGGGTTGAATTTACCAATGCAGCCTAGAAAGAGAGCAAAGAAAGAAAACAAACTCATTTGTTGTTTTGTTTTACCACCTCTTAAATGACCCAAGGCCCCTCAGAGCTGATGGTGTTTTGCTGGTTAAACTGATGATACTCATCTGCCTCTCATACGTTTGCCTTATTTCTCCACTCTCCCACTGTCTGTTCGCTCTCCCACGCTGCACATGCTCATCCTGCCAGTCGGGATCACGAGGAGCCCTGATCATGTTCTTTCTCCTGCGTAGCATCATGTCTTCAGCTGGTATTTTGGACAGCAAATCATCCCCAAAGCTGCACTTCACTTAGGACAGCCTACTGTGCTTCTTCCATCATGTGGGCCCCTCCAAAGACAGCTCAGCTGAGCAATACGTGCATCCTGTAAGGAAAGCATAACTGTATCACTTACTGCGTTATTTCAGTAAGTCCAATTAATTTACTATGCTTGCAGAAAGCAAAACCGAAACATGAAGTGTTATCCCTGCTGTGTGAATCCTCAGGACAAGATGGCATAGCCTGTGCTTTCCATGGTGGCTTGGATGCCCCCAGTCTGCCTGTGCTGCTGGGCTGGCTGCAATCCCTCTGGGAGCATTCAAACAGGGAGAACTCACTGGCCACAAAGGTGTTCCTGCTGCGAGCTGCAGGTGGGACAGAGGAGGCAGATACACTCGAGCTGGGGGCAATCCCCTGCTCCTCCCTGGAGCTGGTGTAGCCAAGAGTTGAGCTGGAGAGCAAAGCCCTGTTTTACGTGCTGGTGACCTCGCAAAATCTGCACAGACATTCAAGGCATGCAGCAGGCAGGAAAGGGGAGTGCAGGACGGGTGGAAGCCAGATGTGAGCTGGCTCATTTGAAGGTTTGTGCACAGACCTGGGCAGTATTGCTTTGTCTGCTCTTTGGAGTCTGCCCCTTGAACCCCTCCACAGCATGTGCACCCATGGTACAGTTGATTCCCCTTGGAAATTTGGCTTCTCCAGTCATCAGATGGTGTGTGTAGTCTGCTCTGTGTCTGGCTGTGACTCTGTCCTGGCAGGATGTGCTCCTGCTCTAGGTCTGGCCCTGAAAGGCAGAAAGATCTGCCCTCACAGAGCCTGCTCTCCGGGAGAAACCTCTGAGCTGGCTACGGGGCACTGAGCCTAGTGGGGAGGGAAGGCAGGGACAGCCTGACAAGGAACCCAACTGCCTGAGAAACCAGCTGGAGGCTCCTCACAGGAGCAGAACATGGGTGCAGAGCCAGCTCACAGAGCTGATGAGAAGAAAGGCACCTGGAGAAGGATGTATTGATCTCACAGCAGTGTAGAGGCTCAGTAAAACCAAGCCTAAAAGGAAGGACTTGTCTCCCAGTCATGAGTGAGAAGAGAGTTTGTTTTAACCCCTTTTTGGTGGGGGGGTAGATTCAACCCTTTTACTATAGTTCTTTATTCCAGGAGTTCATTGTTCAGGAGTAGGAGGCAGTCACAGGGGCTTCTGGTGATGGGTAGGGCTTGGGTAGATCCTCCTCAAAGGTCTTGAGCTTCGGAAAACCCATGGCCAGATTTATCCCTTCAGCCACTTTCTGTGGCCTTCTTTGGCCAGTCAGGACTGGTTACATCAGCACCAAGCCAGAGCAACTTCTGGGCCTAACCAGTGACCCCAGTGGGAAGGCAGTCTGGTGGACTGGAAGCGTGCAGTGTCCCAGCAGTGTCCCAGCAGCGCTTTGCAGAGCAGGTCCCCAGGTTTCCAGCCTGCTGGGATATGTTGCTGTAGCAAATCGTGTTTCCCAGATTTTTCTTCATTGGTGGGAGCCTCGTGAAACATGGGGCTACCTTCTGCTCTTTCCCATGTCTTCGGGGCTCTTTGGGTACTATGGGCCTGTTTTCTCCATCAGGGTGGTTTCCCTGTGTGTTCCCCATGGGAAGAGCCATCAGTGTGGTTGTGACACTGGAATTCATTACGAGATGACTGTGACAGCTTCAGGAAATAAACAGTGGGAGCAGATGGGCTTCCAGAGACCAGAAATCCCGTTTCTCTATGAACATCCTCAATAATTGGATGCATGCAAAAACAAAGGAAGGAAGGAAAAAATGCTGAAGGCTTGGGACAGCCTGTGGGCAGAACTGCCTTAACACACGAGTGAGCCTTTTCTGGTGGCTTCAGCGTGGTGGACACCTGCAGAGCTGTACATGAATCACCTGATATGCTCTTTGTTTCACTGTGCTGTTACTCATTGAGCTGTTGCAGGAACCTTTCCACCCTGCCACCCCAAAGCATGGTTATCCTTCAGGACTTGGCGTTCCATCAGCTTGGTGGTGTGACCCAGTTACCTGATTTAACAGGGACATTTGTTTCTCCTTTAAGGGCGCTGTTGTGAAAATATTCTCTTCGCTTCTTTGGTCTTGAGGCAGTGACTGAACCCCATTCCCCTTGCCCCTGCCCCATCCCACCCTGCCTATCTGTAAATCCTGTTGTTCTGTGTTGAAATGCCTTGGCTGCACCAAAAATTACATCCTCAAGGGTGGTATCTGGCAGTACGTAGAAGACAGGAGAACTGGAGAAGGCAGTGGAAGTGATGGCCATCTAAGGCATTAGGTGCTGCTCACAGCAAACCCTCTTGGCCCCATACCCTTTCTAGCCAGTTTTGATTTTTTTCTTAGAAGGAATTTTACACTTTGATGCATAAATAACTGCTGTGATAAGTTTTGTGTTTTCCATAGCACTTCTGAGTTGTGCTGGAAGACGAAAAGCCTAAAATCTAATTTATTATTTTTTTTGAAAGGCCTCAATATTCTCAGGATAGGGAGTCAATCTTCCAACCATTTCTGAAACTGGTGGTAACTTGCTGATTTTCTGGAGATGACATCTGGTGTCTCCCAGAGGGCTAAGACACACAGTGATACCCCTCTTCATATTGAGAGTGTGCTGTCCTGGGTTTGCTCCCTGAGAAGCGGCAGATTGCCCTAAAAGACACTTGAATTTTGCTCCAGCCACCACTCAGCCACAAACTCACACACAGTGATTTAAATTGCCAGTGCAAATGAAAGTTGTTTCAAACAGCTCCTTGTCTGTAGCAATAAACTAAAATGAAGAGCTCCAAAATATGCAAAGATGCAAAGTAATCCTGGCAGGGGGGAGTTAATCAGGCATTAAAACCCAGGGCAGAGTCCAGGCAGAGATTAGAGAGCTGCTCTTTAATCAAAGCAGCTGAGCTTATGTGTGCCTGCTAGTAACACTGCTTTTCAACCTGGAATTGGAGTTAGAAAAGCAGGGATTTCCTGTAATTCCATTAATACTATTATTATTTGTGCAATGATCTGGAAGCATTCTCTTCAACTGTGGTCTGGGATCAGGTGCTGTCAACCCAACCTCCTGCTCCTGCCAGGGCAGCAGTAGAATGGGAAGATCCTGCCTGGCTTGGTCTGTCACATTGCAGGAACCATGGCAAAGCATTTCTTGTGAAGGGGAACAGCTCACCTGGGCTTTGGTGCCAACCCCCTGTGCTGGTCACAGTGAGGACAATGCTCTTTCTTGGATGCTCTCTTCTCTGGCAGCACCCACGTGCCAGGGCCTGGAAAGCACAGGCCTCCAGAGATCTGGTTGTGTGTAATGCCCAGCCCCTGCCGTGCTCGCAGTGATTTGGTGGTTTGGTGTGTAAGCCGGGAGCTCAGTCCCAGAAAGCATTCCCCCATCACCTGGGCTGGGGATGAGGGTTTATGTGGCCTGCAAGGCTCCATCACCAAGCAGGAGTGTTGCTGCTGAGTGGCTTTAGCCCTCAGGCACAGCCACGCACTTGGGCAGACCAAAAAAGGACCAAAAGCCACTTGAAGGTGTCAGCACTGAACACACAGCAACACCAGCAGCTGCCTGCTGCCTAATGGAGCTGTGCAGATGTGAGAGCACAGGATTAGCAGGGCCCTGAGCTCCTCGCTGTCAGGATTTGAGGATGGATTTGAGCTGAGCAGCTCAAGCACAGGGCAGCTGCCCCTGCGGTCGGTGCTCGGTTCCTCCTGGCCCTCCTGCCCTGAATGCCAGTGAGTTTCCCCTCTCCCCAGGCTGCCTCTCTGCACGAGTGCCTCTCTTCCCAGCTCTGGCAAGGTCTCCACTCACCAAGCAGAGCTGGTGCTTACTGGAGCTTGCTGGACCCTCCTGGGTGCTTACTCGAGCAGAGCTCTTTATGGCACTGGGAAGGCTGCCAGGTTTGTGAGAAATGGCACCAGGTTTGCACCTCCACGTCCACATGGTCTCTGAGAAACTGCAGCCCAGACTGTTTGGTCCTTCCTAGTGCCTGGACAGGGCAGGTTGTTACCAGCCAAGCAGAGGGGTTGGTAGAGAAGGAGCTCATTTTTGGCAGTTTTCAAACTTTTTGGGGCTCGGGCTTTGTTCAGATAGCAGGTCAGGCAGACACAAGTTGGCTTTTCTCATCTCTGGTCCTGGAAATCTTCTTGTCCAATACTGGCTGCAATCTGTGCCTTTTGCTGTCAACCCTCTGCATGTCCATGCTGATCCATTTGAACAATGGTGTTTGAATGAGCTTTGCCCATCAGTTGCTCCGAGATACTTCAAGGAACAGAGAAATAGAGCAAGTCCCTTTATTTCCTGCAATGGTTTTCAGGTGCCAGTGACAGCTGGCTTGAGAGAGTAGATACAAGTCTGCTTGCTTCCTGATTTTTTAACTAAACTGCAAATAGTTCACTGTTCATTGATCATTACCTGTCTCCTCCCTAGCAGATGGATATGTATTGGGGACATTCCTCATTTTTCAGGATGAGAGAGGGGCTTTTCTCCATCCTAGCATTATGCAGCCATTAGAAGTGCTTGCCAGAGGCACTGTCTGCAGATGGGTAGTGAGTGGCTCGCTGGCTGACCTGGCCCTCTGTTCTTAAGTTTGGCTTTTCTTGATGTTAATGATCCTCACCGCTTTCCAGCTAGGATAGTGCTGTATATTGTGGGCCACACAGAGTGCTAAAAGGAAATAAAACATTTGGGAATTGGCCCATGCAAACAAAACTCAATCGATCTTCATCTTGAAATTCAACAATAAATAAAAGGAGGTAAAGATATTTGCAAGGACACCACCTTGTTGCTTTTCCATGCTAAAAGGCTATGAAATAAGGAGTGGAGATGTGTGTGCAGACACATGAGGATGCTGCTGGGCAGAGTGATCTCCAGGTCCTATGCTGACACCCTGCCCCTCTCCATGGTGATGGGCTGCAGTACCCACTCCTTGTTGATTGATGCTTATTGCCATCAGGACTGCAGGGCAGAAAGCGTGCTGAAAGCAGGCCAGCCACAAAAACGGCTCTTCTGAGTTGATTTCTGCTGTGTTAAGAGGAAAACACACTATAAAGGAAAATACAAGAGAGAGCTGGAACAATCAAAGGCAGCATAGGGGAGAGACTGCTAAATAAAAGCAGTGGCAGTGATGTGCCCCCAGCAAGGAATCGCTGCCTTCTCCATTAAGAGTTAACACTGGATCAGCACAATCCCTATTTTTAACTGTCTCCAGCAGTTTCCTAGCAGCCTGCTTTGACTGGGTTATGCTGAAGGCCTGCCTTAATGTTAGTGCCATTGGGGAAAAGAGGAATTCCTATGCTGGCCCGGGAGCTGCAGGACATTCCCAGAGCATCCTGCTTTGCTCATTGCCTTTTCCAAAGTTTCTGTCTGGTTGAAATAAGAGCCCTTCCAAAATTTCCAAGCAATTAAATTAAAACTCCTTGGAAGGCAGGCCTGGATTGCCTTTCAAGAAGGAAGGCTGACTGCAAGCAGAGTTAGCAGTGCTGGTGTTGAACTGTACAGCAATGCTTGGAGCAGTTTGCCCTCCCATGGCCAGTTGGAGCTTGCAGCTTCTACTCTCTGGTGCTGCCACAGAGGTTTCCTTTGGCTCAGATGGATTCAGACTCCGGATTAGCATTGTGTTCCTTGCCTGAGTCTTTACTCCAACTCCAGGAGAAGCTGCCTGAAAGGGAGAGCAAGGGATTTGCTGGAGCAAAGCTCTCTCATGGAGAGTGCCCAGCACGGCCTTCTCCAGCAGCACCTGCTTCCTTGCAGGCAGTTTTGGCTTCTTGGGGATATCATGGTCCTGTTCTGCATTTCGTGGTTTGGTCACTTGTTTGTGGTTTATTGAGGTTCTTGGGTAAGTTACAAAATACCCAGAGCTGCTGTGCCTCAGTGGGAGCACCTGACAAGTGATTGCAGGCTGAAGCACTGCCGCATATGAGCTCTCTGGACACATCTTCTGCATTCACAAGACAAGGGGAAATGGCCTCAAGTTGTGCCAGGGGAGGTTCAGGTTGGACATCAGGTAGAATTCTTTCACTGAAAGGGTGATTAATCATTGGAACAGGCCATCCAGGGCAGTGGTGGAGTCACCATCCATGGAGGTGATCAAAAAAGGAGCAGACGTTGCCCTTTGCAATATGGTTTAGGGGGGTTGGCAGTGTTGGGTTAAGGGTCAGAGGTCTTTTCCAGCCGTTGTGATTCTGTGGTTCATGGACCCCACTGTGAGATGATTCCTGCACTCTGGGGCCGGAGCCCTCACACACCTCTTACATTTGAGCAACCCCACTTCAGGGTGTGCCTGCACCTGGGGTGCAGAGAGCAGGTTGGCCTGGCATGGATGGGATCAACAGAGCCACAGAGGAAAAGGGGATGAAAATACGAAATGATTTTGCTTTTTGTCAAGGTTTTGCTTGGGAAAACAAGAGATTAAATACATGCTCTCAATTTCTGCACTTTTTTTTTAAATTGCATTTCCTGAGATTCAGACTTTCAGGCATTTAAGCAGAAGACAGACAGCAGCAGATAGGCTGACTTCTGCCTCCTGCCCACCATCTTCAGTGACATCCCAGTAAACAACCAGGTATGAAGCACTGATGCTTCTTTCCATCATCCATCTCTCAAAAAACTCTTTTTCTAATTTGCCCTTTGAATTTGCTGGGTTTCTCTTCCCCAGCATCTTCAGAAGATTCCCAAACCCCAGCTATCCCTGCAGCCCCAGACTACCTGCAGTGGATTTCTAGGCAGTATGTGCATGACAGCAGTTCTCTCCCTGGTGTCCTGTGGTGTCCCCAGCCCCACTCTCCAGGAGACAAAACACAGGAATCTGGTCCCTGTTAACGGGCCATTAGCACCAGCAACACCCAGAGTTGAATGTCTTGATCTGCCAGCAGTTACTGTGCAGTGTCCAGTGCAAGTGTGGAAAGCCACATGATTTTAATGACAGGGTGTCCATTGAAGTCTCTGGTTTGCAGGAGGTTGTGATAATTTCCTCTTTCTCCCAGATAAAAGAAATGCAGAGTAAGAGAAGTTCCTTGGCCACTGCTGGGTGGACACTTTGAATATCTCATTTAATTTACTAGATAATGATCACATTTATGGAACAGCTTGTTTCAATTTTCTCATTATCACTAACCGAGATGATAGCTTATTTAATCCACTTCTGCACCACTTCACAGACAATGAGAAATGTGGGAAGGAAAGTCATTCAGGAGAGCATGTGGAGCCCTGGCATAAGCAGGTTGATGCAGAGGAACCTTCAGTCAGGAAGCCTTAGGTTTCTGATGAAGGTCACTAAGAGGAACTGAGTAATTTTGCAGGACCTGTGCTGTTGTCCATTCAGGACCCAGGTCATTCTGGAGTTCAGTGGCTGAACCAGATGCCAAAGCTTTTTCTCTGAGACAGTAAGAAGTCTGTGCTGTTAAAAGACTGATATATTGTCTGCCAAAAGGACTGAAGCAAATGATGAATGAGATCAGAGATGAATTTGCTCTAATACTAATACGTTATATGTAAGAGCACAGAGTGTTTCCGCTGATTCTGAAAGAAATTTAATCCTCTGCCACTGAGAAGGAAATGGGTTTGTAAGTCTGAGGAAGGAATGCATCATAATCCCAGAAGAAGTAGGCAGTGATTTCTTGGCACTGGAGATTTGGCAGGATTTTGATGTGAAACAGGAGCGGGTTTAGCCAGTAGATTCCAGCAATGGCAAATGGGGTGAAGGACACCTGTGGTCTCTTGGCCGTCCCTGGGCTGTTGTGTCTGTTTTCATATCCTTGCCCATATAATGGTAGCAAGATTAATTACCCAGTGTTTTCACATGGAAGAGAGCAAGTTCTCATGCTGCTAAACCACCTCCTTCCCTGATCCCAGGGCATGTAAAGCCCTGCCATGGGAGAGGATGGGATCCCAGCTTCACTGTCAGCCACGGAGGAGAACCACCTGATGGCCCAAAGGGAACTGCCAGAGAGCTCTGACATCTTCTCTTGATTTGTCCAGTGTGACAAACAAACAAACCCACCAGCTGTCCAAAGCAGTGCAGGGAGAATGTGACTGAAGGATTATATCCACATTCACACTTCCAAGAAATAGCACCTTTTCTGAAGGCTTATGCAGACCCCTGAAGTGTAAAGTAAAATTATCCTTCTTATTTTATTTGGCTTCTAAAGAAGGAGGTACACAGGAGGGCCCTGAAGTATTCAGACACTGAGCTGTGTTCAATGGTCTCTCCCTAGAACCTTCTGGAGAAGTCAAATGAAAAGCCAAGTGTGCATTGCAGGAGGATTTGTTTTTCCAAATAGAAATTATAAGACAAAGAGAAAAGCTGTGTTTTCAAAAGCAAGGAACTCTTTGGACTCCAATTGTAAATCAGACCTTCAGTCTTTCCTGCATCCATTATATAAAATATCTGCTTGACCTGTAGCTGTTTAGGAATCATTCTTTAAATATTCTTTCGAGCACCAGCGTCAGAGCTCTGTCTAAAAAGTCCTTTATAATGGGCTGTTCTGCCTTCAGCTCCTACTCATTTTATGCTAATTGCTGACAAGTCGTAATTTTCCAGTAAACCACTCAGAATAAGCTCCATGCAGATATTAATGATACAATAACTCTTTGAGCAGCCACTGAGACTGAAACATGAAAAGCAAAGGGCATTTCCTTTTGGGATTTGACCCCCTGATGTACAGCCTGTCTTCTAGGAAACAGGCTCAAACTCTGTGTGTGGATGGTTGGTTCTAATCTCCAGATCACAATGATGAGTTGAGCAGTTACCTACAGGATTGGCTGCATTAGGATGGCACTACCTGGGCTGCAATTCCTGCCCAGACTTGGGGGAATGAGGTGCCCAGATCCCACCAACTTTGGTAGCAGGCAGTGCCGTATTTACTGAGGATTTCTGGAATCTGAGCTGTTAGCTCTGGTTCTGCTGGCTGCACCTCTACTCCAGCCTTACAGAGGGGTGACTGTGAGCTGTGTGACAGAGCTGTGTGACACGGAGGGGTGGCCAGGGTGCCCTGATGGTCAGTGGAATGGTCAGACATGCCTTGGGGCACCACTGCTGCCTTAGGAAAGCACCCGACTGCAGGAAGGTCCAGGAAGGGAAGCGCCAGGAGGAACTTCTGGCCAGACCACCTAAGCTAAGGAATAAAGCCTCCCGTGCATTTAGCCCTGCAGACACACATCTGGTGTCCAGTGGTGAGTGGGGGAAAGTCTACAGGGTGAGCTCGTTCCAGGAAGCTTTAGTCTTATTAGTTTTTGGAGGAAGCCCAGGAAAAATTCCTT
This sequence comes from Daphoenositta chrysoptera, assembly GCA_013397915.1. Lineage (NCBI taxonomy): Eukaryota > Metazoa > Chordata > Aves > Passeriformes > Daphoenositta > Daphoenositta chrysoptera. The sequence goes on along the minus strand of VZRO01001737.1, from coordinate 287,592 downwards.
TGGAAAGCTGAAAGGTATTATGGCAGGATAGCTGCTAAATAACTTGGTATTTGCCCTTGGAGACCAGCTCTCCCAGCTTTACAAAAAATTATATAATCTGATTCTCTGGTTTTGTGTCACTGCAGGCCCAGTGTAGTGTTTTCTGCAAAAGGATCATGATATTCAACAATTGCCGTCATATTTCCATTCTTTTTTTATTGGTAGAACAAAAAGGAAGATTAGAAAGAAAATGCTGAAAATGTAAAGTCTTATTGACTTGCTTCTCCTTGGAGTCCAGTAAGTTGTGGAACACTGTAGATTTTTCAGTCCTTTCAGTTACTTTATTAAGTAACTCCTAGTATCACTTATGGGTGTTTAAAGAGAGGAAAATAGGATTTCTCCTGTCTGCCAATTAATTTATCGCGATTAGCACACAATCTTCAGGGCATCACCACCACCTGTGGGCCTCTCCTTCTTCCTCTGCTTACCACCACAGCTCTCTGGGGTATCTGTTGAGCTGTTAACTCAGGGCATTGTCCCCACCTGGAGAGGCCACTCGTTGACATCTTGTCTGGAACAAGCTGAGGATATCCTTGGGAGACCATGTTGAAGCACAGGGGAGCAGCCAAGCTGGAGCTTCAAGGGAAAGGCAAGTAATCAATTCTTACAAATAGCTCAGCTCATGGTGGAGTTGAACAGGTTAGGAGCTGATGAATATCTTCCTCTTCCTTCCTTTGGTTTTGAATGGACAGGCTGTGCTCTAAGACAAGCTCTAAGCACCTCTAACCTGCAGGGAAGGCTCAGTTGTCCATTTGGGCCCAGGGCTGGCACTGGCTGTAGCTGGCAGAGGATGAGGGGATCCAAACAAGTGGTTTCTACTACTCAAAGTGACCGTGCAGTATTGCCCCTCCACCTGCAGTGCTCTGCTGCACATCCTGCCTGGTGAAGGCATCAGGAGGGAGTGCCAAGGCCCCCACACAGCTCTGACGTCTGTTCCACACCCGTGAGCGAGGGCTGAGTCACCCCCAGGCAGGTCCTGGCAGAAAATCTCTGTGACTCAGGAACAAGGTGGCTGGGAAGAGCCACCAAACAAGGGAGGCTTTCTCCTTGCCACCACGCTGCTGATCCTGATCTGCTGAGGGGCAAACAGGACATTCAGACATGCTCTTAGGCTTAGGAAGGGAAAGGAATGAGTAGAAAACAGGAGAAAAGAATGAGAGTAGGCATGGAAGGAAGAAAAACATTTTGATCTGGTGGGCTATACAGTTGCCTATACCAAAGTCTCGTCCCTGTCATCATCATACCTGTGACACAAAAGAGGCTTCAGTGCTCACCAGAAAACTGATGAAAGGTGCACAGTGCTTAAAGCAGAGGTTGGAAAGCTTTGTGAAACACTGGTGAGCAGTGCCTAACAAGCATTTTCTGCTTCGGAAGATAGTGCACAGTGGTGGGAGAGCAGTGCTGAGCCTCAGCCTGTGCCATGGGGGGCATCCTGGGGAGCAGAGGGGCTGGGTTTGTGGCAGTAAGCAAGGATCTGGGCAGGGTACACACCATGGGCATTTTAGAGGGCCATGGCCAGGAGGCAGCTAATGTTGCATCTGGTCAAAGGATGAGCCAAAATGAAACTGTGGAGGCCTGAAGTGGCCATGTCCCCTATGATGTGAGTGGGTGAAGGGAAGGCCAGCCTGCACTTCCCAAACAATGTTATACTGTGGTGTCATTAGCAGACTAGGCAGCAAGGCTAAGAATTAGTCCTTTGAAGTTCCCAGCCCTCTCCCCACTCTGCTGCCTTGTGCTTGGGGCTGTTTGAGGCCAAACGGGGTCTCTGTGCATGCAAGGAGCTGTCATGCTGTCATGAGCTAGTTAGAACTGACAGATAATGCTTGATTTTACATTATAACCCATTTTTTCCCCCCACGCCGACTGTACATGTCTCTTCATGCCCAGGCTGTGTCATTTCCGTTTGTTTCCACTTCTTACATCTCTCTTTGGCTGGGCTCTGTTCCTCCCCGCCTGCGGAGCACACGTGAGGTTCCAGCCATGCCCGGAGCTGTGCAGACTTGCACAGGGATCAGGGATCACACTTGCTGAGATTCCCAGCTCGCTGCTCGCCGGGCACAGGGGCAGGGATGGCACAGGCTGCGCTGGGTGGCACCGGGCCAAGCAGGAGGCGAAGCCAACAGCTTGCCACTGCTCCCATAGTAGGTGTGGCATGATTAACAGCAAAGGTCTAAGAACAAATGAGTAATCTCCCTTTCAGTCCCAGCAATTTTGTCTTTCATTATTAAAAAAAAATTTAAAAATCCATTGGTGCTCCATTGCTGCATCCTGAAGGCCACTAAATGTCCCTTTGCTGGAACTAGATAATCTTTAAGGTCCCTTCCAACCCATTCTAGGATTCTATATAGCCCTATCATCAGCGTGGCTCCAGCTGGCTCTAAACTCCTCCCTGTGCTCACAAGCATGCATAAGACAGGAGGGATGTCCTGAGGTGCCACCAGACACAGGGATTGATGTCCCTGTGATAAAAGGGGGAGATTGATGCTCAGTTCAAATCCCCTGGGCCTCAGTCGAGAGCTTTTAAATATCTGACCACTCTTTCTCACCTGCTCTGGAAAAGCAGCAAGGCACTTGTCCAGTGTTAAACACACCAGTAGTTTTGCTGTTGATTGGCAAAGCCTGTGACCACCAGATGCATTCATTTTAAGGTGTCCCAATTTTAAGAAGATAAAAATAAAACTTATTCTGTTAAATAATTTGGCAAGTCATTTAAATCTTCCAGGAGTAAAGGCCAAGCTGTACAGCTTATGTTAAAAGAAAGAGCTGTAAAAGTGCTAAGTTTTTTTTCCTTCAGGGAAAAACCCCCACCGTTTTCAGATTGCCGTGACAAGTTTTTATGTATTTATCTTTTCCTTCCCCACTGATGTGTTGGAGATAACTAATAAGCTGGTAAGGCTGATTAAAATAGATCCAAAAATAAGACTCAGAGAGATTCCCCGCAGCCCATATCCGACAGGTCTTGTCACTTGGATGCATTTGTGAAAAGCTGGTTTGTCTCTCAGATGACAGATGCTTTGATGAGCTAATCATCTCATTTCCGTGAACTGCACATCTGTAAAAACAAAAGGGGATGAGACTCGAACAAGTGACTAAGCCCTGTTCTTGTTTGCATTGTTTCATTGCTATTATTTGAGCGGAGCTGCCGTGGAGCTGCCGTGCCCCGCAGCAGCTGACAGGTGACGTGACACGAGCTATTTCGAGCAGATGACTCCTCTCTGGGGTTCTGCTCACCACAAAGCCCACAAGAGGCTTTTTTGCCCACACCACTGGTGGTCTCTGACACCCCAAGAGCACCCAGCCTTGGCTCAGCCAGCCTCTCATCTTGTGAATGTGTTGCTCCAGCTTCGGAGGCAGATGGAAAGGGCAAAGCTGAGGAGGTGACAGCGATGCAGAGGTTCCTGGGGGTGACAGATGCTCTTCTGCATTTCCTGCACCAGTGGCCCAGTGTTCATCCCCACTGCTGGATCTCCACAAAGGCCTGAGCACCAAGAGGGTCCTCCTTGTGCTCGACACGTGTGGAGCAAGTGCTGGCCAGGGGACAGGGGTCAAGGCCCTGCCACAACTTTTTTGCCAGGGCCACCAGTTTTGTGGGGTCACCTGCTCCAGGAGGCAGTAGCTCTCTCGTGCATGTTAGCTTGGACAGAAGCTGGATGCTAAACAGGTGGTTTCCTGCCTTTGTTATTGCCAAGCCATCATTTCCCGTTATTTTTTCAGTGTTTGTGCTCAGCAGCCAGCGAGGCACAAAGATGAACAACCTCTCTGAGGTTTTCTATACATTTTCTATACTTCTTCTTTCCATTGTGGCACATTTAAGCTGAAGCACCAAGGGTTCCGAGTTCCCACAGACTGCAGAGGAACCAGGGGCAGTTCAGTGGCTCAGTCCTGATGCTGAAAGTCCTCACATCCATCCTGTGCACCAAACCCTCCAGCCCACATATTCATTCTGGAGAAGGGTCCAACAAAGAAATTTAGCGTGGTAACTAATCCGCCTTTGCTGTCCACCTCTAGTTAATTTAGATGAAATTTGCTGTACATACCTTACCAGGCAGTTATGTTTTCCTTGTTTTCCTCTTTAGCTTTGTGGTCCGAGGTTTCATTCCCTTGTTTCAGTGTTTTCTGGATTAATTTTATAGCAAAATAAATTGTAACTATGTGAATCCACCCATATGATTATCTGAATCAGGAGGTTTGTTTTTTCTTTAGTTTTTTTGTGCAATAGAGCTATGATGAAGGAGGAGCAGATAAAGATCCTTAAGGGAGGAATATGCCTAGCTACTGAGGCTGCAAATCCTCAGAAGTTTGTTTCCTTTTTTCAGTTCAAACATGAATTTAGGAGAAGGACACATTGTATGTCCCCCACCTCCGCCTGTCCAGAGCCATTTATTTCAAAGCAAGAAGGTTTTCGCTCTGAAGTGGAAGTTTAAAAGGAAATTATCAGGTACTTTCTAAACCAGTTTTGCATCTTTGTTGCTGCTTTATCTGTAGTAATTTGAAATGCTGGGGGTGGAATACCTTTTGATGGAATGCCAGCAGAAAAGTAAAGCCCAACTTTAACCCTTGGGCTCCTCTTGTCATAGCTTTGTAGAACCTTAGGATCTGTGGATTGTAAAACTTCCTTGCACTTCCCTGGCAGATGTGAGGGGAATTCAGGATGTGTGTGTCTGCCTGGCAGTGGACACAGAGCTCTGAGGGTGTTTTTGCAGGGCCAGGGTGGTGTGAAGGGAGCTGGCAGAGCTGATGGGGAGCAGCACGGGGGCTGTGGCCGTTCTCTCCCTGCTCTGTCTTTGCTGGTGCTTTGGGCCGTGTTTTCCTTTGGTGGGAGTTGCAGAGGAGCAAGAGGGGCTCACGCTGCCCCTTCTGAGGTGTTTCCAGGCTGAAAATTCAGCACTTTTGCATTAGCCAATGTTCTTGGGATGGGGTGCTGGTACAGGACTATCCCAATCCACAAAAACAAGTTGCACTGTGAGCAACCAGCCTCGGTGAGTCTCCTCCCTCCATGTTCATGGATCAGCCCTGGAACATGGCTCAGTGATGGCTTTTTCTAAGCAAGTAGTTCTTGTTCTTTTGTTTCTTTTTTTCCTATTTCTTCTTTTGTCTTAGTTAAACGTATCAACATCAGTGCACGGAAGCTACACCGTGGGCTAATGCTGCTGCCAAGCAAGAGTTAAAGCATGGCCATTCCCCTTTTCCATTTCCTTACTAACAGATTCAGACCTCGGCATCTATCAAAATAGATGCTGGAGCCAAAAGCTAGCAAAGGTGGAAATGATCTCTGCAGGGCAGGCTGCTGTTTCCTGTGATCTGGTCTCAGGCCAAGCAGATACGGCTCCAGCTGCAGCCCCCGCTTGTGCTGGAGATGTTTGCAAAGAGCTGCCACTGTACCCAAGGCTGGAGCAGCCCAGGGAACTGTCTGTGCAACACAAAAACAAAACAAAACCAGGAAAGAGCAGATGTCCTACCTAGAAGTGTGGGTTTGGACCGAACACACATAAAAGGATGTTACGGTTGTGGGTTGCAAGGGTCACCTGTCCCTTGGGAACCAGCTTTAGCTTACAGAGGAGTAAGGTGGGGAGACAAAAGTCTGGAGGAAAAGAGTTTGGTGGAGCTACATCTGAGTTGCAGAAACGCAGGGAAAGGCAGCTACTTCTGATCCTTGAGGTGTGAGATGGGGGAATGCCAGCCCCTGGAATCCCATTTAAGGACAGTGGAAGCTACACCAAAAGCATTGGGAAACGCTGTGAATGAAAAGGGTGCGTGATTCCATCGGGCACTTGGAGGCTTGTGGAGGGAGCTTACCTAAGTCAATTAGCAGTACTCATGTGCCCTGGTATGCAGGAACCCGACCAGCAGCACTGAGGCTTTTAAAGCCAAATCTGATACAGTTTTGAGCACTCCTGGAAACAGGAAGGTGTGCAGGTCTCCTTTGAAAGTGCTTCATGCTGGAATATTAACTCAGTTTTTACAGGGCTGCCAACACACGTAGCTCCACCAGCAGAAAAGGAGGAGAGGTTGCACCGGTTACAAGAATGGCGTACAGACATCCAGTAAATTTTAAATTTGGCTCATCTTGACTTATTTAAAGTTGATTAAGCAAAGGTTGGTGTTGAACCACAGTAAACTACTCTCAAATAAAGGGATACAAATTAATCCAGTAGGTAATTAGCTGGATCTAGAACACCCAGGTTGCATCTTTGCCTGCCCAGTTTTCTGTTAGGTTTCCTTTTGCATTTCAGACTTTCTCTGTATTATTTCCTCTGTGCCAGTGAAGTAATTTTAGATTCCTGTTCTTTAGTGGTTTGGGTTTTTTCTGTGGACATTTAGTGTAAAAATTATTTAGCCCCCTGCCCTCTAAAGCTTGTGCTCAAATCCTTCTCCGTGCTCACTCCTCGCAGCTCTGTACCACGGTGTGCTCGCTGCTCGAGACGGCTTGGGAAGCACTGGGGGTTAGAAATTCAAGCTCTGTGCATACAGGTTTTTGCATGGAGAAGAGAAGCAGAGTGTTCTCAATGTCCAGAGCACCTGAAGGACAGGTATAAGTCACTGGTGTTGTTGCATCTGCGAAAGGTTTGGTATTGACAGAAGTTTACTTACAGCTCTTACCCTAATGCATTTAACATCTCCCTGAGTTTGAAAAGTGCTTTGAGATCTTAAGATGGATTGGTCTTTCTAGAAAGAAAAAAACATTGCTATATTCACCTTCTTTTTCAAACCTTTTATTATAATTGCTCTCTGCAAGCACCAAATTCATGGAAAAAAATGTATAAAGCATTAAAAAGTCATTGCTGTCTGTCTCCTTTCCCCCACAGATTGCTGAAGTTTCTCAATTTTGTACTCAGTTTCCATCACTTGGGAGACACATACATCAAGCCAATAGGATCCATAAATATTCTTAATCCCACTTTGCTGGCAATTTTTTCTTGCTTTAATCTAATGCAAATGGGATCCCAATTCATTTGAGAAGCCACACTTCTGCCTGGCTGCCTCGGCAGCAGTCCCAAATAAGCCACACTTATTTCATGTTTACATGATCTCTAGACTTTGAAACCCTTCAAGGGCACCCCAAAATACACCCTCAGTTTCTACCAGTTTGCAGGCACTGGAGGAAATACTGGAGGCTGTTCAGAACAACAGCCTCGAGGCAGAGATCGGGGTGTACTGGAGACTCATCTGGCCGTGCCAAAAAAAGGAAACGCTGCGTTTTAGGAGGGTTTCTCAAGCACCGTGGGCGTGGGGGGTGGGCTGGCAGAGTTGTGACGGCTGCAGCAAGTGGGACCAGCCAGGGGTGGCTGCAGCTCCCGGTTCTGAGCGGGGCTCTGGCCTCACCACGCCATCCAAAGGTGTGTTCCCTGCGTGGCAGAACATGTCACCCTCATGAGGCTTCCCAACGCCACGCAGATCTGGAGCTGGTGATTTGCTTCTGGGACCACTGCCATGCCTCGGGGTGCCTGACGGGAGGGTTATTTTTGTTCTTTGCAGAAGACACTGTTTTCCAAATGGATCGTAAGAAGCAAAATGTGCTCGTAGGTGTTGAAAGAGCAAATGCTTTTGCGTTTGACTGCACTGTGCTTTTTCTGGTTTCTCTGCTCCTTGGAAGCGAACGGGGGCTTTCATCAGGATTTTAAATTCTGGGTCCTTGTGCACTGGCTTTGTCCAGGTAACTGCAGTGAGGACTGTGATTTTGAGGGGAAGGCAATTGAAGCAGTGACTCACAGAACAGAACTTCTTAGGCACCCTCTGCTTCCTCAGCCAAGTTTTGCCTTTTACATTTTCCTGGGTCTTTTTGGTTTTGGTTCAGAAGCATTCATGCTCTCACACGCCCACAGGGGGTTTCTAGAGCTCCTTTAGGGCAACAGCTGTGCCTTATTTGAAGCTCATTTCATTTGCTCTCAGGGAGATGTTGGTGACCCACTCTGCAGCATTCTGGGGCAGCCTGATGTGCCATGTCCTGCCCATGGTGCTCTCATTACCTGCTCTTTCTCTGTTCTGTGCCAGAGACCCTCCTGGACCCATCTGTGCCTGCCCTGGAGGTTGCTTCTGGTGCATGTTTTTTTTCATGCCTCTGGCTTTTAGCTTGGGTTTCTCCAAGTCCTTCCCATGAAGTCCTTGGCACCTCCTTATACACTGATTTTGGAGGATCGTGGCCCTGGTTTTCTGCACTGTAATTTTTGGATCCATTTGGAGATTTGTTTGTCAGCAGGTCCCTATGGCTGGCCTGCTCTCCTACACCAGCACGCTTCTCCTCAGCCACCAAATGTGCTGGTGTGTCAGGAAATCCTTCCCTGACTCATCCTTCTGATCCTTTTAAACTACCCACTCCAAAAGCACATTGTGGGCTGGGATGAGGAACTCACCCAGGCATGAACAGTGCTGGTGCCTTCATCCAAGCCTCTCCAAAGCTTCTGGAAAGGAGATAGTGGAGAGTGGGACATGAGTTTGTGTCTGGACTGGATGCTGAGGAAGAGCCCTGAATTTGCTGAACCAAAGAGGCCTTTACCTTCACATGCTGGAAGGCAGGTTTGGCTGGGCGAGTGTCTGGGGAAAGGCTGAGTCTGATGGTCAGACACTATTCTCTGCTGCTGCTGTTTTGGATATGGTGATACCTCCCCTTTCGTTCAGTACTTTTTAAAAGTACTTTTTAGTGAGGTCAACAAAAACCATTTTTCATGTGCATTTTTCACACAGTGGAGGAGAAGGAGCTGGTGGGGCTGCAAGTGGGGCTGTCCCTCCCATCACAAACTGGGTCCTCACTGGGTACTCTGGAGGCAGAGCTGGCACTCAGTGAATGGCCAGAAAGAAATCCACAGCATCCACAGCCTCTGCCACTGGTCATGCAGGGTTATCAAATCTTTCCTGCTGTTAAAACCCCATCAAAATGGAAACAGCAGCTTCAGAGAATTTTTTCTCTCCATCATTTCATTTACCAACCATCTGAGCTCTGGTTGCAGGCTCTGTCTCTGGAACAACCTTCCTGGGTGGGTGGATATTGTCTCTTTTCCCCATGAATTCTTCATGGCACTGTTGATCTCCTGACTTAAATTTTTGGTGCAATTAAGGAAAGCAGTATCATCAAACTGTCTGTGCAGGAAAGTGATGATCAGTGACAGCCTGAATGTGTCACATCAGCAACTTCCTACAAGGCACTCGCTACCTCCACAGAAGTTATTTGCAGATAGTTTTAGTTACTCTTTGACTTGCCCAAAGGGGAAAGAGTTGCTCAAAAATGAAAGAGGTCAGTGGGGCCTGCAGAGATTGCCTCTTATTTCTGTATGGTCTTGGTAGGTTGTGCTTTCCCAGCCTGTGAAAGGGAGGATGTTCTTACCTGATGGAGATGGGAAGTGTGTTGAGATGTGCAGCACAAGTGTGGCAGAGAGAAAGGTCAATAGGCCCAGAGCTCTGCAGTGAACCCAAACCACACGGGGCAGAGGTTGGGCAGAGCTGCCACTCCTAGAGAGGGAAGGACACAGCTGAGGTTCTCCTTGCTCCAAAATGAAGCCAAAGGGGAATTCCAGCAGGCAGCCATCACTAGGAAACAACACAGTGCCTGCAGAGTGGCCCGAGTGCTGCTGCTGTGCACAGAGCACCACTGGCACCCTGCAAGTTCAGCTTCCAAAGCAGATGCTGACACTTGTCTCTTCCTCTTGGGGCTGGCTGGGAGCAGGGCTCTCCAAGCCTGGTGTCACGAGGGTGGCAGTGCTTGCACATGAACGTGTGTCAGGTGGGAGACATAAGTGGCAAAGGAGCCTTACAGAGGAAGAAGCCTTTGCAGAGAAGTGTTATTACTGGTAGTTGTGTTTGTGTGTCTGTTTATTTTATTTAGCCTCCAAACAATGTTGTTTTTTTTTTTTCATTTTAAATACTATTTGAGCCCGGATTCAAAGTGACCTCCTGAGGTAATGGTTCAGATAATTCCTGGCAGAGAACAACTTTTAAGTAAAAGCTGGAGTCCCATAAAGAGGCCTTGAAACATAAGCCATCACTTCATTTTCCCTAGGTACCTGTGTGCCTGGAATACATCCTCTTTATACTCCTTTGTTTGAACTCTAGAATGGGTGACAGAGTTATTAATTAAAACTGTGGCATGCACAAGGTTTGGAAAGGGAACAAGAAATGCAAAAGCAGTGATTTCTTCTTCCTCCTCCTCTCCCTCCCCTGCAACTTATTCTATTCTTGGATTTCCATGTGATATCTTGTCCCGCAAATAAAAAACCCAACCCACCTCCCCCATCCAGACTTATTTTGAGGAGGTGCTTGGGAACACCTTTTGCTTTGAACTGAATCGTTGCTTTATTTCCTAGGTATGCAGGCAGCAGCAGGGACCCACCCACCTGTTCCTTGGATCAGGGCTATTGGCACTGTGCAAATATAACACAAAAAGGCATGTAGGCAGCAAATCCCTGGTCTGGGGATATGGGGGAAGTTCACAGAAACACATTTTTCTTTGGGTTCAGAGCCCTTTTTGAGACAATAGTGGCCACTTATGTTGCCTTCATCTAGGTCAGGCTCCTGAAGTGGAAAGATGTAGAGCAAGTTACAGGTCAAATTAAGGATCCAGTGCTGTCATCTCCTCTAGAAAACAGCTCAGAGCCCATTATCCAGTCTGGCATCCTCCAGTGCTCTGCATCCCACAGGAAACCTTCTTTTCTCTGTAACATCCTTGCTGTGCTCCCCATTGCTAAAGAAAATTGCTCTCCTTTACTGGCCTGGGTGCTACAAGGAAAAGTTCATTGTCTGTAGGGATGTCATTTTAAAAAATTATTGCATTAAAAATGTTTCCTTCCTCTCCAATAATGATAATCTTAATTTTTGAGCTTCCTGCAGTGGAACATCTTCTTAATTGAATTCCTAATACATTGAACATCTCTAAAAAGCATGAATGGCAATTTCATCTTGCTGGCTGCATTCTCCTAAGGAACACTCTTTGGGGACTGTAATGTTGACAAAGACCTTTTTTCGCCTCTCAGTTGGTTTCAACTGCAGTTTCAACTGCAGCCTTTGCTCACCAGCCAGCACCAGCCCTTGCTCTCAGTGTGGTGGATCCTTTGTTGGAGGTGAGCTCCTGTGTCTGTCCCAGGGTACAGGTACAGCTCTGCAGGAGCTGCATCACCACTGGGCTGCCTCCCCAGCAGGTTCAGCAAACCTTCTCCTGCTCATACGAGCACAAACCCTGCCAAGGCCTTGCTTGCATCAGACAATTTTTGCTCCATTCCCTTGCCACGTGTGTCCTGACACTGCCAGGACTCCTGATGGAGGGCCAGCTCCACCACGCTCTCCACACCAAAGTGTGTCCAGAGACATCTCTGGTTCTTTGTGCGTTCTTAGCAGCTTTGAGAGGTAGTAAAAGTGCCTTTGGTGGTGTTACAGTTGCCTTGTCTCATTGGGAACAAGATAAATGGAAAGAGAGAGGGGAAAGCAAAGGGAGGATGGGAATGTGCAGCACTCCCCAAGAGATCATGTGCCGTGCTGGGTCATTTCCTGTGGCAGAGGTTTTTTCCCTGGTTACTTTGTAATTGTACTTTGTGCCTCTCATTTTGTGACTTGCCCAGCAAGACTATAGATGAAGCATTTTCACTTGAAAAGTTATGCTTTAGATCTGGCAGAAAGATGGCAAATTTTGGAGGGAAAAAACACAGAAAGAGTACTGAGATATAATCTCTTCACACGAGGTCTGAATTCTTCCCTCTTCTCTGAAGGTCAGTGTCTATCCCGAGCCCAGCTGCACCACAGCTCCAGCAGAACTTCTCTCCCTTGGCATCCAGCTTCCTTATGGTTCCTGTTGTCTCTTGCCCCCCAGGACAATGTTGTACTGCCCTGGGCTGCCCACGAGGGAATGGAGCCCCTCAACCAAACCTCTTGGGCAGGGGAGAGTCCTGGTGAAAAGATGTTTGTGTGCAATGGGAAGATGCCTTCCTCAAAATCACCCTGCAATGTTCCCCTGTGATCCACTCTAAGTGTGGCAGCAGGCAGGTCAATCCTGCTGGTTAACAGAGAACAGTTTTTTACTCCTAAAACATGATTGAGTGCAGCTGTTTAGAAAGAAAGCACTGATTATCTACATTTCACACCAGCTCTAAGGGCCTAAGTGTGTGCAAGGACACCTTGAACCTTGTCCAGGGCTCAACACATCTGCCATTAGAAGTTGTACCAGGGACTGACTGGACCATTTCACTCTTCAGTGGTGATTTTGCAGAAAATGCACTGTACTGAAGATCTTTTCCGTTTGGATTAGCACAGGAATGCTCTCCCAAAACACTGAACACACATGGTATTTTTAACTTAAAATGGCTGCTCAAAATACAAGGAAGAGTGTAGCTAATTAAGCCCCTGATCACTTAAAATTAGAACATGTGGCTCAGAGAACACAGCCCAAATCAGTGAGAGCACAGCACTCTGCTAAAGGTATCTCTAAAAACAGGTGCTATGGAGTGGAGGAAAGGTCTGGAGACTTTTCAGCTCCCATCTACAGAACAAAACCGTGCCCTTTTGTGGTAATTTGAATATTTTTCTAGTGACTTTGATTTGCTATGGAGAAGAAACAAGAGATAACAAACACCAAATCGTCTACAGCTTCAGTGTTGTATTGTCCAGCTGCCCCCCTTTTCCCTGGTCACCTGTATGGAGTGCAAGACACATTTTACTCAATGCCAGAGCAGAACAAAAGCTCTCAGTATGTTTTATATATGTTCAGTTAGGAACTTAAATTTAAAAGTGCACAGAGAGATGGTGACTGCAGCTCAGCCATGTCCCTCTGACAGTGGTCTGTAGGAAAAGCTAAGCAACCTGTTAGGGGTGTCAGAGGAATAAATCTCTTATCTCAATGGGCTTATCCGTGAAGGATTGATAATTCAAGCCCTGCTCTCAGACATTTTTGCTACAAAATATAAATGTTTTATCAGCATCAGAACTTCCCATGGACTTACTGAGCCTATAAGAAGCCCCAGGTTATCAGCCCAAGCTTCTCACATTAAAGGGAAAGCCTAAAAGGAGTCTTCTCAGTGTCACAATGTCACAGGCTGGTGTCCTACATTTAAAAAAAAGAAAACACATTAAAAAAAAGTCTGCATTTTCAGAGAGAATTTTCAGAGAGTGATCAAACCCCTTGCAACCAGAGAAAGAGATTGACATGACTCTTAAATCCAGTTCTCTGGCTCAGACCCTAAATAGTTGGGGTCAAATTATTAATAGAGAAGGTGAGTGACAGATTCCCGATTCTCAAGTCAGGCTGCCTCCTGACATTTTCTGTCTGCAAAAATAAGTAGCCTTTCTCTACTTATAATAAAAATCTCTTCTCTGGCTCTCCTTGACGGTTTCCTCTCCTGTCTCCACCTCCAGAGATGTCTGAACAGTATAATTTCCTTTTATTTTTAGCCATCTTTCATAATTGAAAGTATCTCTGTGTCAGATAGAAAACGTTCCCATGAATTCCTCAGAAGGCACTTAGAGCAAGCAATTGATGAGAATGAAATATTTAGTGGGGTTTTATACCTGTGAACCTGGTGACACCAGTGCATCTCAGCAGCAAAATTTTCATGACATCAGGATGGATGGGCACGGGGCTTTCATCTCCTCAGCTTCGATGGTGCTTCTCTTTTGGGGCCAGTCCTGGGTGTGGCCTGAGGGGTGTGTGAGTCAGTGGCAGGTGAGATTTGGGGAGCAGTGGCTGCTCCTGACCCCAGAGCTTCCAGTTCTTCCTACTGAGGACCCAAAACTGCTGCCTGGGGCAAAGCTGGTGTTTCTCACTTGTCAGAGCACACAGGGTGACTGCAACACTCTCCAGAGATCCAGCCACATCCACAGGCAGTTATTCATCTCATCTCAGCTAAGAACCACTTGGAATCAGATCCAGAGCCCAAGCAGCCCCCTTTCTTCTCTCACAAAGTAGCCAGAGCAGATGCCTCTGGAAAAAGATGACACAGGAGCTCCTTCAGGTCTCCTGCATACATGCTGCCCACACATGAGTTTGCACTCAGGATCTTCCTGAGGCATCATTTTTGCCTTTGTATTTAATAGTCTTTGAAGGATTTTTCATCCCTGGGTTAGCTCACCTCTTCTCAGGCCTGTTCTGTGCTCCCATTTTGATGCTCAGGGAGACAGACGCTGCTCCTGCTCATCCTCAGCAGCTCAGCTGGATTTTGCCTTGACCTGAGGAGCTGCAGCAAGAGCAATTCAAAGAAAGTGGAGGAGCAGAAACAGCCCCTCCATGGCCCACAGTGAGGCGGGAGTTGATTCAGTTCAGTGTAGCAACTAAATCCGACCCTGAGGATCCGAGGTTTTAATTGCATCCACTCCACAAATCAAGCTCTCTCTAATCAAACTCTCTTGTTGTGACTCACCCCTAGCCCAAAGCCAACTGCTGTGGAAATAGAGGAGACAAACCTCAGTTCTCTCTGCCCTTTCTCCCTTCCTAACCAGCAAATAACATCTCCTTCCTATGTGTCCCCTTCTGGGCTGCCTCCCCTCACCCCCCACGTGTCACCCCTCTGTCCCCTGCCACCTCCCAGGTGGCTCATGCATCTCCCAGCATTCTGGTGGAAAAGGAGCAAGGAACCCTATTTTATCCTTAAAATTAAGAAGGCCCCTTAATGGGTACATGGGTACCAGCGCTGGGGGGGGTCTCCCTGTGTCAGCCCCTCGTAGTTTTCTGTTGCTCAAGCTGTTGTGGAGAGTTTTCAGCACTCTGTGTCTGTTTGGGAACCATAACAGCCCTGGAATTTATGAATCACAGTGAATCACGTTGCCAGGTACCAGGAGGATTATCCGTGTGTGATCTAACAACTCCCTGACGTTTAATCACCTGCGGTAGGTTCTGAGCACGTTGCATGACAAGTAACAGAACTGACCTTTTAAGGTGAAACCACAAGAAGGTTTTTCTCTCACAGGTCTTTCCTCATCTGGCTCGTTTAGAGCATCCCTGTGAGCCATGGGATGTCCTGGCCTGGCAGGAGCAGGAGGGAGTGTTGTCCCTCAAGTGTTGTCACACCTCAGAGGAATTTCCCACTGGGATTTCTACAGTGATTTCAACACCAAGGAGAGGAACTGAGTCTGAATTTTGCACGAGGCTGTTGTTGCAAAGTGTCCATAGACACCCAGAAGCCAACACGGCCTCCCAAGAAGCCTGGCAAGGTTCTGCCATCCCAGAGGAGACACCACTGGGCCTGGCCCGTGACTGTGGCCCAGCCCCACAGTGTGGGTGCAGGTGAGTTGTGTGGGGTCAGAGCTGCCACACCCCTGGCATTTGTGCATCCTTCATTCACTCCTACCCCCAACCCGAGGGAAACGCTTTTCTACTGTGAAGAGCTGCCTGTCAAGAAAGTATGAATACTGAAGATAATGAAGATGCCCCTTGCCTGGCTGTGACAGTCCCTTCCTGCTGCCCCCATAGTAGCACAGCAGCTGAGGTGGGTGCCACCAGCACAACATTCTCAACAGCCTCTTGTGCTAAGCTTAGCTTACCCAATGCAGATACATCTGCTGTGTGAGCACAATCGCATTTAACTGCTGAGATAAATTTAAAATAATTGCCAGGGTAACATTCACCCTTCCAGGGGTGTTTGTGGATGAGCAGGGCTTTTCTGGGTAACCCCACGCTCTGCCCAGGCACTGGCAGCAACTTTCCCAGACAGCCAAAGCACAGCTCCTGCTCTCAAACGCTTTCCCCACGGCCCTTGGAGTGGTTTCAAGTGAAAAGCAAAACGGCGACATTTTAAACGTTGCCTCCCACACAGTGTCTCTCTTCAGCCTCCGTTGCCACTTGCTGCGGGTTCAGAAGTCTCTGGTGGATCAGTCCACCCCCGGAAAACTGTGGGTTTGCCAAAATAGAAGCATTTTTGCAGAAGGCAGTGATTTGGATGAATGTTTTGCCAGCACACATCTCAGGGACTTGCAATTTGTTTCAGCATTTTGTGTTTTTATTTTATTTTGGATTTAGTTGTCTTGCAGGCAATACTACCAAAACAAAATATTTTAATGTTTGTAAATAATTTTGGTGGCAGAGGTGGGGGGAAAACCGTGATTTTCAAATACATTTTGAAATGCCAAGATTCCCTACCCAGCAGTAGTCTCATTTTGCTCTCAGCTCACGGTATCAGCTCTGGTTACATAGAAGTTAATGCCACTGGGAAAGGACCTGAATGTCTTTCCCACTAATATGCTTTACTTTCAGGATGGTGAATTATTTAAAATGCTTTCTATGGCTTTAGTCTGTCCTAAGTCACAATCTCATATTTCGTTAATGTCAGTCTCATAATCGATTATTCCTTTTCTGGTAGCAGCTGGCATCTCCTGTCAAGGACCAAGGTGCAGTTGATACCTTCCTGGGTGGTGATGGAGAACAGGGCAGATGGAGGCTGCTGTGATGCACCAGCTCATCCAAAGCTGGGGGTGTCCATGACCTTCACGGCCCAGGGTGAGTTGGAGGAGAGCAAAGCCAACAGCTGAGCAGAGAATTACACCAGCCAAGTGAAGCAGACTCTGGGGTTGGTGGATCCTAGAGAGAAAGCATGGGACAAAACAGGAAAAGCCCTTTCAAGACAACGGGAGGCATTTGAATTTGAAATGCCTTGGTAAATGCTGTTTTCTGGCACTTGGGAAATCTGCTCAGTAGTCACAGCAGGAAAAAAAAGAGTGAGGAATGGTGTGTCCAGTGGAAATTCCTGCAGCTCTTGGCTCAGCAGAGCATAACTGGAGACTGGAGCCTGCTCAGGACACTGGAGCTGACACCTCCAATCTTGCAAGAAGTGGGATCTTGGGAGACCACAAGTGGTGAGCTTGGGATGTCATTAAAATGCAGCTCCTGCAGCAGCACAGAGCCCAGAGCTCCCTGCTGAGCAGTTTCATCACGCTGCTGACTTAGAGGGAAGGTGCCACCTACTAAATCACCCAAACCACTTCCTGCAGCACCTGTTTTTAACTCATATCTCCAATCCCAAAAGTGGCCAGATCCATGTGAAAAATGCTGGATCTGCAGCACACGTTGCCATCGGGATGGATGCAGGAGGAGTAACACCCAGAAGGAGTAACGCCTGTGTCCTGGCCGTGGGCAGAACCAGAGCATGTTCCACACTGGAACACACTTCTCCAGCACCTGGCCAAGCCTGATGGATGACCATTGCTCCTGGACATGGACTGGAAGACAGGCAGAGACATCTCTTGGGCTGGCTGGAGCCTTCAGTGAGGAGGAGGACTATGACCCTCCCATCTGCCTGCTCACTCCTCAGCTTTCTCTTTCTCAAGGGCTTCAGGAAGCTGCAGAGATTCTGAGATTTTTCCTTTCCCCTTTCTTGAAAGTGTGGCTAAAAATAAAGGGAGAGTTGAAACCAAGCCCAGCCCAGAAAGCAGAGTGTGTAGGTGTGATGCAAACCAACACCTGGGGCTGTGAAGCATCCTGGGGGAGCTGGCACCCATCTGGCAGAAATGTTCTCTCTTTCTCCTCGCTCCTTCTTTGGCACCTTGTCAAAGAGCACACAAGATGCTGAACCTTAAGTAATCTTGTTTGAAAAGGACCTAAACATCTTGTTCTGGTTATGAGAAGAGAACAAGGAGAGGACAACAGTTTTCGTTTGCAAAACTATCTGGGACCCCTGAGTTACTGCTGTGCTCTCTGGTTTTATTTCCTGGCTGAAGGTTTCTAGAGGTGGATGGTCGAAAACAGTGATGGTAGATACTGCTCTGGGGTGGTGGACCAGGATATTTCTGAGGTTTTGCCCCTGGCAGGTATAAATAGACCAGCAGACAACATGCACTGCACAGGGGTGAGTTCTTGGACAGGGTTCAATGGAAAGGAGCTCCTTCAAGTGTCGTGAAACCATGGAACCTCAGCTTAGAACCTGTAAGGAAGGCTGCTGTTTCTCCTTAATTACAGGTTTTCCATGGCTGCTCAGGTGGACATGCCAGCCCCACAGTGCCCCCTCACTCACACCCTCCCAGCAAGGGTGTGGGCAGGCCTTGGGGGTGAGATGGGGAGACACAGGCCTCCCCTGAAAATGGGGCATTTGTAGGGCCTTTGTACAGTGAAAAAAGTCATAAAACATGTGCATGACACTACCATAGACCCCCAGAGGAGCCATGTCTGCACCCTGCCAGAGCAGAGGGGATTGGGGCAGGGTGGGCATTAATGTGTTAATCCTTACAAGGACTACAGCTACCATGGATGGAGGGCTGTGGTGGACAAACATGGACTTGGTGTCATCTCCAATGGGATGGAGATTGGTATTTGGTACAAGGAGAATTTGCTCCTCCTGGGTTCAGAAAATTGCTTGGTGATACCGTGATCTTGGAACAGCTCTGATCCTGCCTTTGAATGGCCAGGAGAGGCTGTGTGCAGCCACAGGGATGGGAGAGATGCCCTGGGACACAAAGAGGCCTGGGACTTGGTGGGTAAAGGTAGCACAGGTGGGACAGTGCATGTACAAATGAGTGTTACGAGCTGCATTGGTCTGCAACAGCCCACACAGGGGCACCTCTCGGGCACAGCATCCCAGCTACTGCAGCAACCTGAGAGGCAGCAACTCCCCTCTCCTCCCTGCCTTCTCCAGCCCCAACACCTTTGGCAGGACTGGAAAACAGCAGGAAAGTATCCTCCAAGCAAGCCAAGTCAGAGAGCCGTGAAGGTGGAAGGAGGGCTGTGAAATCCAAGTGGGAACCCGACGGGCTGTGCTTCCAGGGGCAACTTCTCAGGGAAGGGCTTCCAGGGACAGTCCAGCTGGTGCTGTCTGTGGACAGCAGCCAAAGAAAAAGCCATGAATGCTGCCAAGGCCCCGCATTAACCTGCCCTCCCCTCATCCAGTGCCCTTGCTGATGTAAGTGCAGGGCTGGAAGCAGTTTATTCCCCACCAGCCCTTTCCTGCTTATCGGGAGCCAGCGGCGGGAGCAGGAGCTGCTCTCACAGAGGGACCCTGCAAATCCTCGGATGAACGCCCGGACAGAGAGCCGTTTCCCAGGGGGATCGGGGTGGATTGGATAATTAATCACAGCTTGTCTGGGGGAGGATGAGGAAGTCTGAATAAAGGTGTTAACGGCTCTTAAAGGCTTTCCTGGTTTGCAGAGAGTGCTGCCTCAAACAGATTATCTGGAAATATTATTAGCAGGAGTGGGAAAGGGTTTTTTTCCTCCTCTAGGCTCTTTGCAGCAACCCTAAATCTGCTTGAGCTGTGGAGACAGGTTTTATTGTGCAGGGGGAGGTGGGGGAGAGGTGCTGGCTGTCAGTGGGTCAGCAATTAATTGGTTTATTCCTTTCTCATGGTTATTTTCTAACCAACATCGGCTAAAGCCCCGGTGCCCACTTTGTCCCAGCTCAGCAAACAAGAACCACAAGGATTTGCACTGGGGGGACCCCAGGCCACGAGATTGGCTTTGCAGGGGCTGCTGGGAGGTCCCTTGTCCTGCCAAGCCTCTTTACCTGTTATCTCATCTTAGGAGGAGGATGTGATTAGTGTTTGCTGCCATGGGATGTCAGCTGAGGGATGAGAACCGTGTGCCAAGAGGAGGAAAGAGCTGCCACGGGTGGATGGTGAGTGAAAGCTGAGACCCGCCCCTTTGCTCCAAAGGAAACTTCCCTTCAAATGTCTGTGTGGCCCATTAGTTCAGACAAATGCTCTTGTTCAGTCCTGTGCTACCTTCTCTCCTGGCAGAAGTGACCCTCGGTGAGGGTGGGCTCTCCTCCATCTGCTGCTGCCATCTGGGAAATCATTTCTGATTAATCCAGGTTCATTGAAACGACATTCCTGTTTACCTGTGGCCATGTTACAATTCTAGAGCCTATCCAGTCAGAAACAGAGGCTGCCATCAAAGCAGAAACCTCGTGCCCTGCCAGCTCCAGCTCAGCCCAGTCTCTGCCACCAGCTCTGCTGCAGGGGGTGGTGGGGCTGTGCAGGCACAGCTGTGCCAAGCAGTGGGGCTTGCTGTGAGCACAGTTATTGCTCTGATGGTGCACCCCGAGCTGAGAAATCACCTTTCAGGCCAGAGCAGGGGTAGAGAAAGAGCACAGTCTAAGGATTTTGATAGGTGTAGCTTGGCATCATTTTGGCTGAGAGAAAAGCATAAATATTGAGTCCTAGAAAGGTGATGGAGTGGGGACTGTGAAACTGCTGCTGCAGGGTAGTCCTGTCTCTGAGCCTTCCTAGCCTCCACAAGGCCAGCTGGGAACCCCTCCACAGATAAACTGATTTGAAATCACATTGTCCACATTCCCTGTTGTAGTGGTCCTACTTCTCTTCCAGCTCTTCCTATATATTTAACAGGAATTAGGCACTCTGAGCAGAGTCCAATGGGCTGCTTTCTTCATGGTTGCACTGATTTCCAACAACAGTTAGCCCCAAAGAAAGCCTAATGACAGCAGCAGATTTCCAGGTCTCTCTTTTTCCTTTACAGGAGACTGTCCCTTCCACAGACGAAGCTCAGCGAGCCCAAACCGGATCCCTGTTCTCCTCCATGGGGATCAACCTGCAGGGATGACGAGAGAAACAGAGTGAGTGCCCAGCCCTCTCCAGAGCTCAATTGCAAAACCACAGGCTTCACCAAAGCCCTTCAAGCCAGCCCACCTCCCAGCAAAGTCTCTGTCCCTTTCTCTTGACTCAGGGCTGGAAATAATGACAGGTAAGGAGAATCCATTTCAAAGAACTAAATAACCCTCAGTGCAGCACTGCTGGCTCCATGAGCACTTCTCCAGCTGCTGGGAGACTGCAGCAGCACTCCCTGGAGCAAGCAGACACAGGTGGTGCTGGCATGTGTCTGGAAACAGCCCAACAGCGAGAGGAGGCTGAAATTTCTGGTTGTTTGGGCCCTTCTCTGCCGCGGGACCTCTCACCAAGCTCTGTGGTTTCCAGACAGCCCAATGTCTGTCCCAGGTGGAGCAGAGGCTCTGGGCTCAGTGATTTGAAGGCAGTGTTGGCAGAGCAGGGAGGCAATCTGTTTCCTGAGTTAAAATTGCTTTTTCCTCCCAAATGGTCCTTCAGGATTCGCAGAGCTGTTAGGAGCAGAGGGGATCTGGCTGGCCAGCCTGCAAGGCAGTGGTGGGATGGAGGGGGAGGGAGCAGGCGCTGCCTGGGCAGCACTGGAGACCAGCACAACAGCCATGGGAAGGGAGTGTTGGCCAAGGGCTCCAGGGAGCCATGAAAGCAGCACATGCTGTTGAGTAGCTCCTATGGGCCCATAATGAACTCAGGAGCTGTGTCCACACCCAACAGGGCAAGATTTTTCTCCAAGGGCTCCTGGAGAGCACGGAGCAGGCAGGAACCAGGAGAGGGACAGGCTCTTTGATGCTGGACTCGTTACTGTGTTAACCCAAAAGCAAAGGGTCAGTGTTTCTGGTCTGCAATGTAAGCTCTGAATTAAGCCAAGCTCTTGCGTTCAGGCGTTCCTTTCCTCCCTGTAGGATGTTCCTGGTGTCACATTTCTTGTGGAAGTCAGACACGTGGTCAGGAGGGTGGCACACTGAACCTGACAGTGCTTGGTAAGGAAGATTGATGCTCCAGGAGTAACTGGACAAGGGGTTGGTCACAGGCATCTCCAGCCATATTCCTCCTGTACCCTTTGCTTCCCTTCAGCCTTTACCTCTGTAAGTTGGACTGCAGCCCCTGGCACTGAATGCATGGGGCTGGTGGTCTTGTGTTGCCCACTGCAGTGATAAACGTGCATATTGTGCATGATGGGGAAGAGACCAGCCACTTGTTCTTGCCTTGAAAAGCCTCCTGTTGCCAGGGAAGGACCAAGGCTCACACCAGCTTATGTGTCATCAGTAACTTCTCCTGCTGTTAAAATTGCGTTGTCTCTCTTAATCATAAAAGGCTTATTTTCCCACACTGGAAAATGAATTCAGCACCGTTGGCAAAGCTGGGGGCTGGGAATTTTTAATTACTATTTGTACAGTGCTCTGGGGTGAATGGTGCTGGAGGCCTGGGAAGGGTTATATTATATACTAGCAGTTGCTTTTATTTTATATGTGAGCTCTGTGGTCTTGTCAGCAGCTCCTTCCTGATGGCCCTGCGATGGGGCTTCCTAACACAAGCAGTACAAATCCCCCCTCCTGTCACAGTGACTGCTGCTGAGCATCACTGCAGAGTAAAAGGGGGGCTTAGAACGTCCAATGTCCACCTACAGCCAAAATAAACTCAACCAGAGCTTGCCTGTAAATACCCATCTGCTACACAGGGAAGAAGAGCCCTAAAGCTCTCCTCTCACAAGGCTTTTCCCATTAAAACATCTCTTCCTCAGGCAATTCAGCCACATCCTGCATTAACCTTCCTGCCCCCTTCTTGTTAGGAACAACACCTCCTTAATTATAATCCATCAAATCCCTCTCTCCTCTACCTGGAAAAAAATGGGATTTGGGGACAAGGAACAAATATGAAATCATAAGTCTATTTTCATGGGAAAGGAAATCAATCCAGCGCCCTGCTGGGAGCCCTGCTTTGCCTAAACCCTGGCAAAATGCAGTAAGAAGTTAAGGCTCTTAGCAGGCGAGCCCTACAAGAGCTCTATTAAGCACAGCTCAGGTCTTTGTGGTCAAGTGTTCCCGCTGCACCCGGCGCTCCACGTTTGGCACAACGGGGAGACTGTGGCCACTCCAGCATTGCACCCTGCCAGGACCCTCTGCTCAGGGGACAGGCTGCTCAGCAGCCCCTCACAGGCCAAAGCCAGTGCTTTGGAAAATGATTTTGCAGAGGGATAGGAGTGTTTTGATATTGGCAAAGTCCTGGGAAAAGGACACATTAGTTATCAATTAGTGTGTGTGTGCACATGTGTTCAGCTGCAGGCGTGTGATGGTGTCTAGGCTTGGGATGCCATCCACATGGAAATCAGTGAGGGAATATGATCACTTTGACCTAACATTCTCTACAGGTTTTGTCCCCCACACTTGTGTTTTGGTGGCCACACTTTGGTGGCTTCCGAAATATTCCACTGATTACTGCAAGGGACAAAACTGGAGCTACTTAAAACTTGCCAAATCTTCCCAAATGCGAAATCCTCTCCAAAAGACAAGCCAGCCCTCTCTAGCCATCTGTCCCCTGGTGGTTCCTCCTGAATGGTGGCTGCTGGGATGGTGGGCAGCCCCTTGCTGCCTGTGCCAGGCACAGTGGGCAGGGCACATAGCCCAGCTGAGGCCCCCAGGCTGAGGGCAAAGCCCAAGAGTGACAGCACTGCAGTCACCACCCAGTGGGTGACATCCCAGCACTGGTTCCAATGTTTTCCTTGCAATCTGGGACAGACAGAAGGTAGGAAGAAGTTAGCTGAGCCTCTGTGCCCCTGATGCTGCTGCTCAGGAGGGTTTCATTTACTGCCAGGCACTTCAGGGCTCCTGCCAGGTGGCTGCTGTGGCTTTCCCAGGGCAGGTGGTTGTAGCTGTCACGGGTTACCAGGCCCTGTCACTGAAATCAGGCAAGGAACACATTCACCAGTCCTCCCAGCAGCACCAGAGTGTGCCAGGGTGTGATGGAGCCAGCCCAGCCCCACACCAGGGAAGGACAGAAAGGGACAAGGGTGACAATCCTACTCACATCCTGCCAGTGCTTCCCCACTGCTGAGCAGGTGTCAGAGGAACGTGTTTTGCAAAGTGTTTATTCAGTTTGGAATAACTCCTCTTCTCTCTCAGGACATTCTTCTCCGCAGCCTGCCTGGCATAAAGTGGGGAGGGATTCAGTGTGAAGCCACAAAAGCAATCTTGAGGAAGAAACACAGATTGCCTCCTGTCCCCCAGCCCAGCGATCCAAAGGGGAGGGGCTGTCCATGGGTGTCCCTTCAGGTCAGCATCCTGGGCAAGGCAGCATCCCTGGGTGCTCAGCAGCCCCTTTGAGTGAGGCTCTGTTTGAGTTGGCTGCCACTGATCCCACCCTGTCTTCAGCTCACAGATGCTTTTAACCTTTTGGGGAGGGGTCGGCGTGGCCAGAAGCTGCTGAGGACACTGCCACGATTCAATCACGTCCCTGCTCAGGACATGGACTGTAAACACAGCAGGGAAACCAGGCCCCATCCCAGCCCGGCTTGGCTGCCTGCCTCGAGGTCCCCATCACCCAGAATCTAGAGCTTACCTGTTTTTCCATTACCTCTAAGCAGCAGTGGTGAATGTTTCAGTGATATTTCCTAAAAATAAAAATGTCAACAGAAAGAGCCATTTAAATAACATGAGTCTGTGCACCTTTGGGCCCTGAGCAATCAACAAGCTGGGAGGAGAAATGCTGAAATAGCCCAGGAGTGTGAAGGTAAAAGTCCCTGACTGCCCATGGACCTGCTCTCCCCAGCATCACCTGGGGCAGGAGGGCTGTTTGAGGACTGTTTTCCCTTCCTCCCTAGGCAAATAGCCAATTATCTCCAAAACCAGTCCACCTCTCTGTTACTCTGCTTGATATAAAAGTCTGTATCTGGAAACAAGGAATAAAACCTTTGTGGCCCCGCCAAGATTCCTGCAGTGTGGCAGTGTAGGGACTGGTCACTGTTCCATCACTCACAGGGTGTTAATTTTCTGTTCTGGCTTTCATTGGGAAAGGATACAGGCACCCTGTGTTAGACAAGGCTTTTGCTAAGCAGGAATACATAAACCCAGTTCATAATAGCCGTAAATATCAGGAGTGGCTTTTGATTCAAAACTCAGGAGCTGTCTTGACAGCAGCACAGGAGAGGAACCAGAGAGCAAATACTTTGTGCAGCCTTTTGGGGAATGAGTGAATGAGCCAGAGTGTAAGGATAACAAAATTAGCTCCTTCTGGCAGTTCAGGAAATGTTAAACCCCTGCAATTCAGGTTTTCGGGGAGTGACCCTAATTGGCATTCTTGCCTGCCTTCCTCAGGCCCTCATCTGTGCCCATCAAAATCTTTGGCTGGATCCTTTATAGTAGCTGGGGACAGGAGCTTCTCCCCAGCAGCTGAACACAGACAGTGGATTCTCAAGTAATGAAAGCACTGGTACGAGATGCATTAACCCACCTTTTGTGCCCCATCTAAGTTAGCAGGTCTGATGGATGTGCTGCATGCTCACAGAGCCCAGCTCAGTACAGGAACAGGGCATCTGAGGACATCAGGAGGACAGTGAAAGCCTTGTCATGCAGCCTAAAGTCTCACAGCAAGTGTCTATTAATAAGCCGTGCCCACGCTTCCTCCAGGTATTTACAGTGCCCTTTCTCCCTGTTAGCTTTGAAAACCACAGCTCTGTTCCACAGAGCAAGTCCTTTTCTTTTGGTGATGCATTTGGTGCCACAAGTGCGTTTGACTGGGGCTGTGTGCTGGTAAAAACCTACCTCATTTTGGGAAGTGAGCAGGATTTCCCTTTAAAAATGATCTCTGTCTCTGAATGAACAGTTCCAGGCTGTCCTCTGGGAGCCTCTGCTGTGGAGTCAGTGGCTGGCTGGCTTTAATGCTGGCTGAGGAGGGGAGCCACTGAGCCCACAAAATAGAGTGGCGACACCATCAGTCCAGCCAGCAAGGTCACCTCCCCATGGGCAGGTTATCCCAGGGAAACAGGGACAGGTGGGGATTCCCAGGTGCTTGGAAGGGGACCTTTGGAGCCTTGCTAATGTATGGGGACCCCCAAAAACCATGAAGGGTGGTTGGTTTCTTACCCTTGCCCAGGGCAGAGCTCCTTGTGCCACACTGATTCTTGGGCAAATAAGCCAAAACTGGCATAGCTGCAAAGTGGGGCCAGCTGACAACTGGGATAAGCCTGGCCTGTGAGTCAGGTTGGGCTGCAAAGGTAAGGAAAGAAGCATTTGCAGCCCAGGGAAACAATGGGGAAATGAAATGGAAATTGGGACCTCAGAGTACCTCTGCCTTTCCCCAAGGAGAGCTCTGGGGTGTAGAGAGCAGTTCCCAGAATCCAGCGTCTGTTAAAACTCAGTTGTACTCTCAGAGAAATATCTTTTTGCTGTTAGATGTGCAGTTTCTGCTGGAGTGATTTCCTCCCTTTCAGCTGGAGCTGGAGACAAAGGACAGAATCGTTGGTAATGAGCTATTTATGGAGAAATTGATCTTGATTTGCATCAGTAATACAAGGCAAGAAGGTGCCATGACTTCCTTACCTTGGTTAAGGACATCACTCAGAGGAGGTTGAGAGCCTCGAGCTCCTGTGAGTGTCAGGAATATGTTTCAGCATTGCTGGGTTGCAAGAGGAGAACCCAATTTGCCTCACTGGAAAAACAGCCCTGCAGAAACCACAGGAACCCGTCGTTCTGGTCAGGCCCCTGGATTTTGTCAGGATTTTTTGAATACTCCTTCACAATTAAAATTCCCACTGAGCTGTCTTGCAGTTTGCAAGGCTGATTGGGATTGGGATGGTGCAGGTAAGCTGTCAAGTGGGATTGCCCCAGAGCATCAAAGTGTATTCAATTAGCCCCCCGTGCCTGCAGGAACACGGTGCTGGCAGCTCATCACCCCTCCTGGTAAATTAGATATCGCACGGGGGCTTAGTCACACTGGAGAAGTACAAGGCTCACAACTTGCTGAGACAAATTTCTCCCAGCTTTAATTAGCCGTGAGATGCTGAAGTGCCTGAAGCTCTCTCTCTGCCCATGTTTACACTCTGTGAATCAATACAGTTTGGACTGAGGTCTCCAAATATTTGCAGTTAGCAAATATTGCTGTGTTTTGCCTTTCCAGCTCTCTGCAATTAGCTGGAAAATGCTGGTTTGTATCCCCAGGCTTTTCAAAAACAAAAGGCTGGATGTTCAGGTCCCAGGACTTCAGTGGGAGAGCCAGTGCTGCTCATCCAGCATCTCTGCTGTGTGCTGGCTCAGTGTCACCCCTGAAAAGAAATGAGAGGAGGAGAGGCTTCTGGCACCCCGAGGATTGAGCAGGGACCACTTAGCAGGAGCTGCTCATACAAGTGAAGGATCCCTTAACATTTGAGACTCTATCCTGTCTCTGCTGTGTGGTTTATATCTGTTTGAGGACCCTCTCCTTTCCACATCTCCTCCCCTCATATTTCTCTTACTGACATGATGACAGCCAGGTAACTGAGGTGCCATTCTGATGGTGGTGTGAAGGTTCCCATCCAGCCAGCTCACACTTGCAAGTACTGGACTTTTCCCTTCTTATCTGACAGCAAATGCACTGAAAACCTTAAAAATAATCTGCATTTTAACTATGGTCATACTAAACAGCTTTTAGGGTGCGGTGATGCCAAGAGCACTATTGGCAGTTGTTAAATAATTGTGTTTAATTTGCAGTAACAAAGCACATGAAATCCATGTCACATAAACTCTGCTAAGGGTAGGTATTGCTTTTCTATTAAAATCCACAAGGTTAATTTAAAGATTGGATGTCTGCTGACCCTCCGGATTGTTGTACAGCCATTGTTCTGTGTAAAAACGGATGTGAGGGGCAGCCCAGGAGGGTTTTCGTGTCGTGCTGGCAGCAGAGAGCTGCAGTTGCTCGGTGGGGACGGATGGGTTTGAACATGCCTGGCACAGAGGCACACGCTTAAAAACCTCCAGCTCACAGGGACTCATCCCTGCTCCAGGGGCTCTGTCTGAACCTGACTGCAGTGGGCTGTGCCAGATAAGGCTGGGACACTCACCCTCATGTTGGCTGGTAGTGACTGTGGCACTGACTGCCAGCAGTGGCCGTGGCAGTGGCCACAGAGCCCTGGCCAGTGGCAGCCTTGGCACTGGGGGAGCAGCCCCAGCACAGCAAGGGGACAGCTTGGCCCTGTAGCAGGGGAGGGGAAGAACCTGTTTGGCTCTGATAAGTGATGCTGTACTCCTCAAGCTAAAATGGAGCTTGAGCTGGTACTTTATTTCTCCCACCCAGGCTCAGAAAATGGGAGCCTTGTTTGCTGGGATGTTTTCCTTTGCCAAGCCTCTGCAGTGCTCAGTTTTAGCAAAAAGTAAGCCCAGCCCCTGAGACATCTGTGTCGAGGATGTGGTCCTTGGTAATGGTTCAGCATGTATGTTTGAGCCAACACAAGTGACAGGGGGAGCAATCCCATTGCACAGCCTCGTGGGTTTTGCCTGGGTTGAAGGAAAAGAAGGGCAGGAACAAGAGGAGGAGACAAGAAGGTGATGCTGCTGTCAGGAAAGCAGAGGGCTGACCCTGCCAATGTGGTTCATCAGGGTGATTTGCTCGTTTGGACCCTCCACCCAGCACTAGGCCCAACATCTTTGCTGGGAGGTGCTGCCCAGCCCATCGTGCCCAGCCAGGTGCTGCTGTGATGGTGGAGCTTTGCCATTCACACCGTGTTACACCTTGGAAAGGCATCTGCTGTGTGTGCTGTTGGTTGTGGTACTTGGGAATTGAGAGGGTTTTCTCTTCTGCAATTACCAGAGTGGCTGAAAGGCACAAGTTCTGTAGTATGTGGTGTTTTATCTTCCATCTGTCTCTGGGCTGGAAGAAGCCAAAAAGGGAGTAGAGGATTGCATTTACCCCTTCTCCCAGCGTGGGTTAGGAGAAGCAAAACCATAAATCAGGAGACATTTCAGCACTTACCTCTTGTTTTTACAAAAATCACTATACATTACAAGTGCCTTTGCATATTTTATAGCACTTTAAAAAGCCAATGTAGCTAATCTGGAAGTTGGCTTGTTCAGAGAAACACAAAACATGTGCAGCCATAAAAATCCTTCATTTGATGTCAAGCTATTGCATTTTCAAGTGTCTGAAAGGCAATCACAATTATGCATCCAAAGAGTTTGCCTTGACTCACCCCAGCTCCTCCTGGTTGGTGAGAACAAGATCAGCACAGCTTCTTGAAAAGTTGTGTGGAGTTGTTGCCACATGGGACAGATGTTTTGGTAACAAAGGCAGCCTCCATTCAAGGACTCACCTTTTGAAGAGGGGCGGTGTGGTTTTGTGCAGTTGGGAAAGGTAGTCTGGCTGAAAAGGGCAGAAATAAGCCAGGTGATGCCAAAAGGTTGGAGGACTAGAGATCCTAGAGCAGCTGGCATCCCTCTCACATGGAAAGGTGGCTCATGGGGGTTTGGGACTGCAAAGTGCTGTCCCATCTCTGGGAGATGGTGAGGGGTTGGATATTCATAAATTTTCTCTCCCCTGGTTCTTGCTACTGCAAAATCTGTGGGAATTTGTTATTTTTGGAAAGGCTGCTTCTCTCTGCCTAGATAGATCAAGAGGTTTAGCAGTTACTGGCAGTGTCTATAAGATCTGTATGTGCCTGCACAGATAGGATGATCACATAAACCCTCATCCCATGGAAAACCGGACAGAAAATTGGCCTTTCCAAGTGCTTGACTCAACTCTCACTCCAAGGACTGTTCTCAGGTCCCCTTTTTATTGTCACTTGGACATCTGCTGTGTTTGATTGCTGGAGGGAAGTGGGGGAGGACAAGTGATAGGGTTAATACTAAGGGATGCTGGTTGTTTCCAAATGTCTTGCTCTGCCCTGATCCAGGTGATGACCAGGTCCTCTTGGTGTCCCTCTTCTGCTGCAAAGAGCAACTTGGCCAGGCCTAATCATGTTACCAACTTCAGAAATAATTCAAAAATGGTTCCATCCGTGGAATGAAAGCCATCTTCAAATGGGGAAGGGGGTTGGGTGTGCTGGGTGTGTGGGTGCAGGCAGGGGGACAGCTGAGGGCTGGCCCACGTGGCAGTGGCAGCCTGTTCAGCTGGAGCAGAGGACAGCCGTAAGCTGGCAGTAGCAGTTGGTGTATTTCCTGCCTCTAACCTACTTAAGGGGAAAGCTGAAATCTGTTGCAGGAACAAGCAGCCAGGAGCATTGGATGCTGCTGGAAGGAGGAGTATGATTCAGCCACCTGAAGGCATCTCCCTGTAGGAGAATTACCTTCCCTATAAAGCAGCAGGCATTGCTCTTAAGTGTTATCAAGCTTAAATCGGTTCCCTAGGTGACATCCCGGTAAGTGGATTTCCCAATTAAGCACATCCCGATTAAGTGGGATGTACTGTAATTACAGAGCGCTCAGCACTAGGAGCAAATCAGATCCGTTTGCAGCAGAAGGGCCAGATTGAAGCTCTTCCCCAGTCTGCAGTGGGCTGTACCCAGGCATTTCTGTAAGCCTGGATGTGGGCAGGCAGGAGATGGGATTCTGCAGCCACCCCCGCCATGCCTGTCAGCGTGTTCCCTGCAGGAGGAAGATGCTGGAGGAAGCCCTGGTGCTTTAAACACTCTGAGAATGGGAGCATCCTCCTCTTGAGTGGCACTTGTGTCTCCTGCTAGTCCACAATCTGCTGGATGAAGGCTTTGCTCCTGCCAGAGAAAATTAGCAGAGATGGCTGCCCCCGCCAGGCAGACAGCACAGCCCTTCAGACCCAAGTGCCCTCTGCACAACCCAGGGGAGGTGTTTTTTCTGTCCTGGCTCCCTCTCCATCCTTCTGACTTCCTCTTCAAAGGTGTCCCACTCCCAGCATGAGGCCTCATGGTCCTGGAGTCACACTGGGGCTACATAAGCCCACTCCTCTAAAGCTTTGTGGTTCCCAGCTGCCGCCAGGACATCATGGGGGAGAGGAAGAAGATGCTCCTTTGTTTGTTGTCTGTTAGTAAAAGGAAGAAGAACAGAGCATTTACTGCCCTGGACGGGTCAGAGCCTTTTTAGCTGGATGGGGATACAAAATCTAACTAGAGACCTCCTGGCAATTAACTGGTCAAGGCAACACTTAAACACTGGAGATGGGACGTCAGGTGCAGATGAGGTGTAATGGGAGGTAAAATCTTTGTCAGGAGGGGTGTGAGGAACATGACCACTTTGGAACTGGAGCAGAACTCTAGATCTTGAACATGGACCCTCAGACCAGACCAGTCTCCGGCATAGAGTCTGTTTTAGCACTCTCAGGGTTTACCCAGCTGCCTCAGGATCCTTGGCTCCCCCTTGGCCAGGAGGTGATGCAGGTGATGCAGCACACTTTCCCTCAGGGCTCCCAGTCCCCTGGGTCATGCACATCTTTGGTGGCCGTGGTGCTTCCAGGGGTCCTGTGCCTACAGGCAGGATGGTCCAAAAGCTCTCACACCTACCACACCATGTTCTTCACTGGGGCTACCAGGTGAGGGCAGGAGCCTGTCCACATCTCAGGGGGGAGACCTGACATTTTTGGGAGACACCTTACATTTTAGGGTGACCTGTTACATGACTTCTAGCTGCAGACAGAACATTACAGTAGGACAGCAGGGGAAGCTGATGAGCTGCTCCTACCTTTGAGGAGGTTATCCATGTGGACATGAATTGGCTCTGTCCCATGGGGACGTGGATGGATTTGCACTCCTGCTCACTGGGCTGAGCCCACACCTCCACAGCACCTCGAACCCCTTGGTGATGCCTCCTTGCCTGCCCCTGTCCCTCTCCCCCCCAGCAGCTTCCCTGCTCCCACCGGCCAGGCTGCAGCGCCCCCACGATGCCCATATCCAACCCACCGGAGATGTGCAGCCCTCTGTGAGTGCAGTGTCTGCCAGGACCTTGCATTGCTGCTCCTTCCATACTGCTGGTTTTGCAGTGCCACCCACTGGCAGAGGCTCTCCAGAAATCCTCCTCTGCAGCTTCCCTCTGCCACAAGTGATGCTCCAAAGATGAAATATTAGAAGGATAGCTCTGGTGGGTGTAATTCACAGAGTATGTCCCATGACTGCAGGTCCTGGACATCTGGAAATCCTCTGGCATCCTTTCCTGTGTATCTCAGTGCATGCTGAGCCCAAGCTGCAAGGTCACTGTGTGGGCAGAGTCCCAGGTCTCAGCTCAGGCTGCGTTTATGTTTAAGGCAACTCCTCCTGTCTCACCCCAAAGGGCCATCCAGCCCTGAGTCCTGCCTGCAGCATGGTGGGGCGGGCAGGGGCAAGGGGCTCCCCCTCCCTGCTTGCTGGGTCTGCCACATTGCTTTATGGAGGTTCTGCGTTCCTGTTGTCCTGTGCAGGATAAAACACAAACCCCTGGCTGATACCAAAACCCACACCGTGCAGGAGGGAACATGCACTCCAGTTGGGAGTGTGCTTCCAGGGATACAGGCTTGGGAACTTGTGGGAGAAGATGCTTTGGGGCCACTTCTTTTAACAACTTCCAGGTCTCCCCGGATTGTCCTTGTCCCTGTCTGACCCCATTTACAGTCTTGTCTACATCCCCAGTCAAGAAGCAGGAGGAGAGGCAGCAAAAGGACAGAGCAGTGCAGCTCTCAGGGCTTGAGAGTGGTGACTGCCACATGCAGGGGCTGCTGCCAGCCTGGTACCCCATGGGGCAGCCAGAACCAGCCAGAGCCCAGCTGTGATTGCCATGTCCCTGCAGCAGCAGCACACAAGAATTGTCGGGAATTTTCTCCCCAGCCTCCTAACAGGCAGGGAGTGCTCGTTTTAAATAAAGCCTGACAAATGGCATCTTGGGGGTGTCAAGTCCTGGAGCAGTGTCTTCCGAAAAGTATGAAAAGGCCTGGAGGGGAGCCTGGCACAGCCTCCCAGATGACAGTAATTAAAGGCTTTTGCACTCAGGCACTGGGAGCTGCTCCTCTTGCAAATTGGCCTTGATTGAAGAGGAAGAGAATGATTAGGCTGAAGGGGAGTGATGGGGGTGGCAGGCGAAGAAAACAAGGAGGTAAGTCTCAATTTGTCTTCTGATTTTTTTCCCTCTTCCTCTCTCCCAAACAGTGTCTGTGTGGGTGGAGGGAGCAGTGCTCCAGCTCCACACAGCCTGGGCTGGCTCTGCCTGAGTGCTCCGGGGAGGTTAAGCTGAAAAGGAGCAGCTCTGCTCTGATCCTGCCCACGCAGCCCCAGAACATCACCCAGTGCTTCCTGCAGCTGGCCCTGTTCTGGAAAGTTCCGCTGGCTGGACAGCACCAGGGTCACCCATCCTTTTGCAGAGCTGGCAAAGCAGTTAACCCCTAACCTGGGTTATGTTACAGCCATTGCTCCCAGGGCTGTGCCACCATACTCCCTACGAAGTCCAGGGGTTACAGATCTTGCCCCTATTTTAATGTAAAGAGGATATTGATAGATTGTTTCATCCAGGTTTTGCCATGATATGTATTTTAGACCCTTGCCTTTTATTAAGTTATCTGAATATATTTAGGTTCAGTGCTAAGCCCTGCTTCAGTGTGAGAGGTTCCTGAGGGTAGATGATGGCATTACAGAAATATGCTTCCTTCCCTTCCTGAAGCTGTGTCCCTTCTCGGACCCACAATCACCAAAGATGTCCCAGCTCTGGCTGGGGTCCTCCATGGAGCAATTTGTGTTGAAGTCCTTGGGGAAATTACTGTGCTGTGAGCACGGATACTCCAAAGCCAACCAGATACATCACCATGCAAGGCCAAGGAACTGGTCCAGAATTCAAGCAAGAGCCTTTGGCCTCCAAGTTCCTGCCATTAACAGTCAGGTAAAGCAACTTAGCTCAGGCTGTGGCAGGACACAATATCTCTTCTGTCCATCTGTGAAGGGAAGACAAGCAAAGGGTTGATTGAATGCACCTGTAAAAGCTCTGGCAGTGAGTTTTCTAGCAGTCAGCCTTGCTCAAGGAAGCTGCTGGCCCAGTCTGCAAATGGATCCTCTCATCTGGGTCCAGTCCTGCAACTGCCAAGCCCAGTGGCCAGACTCCTTGTGGGAGGATGGGGAAGCGGGCCCATGGCTCTGCATTTGGTGCTTGTTAATATTTGGATGAGCTAAGTCGTGAGCTGAGACTAGGTCAGCAATTGTGTTTGTTATAGGGCAATAACTCTGCAGGGTTACCATGAAATTCGACACAGCTTATGTGAAATTCAGGCTGATGCAGCAGCAGAGCAGCAAACCTTTGGCAGGAAAACACCCTGTTGTGTTGGGGCAAACCTCGAATTACAAAGGTGATGTGACTGAAGAGGGGACAGACAAAGGTGCTTTACCTGCTGGCTCAGGTGAGGTGAGATGCCTGACTGCCTCTGTGTGCTCTGCCACAGCCCATTCCCAGTCCCTGCAGGAGCACTCAGCCACCCCCAATTCTCCCTGGCCTTTCAGAGGGGAAGCTGCTTGCTGGAGGGAGCAGGGTAAGGGAAAGAGGCAAAAACAACCCAGTCCAGCTCCTTCAGCAGCAGAGGCGGTTCCTGTGCGAGCAGGGCGAGCAGCACAGGTTCATTCAGCACAGCAGCGTCTGTGTACCCAGACCCCACCCACAGCAGGCTTTGTGCTCTTGAGGTCCACTCAAAAAACTACTCACAGGCCACAGATGATCCCTGAGCTTTGCATCCGGCCTCTAATACTCTGCTGAACACTCGCAGAACGGCTCAAATGGCCACACTTGGAAAGGCCGCAGGTGTGAGCAGCTGTGAACTGCCAGAGGAGCAGCTACAGGATGCTGGGGGATGACAACAGCCCAGTTCCGTGCAGCCAAGTGGGATCACACTGGCACTGAGGGGGGAGCAGTGGCACCACGTTTGAGTGGGGCCGGATGCCCCTCTGGTCAGGGTGTGCTGCCCGTGGTGGTCACACCAGAGTTGCTGCAGGATCACATCCCAGACTGGTTTTCCACCAGAAGGTGGAGAAGAAGAGAGCACACTTTCTCCTTCACACCAGAAGTAAAGCTGGATTCTCTTTCCTCCCCAAAGCAGCCAGGTTTGGTCCCTACCCTGCTTTGCATTACCAAGGGAGCAATAGCATCTTGCAGCTCCTTCCCATCATCCTCATTTAAACCACCCTGGATCCCAGTTTCAGACAGGCTCACCAGGGTTCAGCTGACTGTGTCCCAAAACACCCCAATAAAACCTCCAGAAAATAATTTTTTCATTTCCACATGTTCCCCCGCTGCTGCCAGCAAGCCCTGTGCTGTTCTTGGCTGCAAGAGGTTCCCTGGAGCTCACAGGGTTGGGCTGCAGAGGGTGGGAAGAGGGGTCTTTAACCCACCCCAGTGCAGAAGGCACCTTTGTGGCCCTGCTGCTCCTCTCTGCAGGTTATGCACTGGTGTGACTCGACAGCAGATGACAGAGGTTAGGACAAGGCCTGGGATGGCTGGGATGCTGTTGCCATGGAAATCACCCAGTGTCTGGCATAGCAAGAACAAGAGCAACTCAAAAAGTAATGATCTGTCACATTGATTAAGGGGGAGCTGGAGGGATTTTGTTTGGGGAAAACCTCATGCTTCAAATAATATGAATCCATATGCCACATCTCCCTGTTTGCCTCTCCCTGAAGGGCTCTGTCAACAGGAAATAATCTGATTTGTTTTGACCGGGGGTTTCTCCAGGGAGCACCGACACGGTGCCTGCCCATCAGCTGCGCTGCACAGCTCTGCCATCCTGGGATGAAAGGCACCAAGTCAATGCAATATTCATTCACTTCCTCTTCCCTCCTTCATTCATTTCTCCTTCCATTCATCTGCTTCATTCACATTTCCCCGGCACTTTAATGAGCAGTGCTTAGCCCCTGCAGCCTGCAGAGCCTTCCCCCGGTGCTCTGTGCTGCAGATGGCTGCCTGCAGGCTGCGTGATGCTGCAGGGCACAGCTCGGGGTGGCCAGAGCGGGGCTGTGTCGTGCCCAGCTGGCACTTGGATCTTTAAACCCCCCCACAATACCCCCTGGGTTTTGCATCTTTCACATCTTGGTGATTTCTCTTTGTTGTGATTTCCATCTCACCCAGCTCCTGTCGTCTCTGTGGGAGCCATTGTGGCACCGACACCCGTGCCCGTGGCAGCCCTCCTGGGGACAGGGGGTGGCTTAGGGGCAGGTGGCACGGCTGGGAAAGCAGGAGGGAGCCGAGCGTGCAATGGGCATCGCTGGAGAGCTGGTGCCAAGCACTTGGTGCTGGGCCAGAGCCACGAGCACAAACATTCTCGGGGCCGACTCACTGCCCACCTGCTCCCGCCACGCCGCTGCCTTTTGGCACTTGAGGAGCATGGGGCGACTCCTTTTGTTCTCTGCCCCTTCTCCTGCTCTCAGAGACCAACTCATCAGAGGCAGGCGGGTGATAGCCCCTGCCTGAGCTCCGGGCTGGGGCCAGGGCAGCAGAGCTGTGGGCCAGCAGACACAGGGCAAGCAGCCAGACCCCCGGTGTGAGCAGCCTGGGCACCAGGAGGGCACAGCCACGGGCGGGAGCAGAAGCAGGGACACGAGGCACCTGCACCAGGCACAGGCAAGCTCCTGGTTTTAGGAATTTTCCTAAGCATGGCTCAACCCTCTTGTTGCCCAGTCTTGGGCACTCACAGGGTATATGTAGATGGGGGTAACAAGCACGTCTGTACCTCAATGCCCTTTTTTAACCACCCCAGAACAAGTTTGCATTTTTCCCCCACTGATATGCAAACATTTCTCTTGAAGAAAAGAAAATGCCTGGATACCAGCTGGGTAGAAATCCAAGAAAGATTGAAAGAAGAAAACCAATTTTCCTATTCATGATCTCAGCAGTGAAGAACGACCCCTTCCTCCCCCAGCCCCAACCCCCTCTTGCTGTGAGTGCGGCTGAGCTGTGCTCCATCACTCTCCAAACAGCCAAGTGCATTTCTGAAATGAAGGAAGCAAACAGAAAACATCCGTCCTCTCTATAATAGAGAAAGCTTTCTCTTTTGTTCCCTGCTTTTTATCAAGTATCTGCTGCCATTATTGTTACTCACTGGGTTATTACCTCCGAGTGGCTACTTCCACCAGCACAAGCTGGTTTATTGTCTGCTCAGAGCAATTATGGATTGGGATAATTCCTGCCATGCTGTTTCATTGTGGAAGGATCCGCTGTGTTCCGTGGCCAAGGTAACTTGAGGTGATTTGTGCTGCTGAGTTACCCATCAAGTTAATTAGGAGTGGGTGGCTGGTGCCTCACTGTGTGCTGGGACAGAAGGAGCAGCAGAGGCTGAACCCAGGCATCTTCTCAGTACTCAAAGGAAAGTTTGTTCAGTGGAAC
This sequence comes from Daphoenositta chrysoptera, assembly GCA_013397915.1. Lineage (NCBI taxonomy): Eukaryota > Metazoa > Chordata > Aves > Passeriformes > Daphoenositta > Daphoenositta chrysoptera. The sequence goes on along the minus strand of VZRO01001737.1, from coordinate 250,838 downwards.
AGACACTGGGTAAGGTTTTTTCCTAGGACTAATTAATCTTAATTTACTGGTTGACAAAATGTTGGCCAATGCCTCCTCCCTCCGAGGGTGTGGGACCCCATTGCTCCTGGTTTGTGGAGCACAGGAGGGTCCTGCAGAAGGATCAGTCTGATGGAAGACACTCACTGTCTGCCTCACTGCTCATCTAGGAGGTCATTCATTTCCTCGTCCTGTACTGCAAAGACAAGAGGAGGAAAGTGTTCCTTGGTCTGGGCAAGATTTCCCCTTAGGAACTGCCTCACCTGGCTGGTTGGAGAGGCGAAATAAAATGAAAATGCTTCTCTGAAGTCTGCAGCCAAGACCTTGTCGTGGGCCTCGTGCATCTGTGGAGATCAGAGCCCCAGTGCTGTCGTGCTGCCTCTTTGAACTGGGGGGAGTTTCACCCCAGGCAGGAACACCTGGATTCATGGCAGAGGGCTCAGCCTGCAGGTTGCAAAAGTACCTGGTTATTTTCATTCCTTTGATACTTGATCTACTATCAAAACAACTTATTTCGTTCTCTTTTACTTCCTAGGAATCCCAACAAACTTGCCACGGGCAAGAACATTTATTGGTGAGGCCCTGCCAAACCCCCCGAGCTGTCCATGCACGAAGGGGTCGGGTCATCCCTGGTGCAGCCCCCCAGCTGCAGCAGGGCTTGGCACGGGGGTTCTGCTGGAGATGTGAGGCTTTGGTCCTGCAGGAGCAGCTGCGTGGGTTTTGCAATGCAGATACTCAGGTTGGTAACAATGTGTTTATACATTCACTGTGTAATAAATAAACACAAAAGTGTGACACTTTTAAGCCCTTGCTAAGGCAGTGACAAACGCGTTTTTCCCACAGTTAGTAACCTGTGGATTAGGAAGCCATGGTTTTTATTTATTTTTAATAGCACACCATGAGGACAGATTAGCACGAAACTATAATGCCATCACATGGTCTCCAAATCCTCTGTGCCAAGACCCCATCCAGGTTCAGCACAAGTAGCACTGAGCTTTTCTAAGGAGGTTTGATGATAAGAAGTGCTTTTTCTTGCTGGCTTAGAAACACTAACGAGCAGGGTTGAATTTCTAGTTATATGTGTGCAAAGAACATTTCGAAATGACATTGTTCAGTTATTTACCCCACTTTTAAGCTTGGACCTCAGAAATCTCTTGGTGTCTGGGCTGAACATGACACAGAGCAGTCCTGCTGGACCCTCTTGCCAGAGCTCTCTTGGGTTTGATGCTCAGCTCACACCCTGGGCCAGGTCAACATTTGCCCATTTCCCAGTATTTTCTTGAGCAGAGCATGGCTTCACTCTTGCTTTGCTGTTCAATCCTGGCCCATCTGAATTCTCAGATATCCCTCCTGCAAGAAATTGATGGTTCAAACTGAGCAGAATGAACACAAAGATTTCACTCCTCTCCTACTACAGGTTGGACCCTGGGAAATGTCATTTGGGAGTCAGGACACAGCAGAAAGCCTCCTCCCTGCTGCTCCTCTACTCTGCCCCTGGTTCAGTAGAGTCTCTAAGGGTCTGGAAATCTGTCCTGAAGTTTCAAAACAATCCTCCTTGTGGTCTCCCTTACTGGTCTGAGTTCCCTGAGTTATGGGACATGGTGTGTGGCCCTCAGCACCTGGGGACCTGGAGGACAGCTCTGCCTTGCCTCGTGAGGGGGCAGAGAGCAGGCAGGACTGTGGCTCTGCTGCTGTCCCTGCTGCCTGCTTTTCCCATCAGCCACGGGAGACAAGCTCCCCTCTTCTGCTCAAAAAACTGCCTGGATCAAGGTTTCACAGCTTCTCTGATAATTCCAGAGTGCACTAAGGTAGGACTGATTTTCTCCACAGGTAACACGGTGCCTCAGTGGATCATGAGATTGCAGGGTGACCTGGGAGATGTGGAAGTGCACATCCACCTGCCAGCTGTGGATGAGCTCCTTCTGCTTCGAGGCAGCAACATCTCAGGTCCAGACAGGCACCCAGCAGTGGCATCTTGGCAGGGAACTTGAGATCTCCACCAGATGGAAGATAGTGGAGGTCTCCAGAGACTTTTCCTACATAAGGTTGTTGTCTTACATCTCTTTGCCCTCATATTTTTGGCTCCTGGCCTGCCCACTCAGCTTCTTTGCCTTGCCCCCAGCTCCTGAAGCAGCCCCAGGGCTGGGCACACTGCCTCCAGGTACCTCCTGAGTGCCCATCTGTATTCATGGAAATAATCCTATCAGGATCTGATGGCATTTGTAAATATTTGCATTTTGTGAGGAAATACCCTGTTTAAACATAGGTTGATATTAATTCCGTCTTCTTTGCGTTCCCCCACATCCTTGAGCTCTGTTCACCAGCCCTGGCCCCTGAGACAGCTCTGCTGAAAGCAAATATGTCAGTCTGCACTGCACAGGGAATATTTTAAGGCTCTGAAAACAAAGTTTCTTATAGCAAAGCTGCCAAAAGTGTAACCACTGCCATGCTAAAATATCCTCTGCCTCCTACATTTGTAACGTGGGAGTCTTTTATATCCTCTTTACTGTTGCTGAACCATACATTTGTATTGGCAGCAGATGTATATAGACTGGGACCTATTTCAGTGTCATGCAAAAGAGCTCTTAGGTTAAAAGATACATTACAGCTTACTGGAAAGCTTGAAATTAACTGCGTGATGATGCCACACGAAGATAAAGAACCAGCAATTTTATTGAATTACAATTTTATCCATATGGGCTGAAGGTTTGAACTATGTTAACATCTCCAAAGGTCTCCATTTGCCAAATTAACTATTGAGGTTTTGGGCAACTAGTTGGAGACAGGGAAAAAAAAGACCTGATTTAACTGTTTCCAGACAGAAAAGCACTGCCCCCTTCCACACTGTATAGGAGTAACCCAAAAAGAAGGCAGCCAAACCCAGCCCCTGCTCCAGCCCTGGCTGGGCAGAGTGAGGGATGCAGGGAGGGCACAAACTTCCTTGGTTCTCAGGCACAGTGGCAGGAAAGACTCACCTGGTCCCTATGAAGCTCTGCTGTGGTTATTATTAATAGCAAACCCATAAATGTCAGTACTTCTCTGGTCAAATTCCTCTGCAGTGCTAACAGACCTCTATAGATTTAAGCAGCAGAGCCAAAGATGTCCTCGGACAGCCCAGGATTTCCTTGGGCATCTGGCAGTGGCAGACAAAGGGTTAATGATGGAAAAACACATATAGGTTTAGGGGAAGGATGAAGGACTTTTTTCTTAATGTATGTTTTTTGCTTCACATCTTAGCTCTTGGCACAGCATCCCCCGCCTCTAATCACACCTTATAACAGCAGTTTAAATCAAAACCCCCAAGGCTGGACCAGTTGGATCCAGTTTCTATTAAGCCATTTGAGCTGTGACTGAGCAGACTTGCTGTCACCAAGCCAGTCCCCTGCCTGTGCCTCCACATAATGAGGCTCCCGCGGCAGCCGCTGCTCCCCGCTCAGCGCAGGGGAATCCATGAAATCCCGGATCGGGATACATCCCCCCACACTGGCACTCCCCGGGCAGCCGGCTGCTGAAGGATGGACCAGCACGGGAAGAGGCTCTTGCCAGCCTGTGGAGCACACCTGGAAAACTTTGGCCATTTCATAAGTTCACAAGAAAAAAAAATTTAAAAATACATTCCCAAGTTAAAGCAAAATCCCATTTTTGTCCCTCCCTGAAATTTGTTGCACCATTGACCTCCTGAAGAGGCTGGCTGATGGTTTTGCTGGGAAGGGCACTGCCCAGTCACGAGTGGGTGTGCCACTGCAAAGGATGAGACCCCACCTTCTCCATAGGGCATTCCTTCTCCAGCAGGCCATGGGTTGGAGCCACAGCTGATAAAATTGCCTGGGACCCGTTTTGCTCTCTGCTGGTGTCAGTGAGGGAGCTGGTCTCCTGATTTTATAGACCTCAGAAAAGGTCTATAAAAACACCATTTGTTCCCTAACCTGGCACACCCACTGATGCACACAAGAATATGGAGGAAACAGGCCCAGAGACAATCCCAGCCACCTCTGCCCTGCCCAAGGCTGCTCCCGGGACCCCTGGAACACAGGGCAGAAGCATGGAGGGAAGCAATGCCTTGGCATCACTGGGCTCTGGTTTAACTCCATTTTGCAGCCATTTTGAACGCTGAATAAAGGAGGAAAAATAGCATGAGCCATAAAAATCCAAGCCAGTCTCCAAAGTCAGATGTTTGAAAGTGGAATTGCAGCTGTGACAGGGAAGGAGTGTATTTACTAGCACTTTCTGCTTTCTAAACCAGTCTTTTAAAAAGAACTGGTTTGGGTGGGAAGTTTGTTTGGGTGAAACTATTGAGGAGGGAATTAAAATTATTAATGGGATTTTTCTTCTTTCCCTTCATATGTCACTGAACTGCACAAGACAGCCGCAGACTCCAAACTGTGAATGCCTATTCCCGGACTCTGAGCTCCTGAGGTTGATTTTACCACTTCAATAATGAGGGGAAATGATGTGGATTGGTGGCAGAAGCAAGTTATATGGTGAGTGGAGAGGAATACATCTCCAGAGCCACGTTACTGCTTCAGACAAGGCTGCAGCAGGCGACGGCGCCCGGCTCTCCCGGCACAGGCGGCTACAATGAACGACCCAAGAGGCCCTGGTAAAAATTAATTGAGTTAATTAATTGAGCATCTGTGGCATGGCTATTTTCTCTGCATGCCCTGGCTCTTAGTCCTCATCTCTGAAGGGAGAAAGTGCCATTGAACCAATTTATTGGCAGTGCTGGTTCTCTGAGGCAGAGGTGGTTGCCCTCGATGCCCTGTCAGCTCTGATATACTCATTGCAGGTGCCTGAGCCTCGGCTGGGACTGGGCACTGTTTGACCTCGTGGCAAGGTTTTCTATATGCAGAGAACAGGGAGAAGGAAATATTTTGGCGAGTTTCTATGCTAGAGTTCACAGAGGGATGGCATTGCCTTCCCTCCAACAGCTGCGAGCCCCGGATGGGACACGATGCTGAGGGCACCCACGTGGGGAAGGGCAGGCTGGGTGCACAGTGTGCCTCGAGACTCCTCAAAAATGATGTAAACCCAGTTCTTCCATTTCCTTTTGTTACGTGCAGCAGGTCAGGTCCTGCTCTGGAAGTCACTGTGTTGTGGATCAGCCACGTAGCTGATGAAAACGCTGCCGCTGGCCCATGGAAAGGTTTTATTTTTCAGCCAACACATACAAGAAAGAATAAGGCTTTATTTTCTTAGCCATCACTTTTTGCAGCCTAACAGTGTCAAGCTAACAATGGCTGGGTATTCCTCTGAGGTTGTAAAATAAGCTCATTCATGCTTTCCTTTCTCTCTATTTGTTGTAAGAAAAATCTACTGAGCTTCTGTTTGCTTTCGAGGTGGAGCCCGTGGTATGGCACCAGCAGCCAAGCACTGCTCTGGTCAAACATGAGGGCAATGCCATTTGTGTTCCCTCAGCCACACGGATACAGAGAGAGGGAAATGTCAGTGGGAGCCTCTTGTGGGCTCCTCCTCACCAAGGGGAGCCTCCCTCCCTCCCCGCTGCCTTTGCCGGAGCTCTGTAATTTCCACCACAGACCGTGCAGGGAGCAGTGGCCACCTTCCCACTGAGTCAGAGCTGAATCACCGCCCCACACTGAGCACAGGGGGCCCCAGGGCTGCTGGAGATGCTGCTTTGGTGGTGGTGGAAGCTCAGTCTGTATCAGTGTGGGGATGGATGGGGGATGTTGTCACTTAGCACATAGTGGTGGCCTGTTGATGTGTGGCACTGAGGTGCAGCAGGGGCTGGAGGGGATGATAAAGTGACATCTGTGCCTTTGGAAAGAGAGGCAGCCAAAGATTCACCTGACTCCCTGAGAAGGGGCTTGGTCGAGGAGTTTGGATGCTATCCCAAAACTTCCTGCCGGTGACAGGAGACTAGTGATGGCAATATTGCCAGCATGGCTGGGACACAAGGACAACAGCACTGCAAACAGCTTTACCTGCCAGGAGCAAAATGCATTAAGAAGTATAGCCAAGCATTTGGAAAATCCTGCAGGATTTTCAGGGAAAAGTGTGGCTGAGCCCCAGGGACAGCAGTTGTGTATCTACAGGTGCAGGAAGAGGTGGGCACACACTGACATGAGACCAGGTCCAGTTACAGTCTAAATGTCAGAGCTCCACCAGCAACCACTGAAATCCCGGTGGCCAGACATAGCTGAAAAGCAGATCTCACCAAAAATTAGGTGAACTCACAGGCAGTTGGATTTTCCAGGTTGGAGGAGATGCTTTATCTTGACTTATCTGGGCTTAACCCATGGGCACATCCCAGTTGCTTTGCTGACAGGCAGGTCTGGCCAGAGCTGTTTGGCCTGGAGGGGCAGTCCAGAAGCAGGAATCATGTGGGAAGAGGAAGACACGCAGGAGTGGTTTAGGAAGGAACCAGACATCTCTCCCATCCTTTCAGCAGGTTTGGGGCCTATTCTTTGGTGTGTTTTACTGGTCCAAGAGCAGAGCAGCCTCCTGTCCTGAATTCCTCCCCAGTTCTCCCATCACAGCATGACCAATATGAATGCTGGCAGCTGGAAAACTGAAATAGCAGCTACCATTGCTTAGGCCCCACTGATTTGTCCTGTGGTTTTTCCATGTCCTTTAATCTCCAGTAAATAATCCCTCACTTCCTTGTGGTCTTTCTAATTCCATGCTCTGTGCTGGTGCTTCCTGTAAACAGCAGAGCTGGTGGCCCGTGCGTGGCCACCACCGTGTAATTGAGGCTCTCCCCTGCTGTGAAAAGGGCATGTGACAGGACTGTTTGTCAGGCTGGAGGGGGCTGTGGCCATGGGATAAATCATGGAAATGCCAGATTCTCCTCTCCATCGAGCCAGGAAAAGTCAGGGCTGGCTCTGATGAGGCCATTGGATCATACAGGTGTAAAACCAGCACGTGTGAGAGCATCAGGTCCAGACACTCAATGAACTGCACCATCTGGCCTCCAGAAATCATGATTAGGCCAGTGCTTGAAAGCAAAACTGGGCTAAATTATAGGCAGTGAGGTCCCTCCAGCACATGTTTGCAGTGGTGCTTGGTCTTTGATGGAGGAGCCATGTCCCATGCAGAAGCTGTGACCAGATCTTGCTCAGCCCTTAATTGCCACATCTGTGGTCTAAAATTTTGAGTGGAGAACTAAAATAAAAGGAAAAGATTACGGGTCTGTGCTGAATGAAAGCCCTTCCTGACACTGGTTGCTCCACAGGCTGGATCCTTTGCACTCTTGTAGGTAAGATGCCACCAGATCCTCCTTGGACAGCAAGGGAGGTTGAGAAGGCATTTTTCTGATAAAATATCTTCAGCTGCTCTATGAGGGCAGGATCTGTAAGATTTGTGTATCAGATACCCACCCTCAAGCCTAAGAGCATTTATTTTCCCCAGTGAATTTGTGTGAAACCAATGTGGATCACAGAGGGTTGTGACAAGAGCTGGGCTGCACTTTTTGGGTGGCACAGCTTTTCCTCCTGTCTGAATTCTCCCCTCTCTGGGTTTCTGCTGACCGACAGATGCCTCCACAGCAGATACCTGAGCATCCAACAAACTATTTCTGCAAGTACTTCTTTGCTCCCAGTGGATCTTGGGCTCTCACCTGTGCTTGTCCTGGCCATCCTTCTGCAGGGAGATCTGCCCATGCCTGGCTGGAAGCTGACAGTGTGAGTGTGTTTATGGAGGTCTTGGTGCAGTCAGAGGGGTGCAATTCTGCCAGCCCTGCCAACATTTGTGACTTGCAACATCAGTGCTGAGCTATTTACACAACCGTAGCAGGGATCCTCCAACCCTTTACACGTTCTCCTTTCCAGCACAGCTGCTTCCAGAAAGCTCCAGGTTTCAAACAATTGGCTATTTCAACTAAGTCCCAGTTTATTTATTTTATTTTCATGAGCTCCCAGCAGCCAAGCCGTGACAGCCAAGGGAATCCTGCTCAGTCTTTCAGAATTAATGTCTCAATTATCAGAGCAATGCCTCCCTCCACACGAGGATTGAACGTGTGTGTGTGTGTTGGAACTCCTTGAAGTATTTTCAGAGCTGAAGCGTAAGGAGGAATTCAGTTTGGAGTGGCACTGGAGGTGCTCAAAAATGTACCATGAGGTAAAGGCCAGCCTCAATTCATGTCATTTGATGCCACTTAATGTCTGTCACCTTGGTTAGAATGGGACAGTCAATAGGAAATATGTAGCAGAGCTGAGATTTTCCTTTCCTTTAATGCTAAGGACCCAGCTGTATCTCACTGCGGTGCTTATATCCCAGGGAATTGCATGGATCCTGCAGCTGATCGTGTGCTGAGTGCCCATCCTGCCCCTCAGGCTCTGGTGTTGGCTCCAGAAGTCAGGAGGGCTGAAGCAAGGCAGCAGGTGGGAAGTTTGGGTTTCTGGCTGCTCACACAGCTCCAGAATGATTGAATGTTTGCAGGAGCAATCCCGGAGCATCCCATGGAGATCAAATGGGGAATATCATTTCCTTGCCCCTTGGAGGACTGGGAATTGCTGGCTTTTTTTATTACCACCTTTCCCTTGCCAGGTAGATGCCACACTGTCACCAGGCTGGGCTGTTTTGGCTGGAACAGCCTTATGCAAAATTAGACTACAGCAAAACCCCTATGAGCTGTTTGATGGTTCACTGAGCCCTCCCAGAAGTGCCACAGGTGGGGATGAAACTCCCCCATCCTGTCTGCATTTCTGCCTGTGCTCCTGGATCTCCCTGGCCTCGGGCTGACCATGTGCCTCCCCCACTCCATTTGTTCTGACAATGGGGATGTGAGAAGCCTCGAGAGGAACAGAAAGGCTTTGCCCAGGCAGCAGTAGGAGCCCTTCAAACCTGCAGCCAATAATCGTTGCCTGGAGCTGGTCCCTTTGGCTCCAGGCACTGCTGAATTTGCTGGTGGAGAAAACCACTGCTTTGGATCAAAGCACTGTTAAAGGAGACTTCACAAAAGTGAATAGCTCGTGGTCAAGAAGAGCTGCCAGACTCCTGCTTTCTCAGTAACTAATAAAAGTGCTTTTTAACACAATTAATGTGATGTCTTGCTAAAGACCGAGGGAAATTGGAATTGAGACATTTGTATTTTGACAGACTTTGTGGAAAACTTCTGTTCAGACTGGTAGGAATGAAACCAATAAATTTCTGAAGAAACTTTCTGAATTCAGCCTTCAAGATAATAGATAGGCTGTTCTGACTGTGGATAAATAAACTCTGTTTTTATAAGTGCCTAAAGACCTTCAGGATGACGAAGTGGAACATACTTCAAGTCTCCAAAGATGGGAAGTGGCTTCTGAGTCAAATGCCCTCCCGTGCCAGGGCTCGTATTTTAGACTGAGATCACTCTTTTGTGACTTGTTGACAGGTTTTTTGTTGTACTTTGAAAAAAAAAGGAAAACGTCCCAGGCTGAAAATAGCAGTGAAACATTCCCCAACTGGCCAACCTGTTCTTCAAGAAAACTTCCCAGGGAACATAAAGCTCCAGCTGCAGCCCCAAAAACACTGGCTAAGAAATGGCACCTTAAGTAATTATGACAGTGGAAAAAAAACTATTTTGGATTACCACAGCCCCTGCCTGAGCATTGCTCATCTCTTATCTTGTGGTGCAGGTGATCACCTGCAGAAAGAAGATTTGGTTCCCACCAGGAAATGCTTAGAGGGTGGACTCTGAACGTGGGAAACTTAACTCACTCCTTTTTGCTTCCCCCTCTCATGAGGAGCAGCCCTCCTTGCAATTCCTGCCCTCCCTGGCAGCCATCCCAAAGACAGGTGGTGAAAAGGCTGGATCAGAGCTCATGGCACTCTGGAAAATCAGGGCAGGTCTCTGCATTTGTGCAAGGCCAGGGCTTAACTCTGCAAATGAAACCAAAAGAGATGCAAGCCAGGGCCATGGATGATGAGCAACGCTGGAGCCTTGGCACCAAGCTTTGTTTGCTTTGTCCTCCCGTGTATCCACCTGGATGGGGACTGTTGGATGTGCTGGCCAGCAGGATATGCTTTATTTGAACTGAACATACAGTCAGTGGTGGAGGAAAAAATGGATGTCACATATACAGGGTGGAGCCCAAACCAGGCTGATGGGCTCCAAATGGATTCCTGCAGTGGCAGGAGGCTAAAGGATGGTCCTGGCAGAGGGTGGGACACCGGAGCCTCGGGATCAAACGCCAGTGCAATGGCCAAGGGGCTGAGGCTCAGAGGAGAGGCACCAGCACATTCCAAGAGCTGCCTCAAGGAACTCTGTTTCTCTGGTTTCTCACAGAGAAAATGAAGGGAGAGCAGGTCAGGGCTTGTGATCTACAAAGGTGATGGAAATGGGGGAGTAACGGGATTTAGGAAGCAAAGTCTTATCAGGTGGCGGGAAATGGGCACCACATGAATCCAGCCTGATAAAGGTTCTATTATTTATAAATCATTGCCCAGGGAAGTAACTTAGCAAGGCTTATGCTGATCCTCCTTTTCTGAGAATGTTTTGATCACGACTGGTCCCTCCCCACCAAAGCAGATGCTCTGTTTCATGTGGAAATGAATTCAGGTCTGAGTTGCCCCAGGGATGAGCCTGGATGGCTGCAACAACCCACCCTGCCTTGGAGCCTGGATTAGGGAAAGGCAGGTTGTCCTTGCCAAGGAGCCGAGGGGGATCAGTGAAGGGTTTCAAGAAGGTGCTGAGGCTTTGACTCATGTGCAGAAGGTTTCCCGGGAGCAGCCAGACACGGCAGCATCCCTGCGGGTCGGCACCGGGCTGGTGCCCAGCTGCTCTTTAGCCCTCCTGCGCTCTGGCTGCTGGGGGCGGGGAGGGCAGAGGGAGGCTTTTCTCTAGGAGGAGAAAAAATCAATCTGCTTTCAGTTCAGCAGCTCACACTCGGGCTGGCTGCGAGAAACGTGCGCTCTGCCGCCAGAGACACCGCAGTTGCTACAGCAACTGCAGAGCACGGAGACACCCTCCCTCTGCCACCCTGCGCTCCCCCAAAATAAGGCAGAGCAGGGAAGGTGATGGTGGGGAGGCAAAGGAACTGGTAGGGACGACCCTCGGCAGCCACGGCTGCTCCACGCTCTGCTCCCACCCACGAGCGGTGCTCGGACACCGCTGTGTTCCCATCAGTGCTGACAAGCGCTTGGTTTCCAGGTCATTAAGATTCCATTCAGCAGATCCGCAACCCGGGATGGCCTGGCAGAGCACGAACTCGTCCCAGCCAGCCCACCCCACGCAGCCGCATGCGGCGGGACGGGGATGCGGTGCCGGGGATGCGGTGCCGGGGATGCGATGCCCGGGATGCGGTGCCGGGGATGCTGCGGGGAGCGCCGCAGCGAGGGGGAGCAACGGGAGGATAAATCCGAGCGGTGCAGCCATCTCATTACTATTTAAATGGGGCTCCGCGTGGTTCCCAGCACTGTGCCATCCTGCCTCCATAAAAGCTCATGGTTTCCCCTGGTGCTGCTCTCTTAAATATTTAATGATAGGAGGAAGAGCTGTTTTAAGAAACACTTCAGAGCTTCCATCCGAACAGAAGGTTGTTTCAGGTGGCCAGAGCAGGCAAGAAAAACCTTTAGCTGTTAATTTTTCAGGATTCTGCAGCTATTGAAGGGGTGGCAGCATGATGACGCAGACTAGGGGGGAAAAGAGAGATCTTCTACGTGTCTGGAGAGAGCAAGGACTCCTGAGGTCTGTCCTGCATCCTCTTCCTGACTACATGTCAGTGTGGCTTGATGTCTTGTACTGAAGCACTTGAATGAGGCTACAGCTTTGGAGCTTTAGTGAAAAATGCTTGAAGTTCACCCCTCCAGATCTTAGGTGGGCACTCTACCCTCCCCATCCCCTCTGGATGTACCAGGTTTGCTGAGTGCCAAGGATATTTGAAGGTGTCCACCTGCTAGAGACTTCCTAAGGATTTATTTGGCTTCATGAAGTGTTTGAAAAGCCTGGGTAAAATTACTGTGGAAGGAAATGTGTTTTAATGTAAGGCAAATCATAAATCAGGCCATCCTGATATGAGAGGGAGGGGCTGTGCTCCTCCTTCGCTGGCAGTCCTGTGTCCCAGCACATCACTCCTGTGAGGACCAGCTCAGTTATTCTGGTACTCAGCTGTCAGGGGGTGGGATGGCAGCAGGGCTAATGGAAGTGTTGCCACAGCCCATATTATTTTCCTAATAAAGCCCATTTTGTCATGGGGAAGCAGCTGGTATCAGGCTAAAATCGGTGCCCCTGAGCACCATTTCCAGAACAGGTTGGGCACAAGCACTATTTAAAGCAGTCAGACGTCCCAGGCACAGCCCTTGTGGTGGCCTGCACTGCACTGCTCATTGGTGGGAACTGTGAACTCTGCACCAAACCTGTTTGTCAACCCCAGTCCCTTCCCCTGCAGCCGTGGTGCAATTAGGTTTTCATTTGAATTATGTAAAAAAGGACGGTGTCAGTCATTTCTCAGCACTGATTATGTCTTTAATATCCAAGGACAGCGTTTGTGGAACCTTCTGTTGCTGCCACCCAGGATAAGAAGCAGCCTCCCAAGAGAGACAGGGAGGCCGCAGTGGGCCCCAAAAAGGTGCAGGGAGCACACCAACAGGTGTTTGCATTGGTGGTTTTGATGGGGACAGGATTTCTTAATTAGCAAGACCTTCTGAAAAGACCCTGGTACAGAACCACGGCTAAAATCAATCAGCAGACACGGCCAAGTGGATTTCTGCACATCTAAATGCAGGAAAAGAAATAGCACAAGATCTGCACGGTGCTGCAGAGGGGAGGATTTCAATGCTGCTGAGCAAAGCGTGTGTGCAGCATCTCTGCATCCCGGGAAAGGTGGGATAACCCAGTGGCTGGAGCAGGTAATGCGTCCAAAAGAAAGCAGGGAGGGGAAGGAAAGGGCAGCCCTAGTTTTGTGGAGGGTCCTTAATTCTCTCCCAACGAAGCACTTGGAAGGTGAGATGTGTGACAAGAGTGCCGAGGATTACAGGTTTGTGTCTCTTGCCTCCAGGTCGCTGGGTTAGAGGGGCAGGAGCTGAAGGCAGGGCTGGGAGCCCCATGCTCTGCCTCCTGCCCTGCCTCTGCAGCATGGGAAGCCCTTTCCTAAAGGTTTGGAAAGAGATTTTGTGCACGTTCTTTCCAAAAGCCCCAAATCAGGCTGCTAGGCAGGGTTTTAACCCTGCTCAAAGGGCAGAACACAGAGAACCTGGCAGGATCAGGCCCTGCTTGTCTCTTTATCCCTCCCCAGCTCTGCTTGAGCAATAACCTACTTTTTTTGCTTTGCAGAGAGAACATCTTGGATTATGTTGCTGCAAATGAGAGGTTTCAGTCATGGTATCAGATGAGCTGCAGGTAAGCAGCAGGTTTAATGTCAGCTTTTTTGGCAGCTTCTTTATTCCCTCTCCGCTTTGCACAAACAAACCGTCTCTGTGAGGAAGTTCATTTTCCTTTTTAGCCACAGCATTTGTCAACATGGCTTCCCAATAATCCTCTCTGTGCAGATAAAGGTGAGCTGGCAGCCACACCACAGCCCTCACCTCAAGCCTGCTGCCCACTCTGGTTCATTAAGGAACTCTCTCCTCTCTTGCAGGGCAGAAGCTGTGCCCACATGAGGGATTCTAAGTCCCAGGGTGACACTCAGTTACTCTTAACTCCATCCTAATCAGCCCTGTGCAATCAAGGTGCAAGGGAACAAAAACCCAGGCCCCAGAGGTTGTAGGATGTAGGGCCTTTCTGCCCTCATCAGGCAATCTGGGGCATCATCCACCAAAATCTAGTCCAGGGTATAGGGAGGGAAAGAGAAACTTCACTTGGACTGCCTCTGTCCTTTCCATGTTCATTCTCTTTGGCCTCACAAGGCTCTCAGACCAAAGTATCACTTTATACTAAAAACAACTACCACAAAGCCCTTCAGATCAAAGCCTGACACGGGCCAGGCTGCACACCCTGTGGGTTGCCAGCACAGGACCCTGCCCAGGATTCACACTGCCCAGTTTAACCAGTGAAGCAGGAGAAGGAGCTGACTGTGCCAGGGAAGCAGCACCTACTTTCACAGCCCCACACCCAACTGTTTCCCTTTGGTGCCTGCTGGTTTGGAAGACTTTAACTTGCAGCCTCCTTAACTGCTTCATTTCTGGTAATTTGCAGTATCCCACTCCCAGCAACATCACCAAACTCTCCAGCAGTGTGAAGGCGGGTGAGCTGAGATGCCCTTGCTGCCGAGCTAAACAGCATCAGGGCTCGTTTTACTGCTTAGAAATCTGTAAGGCATCAAGCAGGTCGATGAATAATCCAGTTTAAAAATCATAACAGAGGGGCTGGGTAACTGTACACAACACTGGCCTAAATTCATACATCAAGTGACGAACTGTAATGAAAAATTAAAGGGCCCTGCTTGGCACAAGTTGGGTGCTGTATGATTTGAATCCCGGGAAGCAGTCGCTTCACACAGAGCAGCTCTGCCCGTGTCCCTCGTGCCTGCGCAGAAATGGTTCAGGGGTTCAGACAACCTGCATAGGCATCAATTTTTTTCCCCCAGCTTGTGGCTTTCCAAGCTCAGCAGTGCTAAAACGTGATGTGGGCTCGCAGAGGACACGTGCAGCCCGTGGGGTGAACTGCAGCCTGAACAGCTCTCCCAGCAGCTGGGGCTCCGTGTCCTTCTAGTAATAAATTCCTCCTGGACAGTGTTTCAGGGGATTGCTAGGATTTGAGGAGAGAGGAGGCTGGCTGGAAGCGAGACAGGCTCCAGGTTTATCCTTGAAAGCCCCTGTGCTGCAGAGCCTGGGGCTGCCTTTGGCAGCCTGCCTGGAGGAAGATGTCGGTGGAGGCTGAAGGCTGCCTCGTGCTGTATGAACCCACCAATCCCCTCCTCAGCCAGCTAAGTTGGAGATAAATCTCCCTATTAGCAATGCATAAAGCAGGCCAAAATTCGAACAGCGTCTTAGGCAGGAGGTGAAGCAAAAGCTCAAAATAACTTAAAATAAGTCCTTTCTCTGCTCCGGGCTAGAAACTGGTTGTTTTGGAGCTTTCCCATAGTGTGCCTGGCCTGCCTGCTGGGAGAGAGGGGTGCTGAGCAAGGCAGCAAAATCAGGTAAAAAATAACCCCATCCCAACGTCAGCAGCAGAGCTGAGAGGAACCAGAAGTCCTGAGCTGTTTCGAAGTTGTGTTAAATAATAAAGCAGAGAAATGAATAAATTAGCTGAGCATCTATTTAGGTCAGCCCTCTCCGTTTCTCCCAGCCGCCTCCGTGTGCCTCCTCCCCGCAGCGATCAGCTGCTCGGTGCACGCTGTGCCTGCGGATCCGCTCCCTCCTCGGGAACAGCCGGGCTCTCGGGAAGTGCGGGTTGAGCAGGTGTCACGTCGCCTGCACACGTTCACCCCAGCCTTCGGAAGCGGCAGGCGAGCTTCCTTTTCCGATACTGGGGCAAAAAGTGTTCTGGAAAATCCCGTTAAAGCACCGAGCGTGGGCTGCGCACGCCCGGCTGCTCCGTTCCTGGCGCTGTCCCCGCACGCAGCCCCGCACCGAGCTGCGGGGTCCCGCTCCGCGGGGTGCTGCTGCCCGGGAGCTGCGCCTCCCTCTCTGCCTGCTCCGCTGCTGCCAGCCTGGTCATCCCCCAGCTCTTTCCCATCCCCAGCTTCCAACCGCGGCAGCACCTCCAGCTTTGCAGAGCATCATTCCCTACCCTGCAGGTGCCCCAGGCTCGGTTATGTGATTGCAGTTGTCATCTGTTGATTTGGGGACATCCAGCCAGATGGACCAGGCTGATTGACACAGATGGGGAATCAGCTTTTAAACCCCTAAGCTCCCCTCAAATCATTCAAATGCTTCCAGAAAAATGGAACGACTGTGCAGTCCTATATAGATGTCTTTATTTACATGTTTCCCAAGCCTGAAAAGCTCTCTTTGATGTCCAAAACGTCTCGTGGGTTTCAGCTATAAGCAAGCTGGATAAACACTGACCAAAATGGAATTTATCTGCATCAAGGGCTGCTCCATCTCAGCCCAACTCCTGCTGGTCCTCCCAAACCCCACAGGTAGCTGGAGGAGGCCTCCAGTGATGAACCTGGCCAGAAGCAGCATCCAGGGTGTAGGCAATGGAAAATGGGATGTTACTAAGTTTGGCCAGGCTTAGCTGGCTCCTCGCAGGTCCCAGCCTGTGAGTCACTGGTACGTGGGCCACCAGCACGGCCTCCCCTCTGGAGGAAGGAGTGGAGGTGGAAAAATAACAAGAGGAAACCAGTTGTTAGTAGTGCCAGCTCCGGGGAGAGTGGGAGGAGGTGGCAGTCCTGGAGAGAAAGGTCAGGGCTGCATTGCAGGCTGCTGCCTGATTTTTCCTCCTGCCTTCATGGCAAGAAGCTGCTTACAGGAACACACTTGTGCAATACGTATGGAGGGTCTGGGCTGATCTGAGGGGGGAATGAAAGCTTCCAACAGCAGCCAGGGATGATGGAGGATTTGTTTCTGGTCCCTGCTCACTCATCTCCTCTGATTTCTACTGAGCTGAACTTGAGTACCCTGTTAAAAGCAAATTTTGGCCCCTTGCAAACATTGTAAAAGAAGATGCTGTTTGCAGATGTCCTGGGAACAGACACACCCATCTCCCCACTGTGGCTAAACACCAGTGCAGAGTGTTTGTCCCCAGTCCCTGCCGCATCATGGCACTGATGCCTGCCTGCAGCTGAGCCAGACTCTTGCTCACACTCTTCGTGCTGATCCTTGGTGACAGTGGCAGATTCAGGCATAGACCCTGAGCCAGTGACCCTGTCCCTCGTTCAAAGCCAATGCAATGAAAATATTGATGGAAAAAATAAAAGCTTGCACATCTCCAGCCTCTTCTGGTGCCTCAGCTCTCCTAACTGGTGCTAACTGGAGTGCACCCGTGGAGGACACAAGCCTCAGCTACTGTTCCCATGTCCCTGCCATCAGCCCAGGAGCACTTGCAAGGCTGTGCTGTGACAGCTCCCCTTCCCATAGGGATATCTGCAGCTGTGGATCAGCACTTCTGCTCTCCACTGCCTCGCAAGAATTCCTTTTCTCTTGAACCCTCCCATCTGACAATTGCCACCAGCTGCCAGTGGTTTTTCTCACCTCCTATCCCAAATGCACAGAGCCAGCTGTCTCTCCGCTGGCACACTGGCACTTTCCATCAACGAAACTATTTCTTTATGCCTTCGAGGAAATGATAGCTGTCAGGGTAAAAAAAGGCACCGCCAGGTAGGACGCCAGGTCAAGGGGGAAACTGCTGGGTGAAACTTGCTGTTACTCCCTGGTGATGCCCCTGCTCCCTGAGTGGGACTAATTCTCCCACTTTGAGCCAGAGCGGGATCTGTTATGCTCAGGCTCCCTCTAGTGCCTCCATGCCCCGTTGTTCCTGGCTTCTCTGGAGGCGTATTGGCCATTTGTCCCCGGGGACTGCCCATCACCCTCACTCCCTTCCAGCATCGCTTTACAGCACAGCCAAGCCCTGTTTGCTCACACGCTGGGAACAGCCCTAAAATCGCCCCAAAGCCACCGGCACCTGCCAGGGAGCGACCTCTTGGGAACCTGCCAGACAGCCCAGTCCTGGCTGTGCTTGCTGGGCTGAAGGAGGGTGATGAAGGTGGCCATATCCCACAGGGTGCTCTCCCTGACAAGGCACAGCCCTGCACGCTGCAGCTGCACTTCGGTGTGTCTGCAGAGCGAGGTGGGAATGGGCCGTGATGGGTGGAGTGCCTGAGCTGCCCTGGGAGCAGCCCAAGGTGGGAATCTTCTGTGTGAGCCAGCAGGGACAGCCAAAAGTATCACTGCACTCTCCCCACTGCTTGATACCTCCCCACGAGGGAGCAGTTTTAGGGGTGTCCCACAGACTGTGCCAAGCAAAGGCAGCTGGACTCCTAATCAACACCTGAAAGTGCTTATCACTGGTTTTGTGTTCAGGGCACTGGGGAGCTGTGCTGTCACGCTGTGTCCAGCATCCTACATGAACATGGCCTTTCCTTGTCTTCTTCCTGTGGAAATGGAGAGGGAATTTCCTCATGTTTTGGTAAATGACTGGACCCAGCCTCTGTTCAAGCCCTTGTAAAACCCAGCCTGGCTCAGCTCTGGCACTGGCACCATGCTGGACAATGGACAGTCCCTGGCATGACTGAACGGGGGCAGCCACAGTAATTCTTTACCCCAAGTCAAAGCCAGCTCACGGGGAGGGAGGAGGCAAGGTAGGGGAGGCTGCTGAAATGTGGTGTCAGCATGAAAACCGTGACAGACCTGACAGAGATCAATCAGCGTAAGTGTGTGTGATGCAAGGACAGTGACTGAGACACAGTTGTCAAAGGCACTGTGAGATTTTTATGTTATGATTTTTTTCATAATTGTTTTGCAGCTGGAGTAATTACCATCCTATTTAACGAGCACAGCTCCTTTAATAGAGGACACTTGGGCTAACATGCACTAATTAAGCCTGTAATCACTAGAAGTGTGACTAAAGGTTTTGAACTGGCCAATCGTTCTCAGTAACACCATAATTAGAGGCACAGTAGCTCATCAGGGCATGAGAGAAATTCAAGGGGGCTTGATCACCCAGTGGTGTACACAGGCCTTGATCCTGCCTTGGAGCATCCTTTTTACCTGGTCCTCTGCATTGGTTTGCAGTGATTTATAAACTACCCTGAATACGTCACACTCAGCCCTGTGAACCGAATGCTCTTCCAGAGTTTTATTTTAATAATTTGGCTGATGGATGTTGTAGTCACCTGGGCATTAAGTACAGCTTCTCTAATCCCCACCTGTCTGACTCCTCATCTGAGTGGCCCCAGCAGCAGCTGGGAAAGACTCCCAGGGAGCTCCAACAGCAATAACTGCAGCAAGATCCCGAAAAAACTTGGAAAAGGCAGGTAAAACCCTAAAATAAACCCTTCTGTTTCTTCTTATGGAGGAAGGCTCAGAGATTAGTTTAAAATATCAAGAATTTTCATAATCTAATGGCCAAGCTAGGGGGGCCTGGCAGCCTTTCTGCCTTTTGCAATGCAATGGAAGCAAACACACCTCTGGGATTCAGTTCTGTCTATTACTGAGCTTGGCTCTTTGCGTTATCAGGAAAGTCAGGATTTCTCTCTACTGTTGGCTGCAATTAGCTGGCCACACAGATGTACAAATATTTTAAGACTGCAGCTCACTGCAGTGGAAGGAATTTAAGAAAACAACAGTTTAAAAAGTCAGAGGTTTGCCTATCGAGGAGGATTTTGAGAAGACCTTCATATTCCTTCATGGCTGCAAAATACCAGTAAAAGAGTATTGCTATTTTTGTCTATTTTTACACTATTTGCTAACGACAGCTGCCCAGAATGGGAGTGGGGGTGGGAAATTAGGCCAAATACACACATTGCATCTTAGATCTTGCTCAAAATAAGGGAGATACTGAAATTAAATTGCATTAGCTTTTTTTTTTTCCTGCCTGTTTTCATTTCACTTTCATCAGCATTGTCCAACTACCAAGGATAATCTATTTTCCCCTATTTTTGTAATAAGAAGAGCTTGTTTATAGGTATCTGAATTTGAGGCAGAGTAGCAATTGCTCTGCAAGCAATCAGCCACTGAAAAAAATGTCAGGTACTCTCTCTGAACTGGTCACGGGGCTTTTGGTCTCTGGGCTGTATTTTTCAGCCTGGGTTACTTTAAGCAATCCACTTGTGCCTCTCACTGTAAAATAAAGGCAATGCCATAAAAAGATGGCAGCGTGTTCTCACAACACAGAAGAGCCTGGGCCTTTTCTGCTCCTTTTTCAGAGGTTCCCATTTGCAATCACAGCAGCCTTGGCCAGAAATGCTGTAAGCGGTCAACAGATACAACCCAAGGGGCTTGGGCAAGCTTGGCCTTTGGTTCCCCTAATTCCTGTGACACTTCACCACGGGAGATGCTTCAATCCATGGCCACAAATCCAGTCTTTCCTTGAACACCTCCAGGGACAGTGGCTCCACCACCTCACTGGGCAGACCATTGCAATGTCTACCCTTTCCAGGAGGAAGTTTTCCCATCATAGGCATCATTTCAGCGACTTTTACATACTAAAATACCGAGATCTCAGTCCATCTTTTCCAGGAGTGCAACTGTACCTCACAGTGTGGCCAGCGTGGTCAGACACAGCACAAACCCCCGCACTGTGCCACGTCTTCGCTGAGCACGGGGGGTTTGGGGGTCACCGAGGTGGCACAGCCAAAGCTGCCGATTGTCTGAGAGCAAACAGAGCTGTCGGAGGCCTCTGGTGCTCCGTACAAATGAAGATGCGCGGCACTGACGGAGCCCGCCGTGCGGAGTGACTGCACCGCGCCCGGAGGCCGATGGGGCCGCGGGCCTCAGGCTC
>VZRO01001737.1:215693-230252 GCA_013397915.1 Daphoenositta chrysoptera | reverse complement strand
GGGGCCGGGCGGGCTCTGTGGGGAGCCGGGCGCCCCTCGCCCGCCCGGCCCGGCTGAGCCGTGTGCGTTTCTCCCGCAGGTGCGACCATGGCCAAGTCCAAGAACCACACCACGCACAACCAGTGTGAGCGGGGCGGGGGCCGGCGGGGATCCAGGAGGGTTTAACCGGGCTGGGACCGGCGCGGTGATGGCAGCACGGTCTGCCCCGGGGTTTGCAGCGAGATAAGGTGGTGCTGCGCAGAGATCGAGTGGTGGGGTTTAAAGGAGTGTGACAAGAGTCGGGACTTGTTTGGGCTCAACATAGAATTAATATGTAAGCAGAAAAATAGAAAGTTTTACGTTAGAAAACTGGGGGTCGGCCACTTCTCCCAGGTAACCAGCAACTGGATGACGGGACACAGATTTAAGCTTGTGCCAGGGGAGGTTTAGGTTGGACATTATGAAGAATTTCTTCACAGGAAGGGTGCTTAAACATTGGAATAGGCTGTCCGGAGAGCCAGTGGAGTCACTGTCCCTGGAGGTGTTTAAGGCTGGATGTGTCACTCGGTGCCATGGTCTGCTTGACTGGGTGGTGCAGGGTCGTAGGTTGGACTGGATGATCTCGGAGGCCTTTTCCAACTTGATTGATTCTGTGGTGATCATCACTGACTAAGCAGGCAGTGGGACCTTTTACAAGAGCAGGCAGTGGCAGGATACAGGGGAATGGCTTCACAGTGACATAGAGTATGCATAGGTTGGCTATCAGTTAGAAATGCTTCCCTGTGGGGGTGGTGAGGCCCTGGCACAGTTGCCCAGAGAAGCTGTGGCTGCCCCATCCCTAGAAGTGTCCAAGGCCAGGTTGGACAGGGCTTGGAGCAGCCTGGTCTGGTGAGAGATGTCCCTGTCCTTGGCAGGGGTGGGGGGAACAGGGTGGTCTGCAAGGTTATGTCCAACCCAGATCATCCTGTCGTTCTGTGATGTTACTGAAAAGCTGCATCCCTGGGGTCCTGTGCCATCCAGAGATGGCCACGGTGATGAAATAGTTCATGGTTGGGGTCTTCTCGTCAGTGCTGCGGGTCAGCAGAGGTCTCCAGTAGGTTCTGCTTGGTCCTGCACAGTGAGTGGTGGTGCCCTCTGACACTGACCACAAGTGCTTGAATTTATTCATGACTGAGGCCTTTGATGGTGCTGGTGGTGTCAGTGTGTCATTAGTTAATGAGCTGTATGAAATCTTCGAGTTGGAACCCCCTGCAGTGGCAAGAGCACAGCATGCAGAGGGATGAGCATAGAGGTTTTAATTCAAATGTAGTTAGGATAGGAAAGGTCTGAAAATTGTCTGTTCCACATCGTTTTGATACGACATACACGTAAAAAGAAATTATTGCAGTTGCTTAATAGTTGCAGAAACTGTCATTTAAATAATTGTCTCGTTTTCCACATAGCCCGTAAATGGCACAGAAATGGCATCAAGAAGCCCAAAACCCATAGATACGAGTCTCTCAAAGGGGTGAGTATTTCTGTTCATATTCCCAGGTTGTTGAGTCACTGAGGCTTGACCACGAAAAATATCCAGAATTTGTGTTATTTTTACTGACGCATTTTTTACAGACACAGTTCTGTGTTCTAGGTGGTCAGAACCACTGTGGGGTTCAGTTCTTCCCTGATATGCAGCTGGGATATTTCTAGCCCACATGAAATCTGCCCTTTTATGTCTGTGAAACTGCATTTTAGTTAGTGGCCAGTTTTGTCCCTGTCCTGCTCTGGTGGCTGTCACTGAGTGTTGTTTGAAGTAAAACAAACACTTGCCAGTGGAATGGTCCCTTCCTCCCATCCCCTCTCCCCCCTCCCCTCTCTCCTCTTATATTGTTTTACTGTCTGTATTAGTCTAGATAATTTTACTTAAAAAATAAGAGGAATTGGCATTTCTGGACAAAACACATGAAAGTGATAGTATATTGCTTTCTCTGAGATTATCCAAATGATATAAGAGGATCTTTTTCCAAACTTGAAAGTGAAAACAGTACTTTTTGTGTTGGGAGAGGGTTGTGATTTTATTTGCTTTGTAGATGTCACTTAAAAGAAAAAAGATTTTAAAAAGAAAAAGAGCAAAGGGCGTGTAACCAAAAGCTACAAAGTTTTTTGGAAGTGATGTAAACACTTTGTCTTCTGCAAAGCTCAGTGAGGGTTCAGTCCTGCCCCTCCTGCAGCTTTGCTCATCCTGTTCTTTCTGTATGTTTATTGCTAGGGTTTGGGACTTTTTGTTTCATGGCAGTTAAAGAAAATAGATATTAAAGCCTGGTTGCAGGTGGCTAAAATAATTTTGTTGGAAAGTCAGAAAAAAAACTCTGAACTAGTCACAGCCAGCATTTTGGAATAATTGGAACAATATAGAGCTATAAATGTTTTTATATATGTCTCTTCTGCAACATGGCTTATTTTTCCCTTATTTTTATAGGTTGATCCCAAGTTTTTGAGGAACATGAGATTTGCAAAGAAACACAACAAAAAGGGGCTGAAGAAGATGCAGGCCAACAATGCCAGGCAGGCAGCTCAGCATGCTGCTCAGCAGGATGCTCAGCAGGCTGCTCACCCTAAAAAGGGCTGATGTGATTTAATAAGAAGAACCAGTTTTCTTACTGGCATGTGTGTTACAGCATTTTTTTAAAATAAAATTGTATGTAACAAAGTCTTCACCTCCTGAATTTCAGGAGAGCCCTCCAGAAGCCTTGTTGGAGTTGTATTTTATCTGCCAGCAGTGCACCAAGCCTGTGAGTAGTGATGCAGGGAAGCCTGACTGGCTGGTAGCTCCCTGGATACTCCTTCTGGTTTTGAAAACTGGGCTGGCATTTTTCTTCTCATGGACCATGACTTTAGTGATAATTTCTGGTGGTGTTACAGCAAGGTGAGATTCCCAGGGGCCTGTTAGGTGTCTGCTGCTTTGCTGTGTGGGTGAGGTGCTTACAGCTGTTGGAATCCTGAGCAGTGGGAGGGTAAGGAGTGCTGGCTGTGGTGTTGGAGACCACAGGAGTTTGTGTTGGAGTTGGTGTGTCTTGTATCCTGAAATACCTGTAGATATTGAAGCGTTAATGGAGCTACCCATGGGAACGTGTAAGGTTTTAGGAATATACAAAATACACATGTTTTTCATAGTGACTGATTTTAGGGAATGTCTTTCACTCCAGTAACAGAACACTGATGAAATGTGCTGGCTTGATGGGATGAGGGCAATAACGTGCAAAATCCCAGGAGGAGCTGAGCCCGGGTTTTGCTCGTGCTGTGGTGTACATCAAGAGGGGGCTTCACTCTCCAGGGCCTCCTCAAAGCTGACTCAGGTGGTGCTTCCCACTACTGGCATGAGCCCCCTGTTGGAATGCGACCAACTGTTCCGAAACTGCAGTTCCAGGGCTTGTCCACCCGGTGGGGTGAATCCATGGAGCCACACAAGGGCTGGAAGTTTGCACGTACCTTCAGACTGCAGTAGAGCAGCAAAACACTTGTCAGATGAAAACTAGAATTTTAACTGGAACATGCAATTCATGTAGTTTATTTTTTTAATAGTTCAGCCAATCACCAAAACTATGTGTGTTAGTTTGAATTCTTTCTGGCTTAAATTCAAAAATCTTCTCCCAGTTCCCACTTTTTAATTGTTTTTGACTGATTAAGAAAACCCACCCACCCCTAAACCAAGCAACATAAAGAGATCTACTAATTTGAAACTTGCAGATCAAGGGTGTTGTAAAGTCAGGGATGTCTGCGGCCCTCAGCTGTCTGATTCCTGCTGTGTGCATCTCTTGGGCTTTTGTGGAGGTGTTTGGTGTTTGTCAGCCTGTTACAGACAAGTGTTTGAGGAACTTAAAAAATAACCAGCAGAGGTATCAGTAAAAACCAGATTTAATATTGAACGACAGTGTGACAAAGTTTGTTGGCAAGGTTCTCTACTACCTACTAGATGGTTAAGACACACAGAGAGTAGAATTGTTGCTGGTATTGAAGGAGATGGAGTGGCTGGTCCAGCAAGGGTCAGTGTGGTCAGTCTGGTGTATAGGTGTGTTACAAGAGCCAAAGGAAAAACCTCTGAACAGAGCACTTGGTGTTTGTCAGTCTACACCTTTATCTGTGTGTCTGCACATGTACATATTTGAAGTTCTGCATTTTAAATCTCTAGCACTAAGATTTTCCTGTATAAGAAGGGAAGTTTCATCTCAGCCCCCCTTGGTGTCTTCCCCTGAGTGCTTCAGTTGTGGGAGTAGCTCACCCACAAGATGCAGTCTGAGGGAAGAGAGAGGCAAGGGTCAGGCTGAGAAAAGGATGTTGGAATGTTAACAAGAAGCAGAGGACAAGATTTGGGCTTCCTGTGGCTCCAGGCAGCTCCCCCAGGCCTGCCTTCAGAAGCAGCCTTTCCATCTCTGCCCTTCATGCTGCCCTTCAGTGGGACAGCTTCCCAAATAAGGGCTTGCTGACTTTCTGACCAAAATAGCGGCTGCGTGACAAAATGCAGCACGGAGGAACGTAACCTTAATCCAGGCAGCATTGTGTAGCAAGAGACAGGAACTCTGTGAGCTTCCACAGCAGGTCGGTGTCAGGTTTGTTGTTGTCTGCTCCCTGCACACGTGGTGGTTCTGCAGGACACTGCCTGGACATCAGTGACCACCTATCGCATTTGCTAACCCTCCGGCACCTCAGTTCACAGCTTCCCTCCTTGTCCAGTTGTCCCAGCCCAGAAGGGAAAGCTCTGAAGGGGAGTCTGTGCTGACAGTGCCTCCTGGTCAGCCTCCATCCTCTTCCTCCTGCCTTGTGAAATCATTTAAGTTCCTTTGGTGAAGTGAGGTTGGAGATCCTTTTTGGGGGCATTACGTTTACAGAGCCCAGGAGGGGGAACTGGCAGCTGTGGCCCACTTGAAACTATTAATATTGCACAGAGCTCTGGCATCTTTGATATTTAAAAACTCTAAAACTCTCACAATTAAGTGTTTGGTGTCCTGCAGGAAGACAAAGAGCTTGAAAGCATCTAAATGCTTAACAACTGCTGTACATCAGCTTATACATCTCGTGCTTGCTGCTGCTGTACGTCACGCTGCTGATTATTTCTCCCCTTTGCAATTAAGAGGACTCAGTATCAAGTTCCAGTTTGGCTCCTTTCTCTGCTTTGATTTAAAAAAGAAAAAGAGCAAAGGGCATGTAACCAAATACCAAATTATCTCGTTTGGCAAAGGTGAGCCATTGCTGTGAAAGCCAAGAGGACAGAACTGGGGAGGGGAAATGAAAACCCTGCAAAATGCTCTGATGGGGCAGAGTATTCACTAGGGACGTTGATGTTCAGAGTGACGATAAAAAGTAGGGCTGGACACCTGTTGCTCTGTCCCTCTTCACTGCCTTTTAATAATGTAGTCAATAAAAAGCAACAGAACATGAGTTCTGCTTTGCCCAGGTTTCAAGGCTGTTGCAGATATTTCTGCACCACAGGGGCTTTGGCTTGGTGAAGTGTTTATGTGATGTACCTTAGCTCACGTTACACCACCACTGCCCTGCTGGCAACTTTATGCAGAGGTTTTATTAGGGCAGTGTGTGCAAAATTCCATCAGAGCTTCCTGCAGTCACTTGGTTCACATGGCAGAGTTTTACTGAGGGCTGAAGAGAGGCCTCAAATACACTGATAAAGTTGCAAACCAGGGCAGGAGTTAAATCTACAGCAAAGGGAAGCAGATAAATGGCCTGAGAACTGTGGCAGGGTCTGGTGGCATGGGATGCTGTCACCTGCCTGCACAGCTCCTGTCTCTGCTGGGAAGGTAAGAGCACACAGATCTAGGGACTGTTTCAGATACCAGTAAATGATTTTTTACCTGATTTTTAAAAAAATTATTTCAATTGCTTTTTTTTTCCCAGACAATGAGGATTTGTGTCACATTCCTTAAAGGCTTTCGGGCATCAGAAGTTCACTACACAGGCAGTGAAAACTGCGAATTGGTTTGGAGTTGCACAGGTAGATGGATTCCTCAGGGTGGTTTTCATTCACTGTTAGCACATCCCCTGTGTGCAGGCTCAGCCAGGCTGATCCTGCAGTGGTGACTGTTTTTTCAGCCTGCTCACCCACTCGCTGGCCTGTCATGTTGCGTTACATTCCTCGTGCAGTTGTTCCCATGTTGTAGCCAACAGTGAAATCCACCCACAGCTCCTCTGCCTGCAGCATTTGCTGTCTGACTGAGGGAACAGGCAGTGTGTTAAAGCAGTCCAGCCTGGCAGCAGTTTCCCTGGCTTCACAACCTCTGTAGTCCCAGTGTATCTGCTCACATTGCACATTGTATCTGCACACATTTTGGCTGCTGCAAGACTTGTCCTCCCTCTCCAGCCACCACCTTCCCTCTTTTACTTTTGGAAAAGGGTGGGCAGCCAGTGGGGCTGTGGCTTTCTGCTGCCAGTGCCATTGAGCCAAGGGGGAAGAGCCAAGGCACAGGGCCAGGTGGCTCTTCCCAGGCATCCTTTTCCCTGGGTCACAGCACAGTCCAAGCCACCAAGCTGACTAAAGGGAAGGGGTTAACCTCATTGTTTCTCTTGTTCACCCTCCAAGGAGCCAAAGCCTATCAGTAAGCAGCAGAGAATATCTTGGAGAAGTCCTTTTGGGATGCTGGGATTTGGCCAGGACAGAGGAGGATAAGGGGGCTGTCAGTGATGCCTGATGGATGTGAGTGCAGGGGTGGGGTGCCCGTGGGCTGGGTGGCCGTGGGTGTGGGTGTGGGGACAGCTGGCATCACCTCGGCTCCTGGCTGAAACTCGGGTGTTGGCCACTCTCTGGAGGTTCCCAGGCCTGGGTAAAACATGAGGACATGCTGTGTCCTCCTCACAGGTTTCAGTGGGAAACAACTGCTGCTACACTGCCGAGGTGGGAAATGTTTCTTTTTCATCTGTAGGCTACAGGTTCGTTGGAAACGGAATCTGTTAACACCTGGGAGCATTTCCTGTCACAGGGTTCTTAGACCCAGCATATTTCCATTGGCTTCTGGTGTACCTGTAGTCCTGCTGAATCTGCAGTAGCTATGGCATCGAGGGCTTGCAACCCTTGGGGAGACCCCTGTGAGTGGGTCAAACAGATGTTTGCATTAGAGCTGTTTCCAAAATACCCTGGATTTCTAGCTGACAGGTTCATTTTCTTAGCTTTTCTGTTGTTACAAGCCTTGGTTGAGCAAAATACTTAGTGTTGCTTGTCCAGAGGAAAGACACAGCCGTGTCCTTCCAATCAACCACTCCTCTCATGCCTGTTTTCACCTCAGGCCCGTTTGCCCTGAACTGCAATATTTCATTATTGCTATAAATGAGATTGCAATATTTCATTATTGCTATAAATGAGATTGTGTCACAGCTGCTTCAGGGTGTTATTTCCACAGAAGTGGGGAAAAGAAAAGCTGGTTTGGGGAGGAAAGGCAGAAGGACAACCCAGCAGACCTGGGGCACTGGCCCAGCAGTGTGGCCACCCAGGGCTGAGGGCAGCATCACCGAGACTTGCACCAACACAGTCCTGTGCCTTGCCCTGCCAATGTTTATTTTGCTTGGGTAAACGATTGACTTTAGCAACACGACTGCAATGTGTGAGTTGTGCTGGGGCTGTAATTCGATGGGAGGAGGCAGCTATGTGCAGGGAGAGCTGCTAATGCCACAGGAATGCTGCGCTTCCTTGGGATGAGGAGACGGTGCTCGGGGCCCCTGGGGACAGCACGGCTCCTTGGCCCTGCTGTCATCCTGTGCCTGGGAGCTGAGACTCAGAGTGGGGCTGTGCATTTCTCCGTGGCCCAAATCGATGTGATTGCTCAGGGGAAATTTGGTGTCTCATTTGTTGTGGTGAGGTTCACACCCAGGGCTGCAGGAGGGCTATGAGGAACCAGCACCTGCCTCCCCCCAGGCTGGGTGAGACAGGAAGGAGCATCCAGACCAGCTTAGGAATGGCTTTTATTCATGTTTCCAAAGCAAATTGAGGTCTTCTTTCTGCATGTGCCACAAGGTGCCAGTCAGGCTGGTGGGGAGGAGGAGGGGGTGCCCCTTCAGGATAGCCAGGGTGAGAGTGGGGAGGAGAGGAGCTGTGAGGATTTCAGTGATGCCTGGAAGTGGGTTTTAATTCATATTTCATTGCTAAAATGCTGGCAATGCTCCAGTTAAACCAGCAGGCACCAGTGCAAGCTCCTGAGCCTGCTCACCATGGCGGGGTGAGGAGGTGGAACATGGCAGCTCCCCACCGAGCACCCATGGCCCTGTTGGATGGACTTTGCCACTGGGCTGCAGCAAAATTCCTCCTTGGAGGCTTAAAGCTCCAGCTGTGATGTCACCTTGCCAGAAGTGGCCCCCAGGAGTGGTTCCATTAATCATGAGTACACAATGGGGGTGAAGCTGTCACTGAACCTCCAAGGAATGACCAGCTGAGGCACTGGGTATTAACAGGTTTTATTTCCCCCTGGCCACCCTTCTCAGCACTCAGTCTTCATGCCAGTAGCCAGGGGACTTAGTCAAGGAGATGAGATGCAGAGCTGGAGGGTTTAGGAGATTCAAGCTGTCCATCTGGCCTCAGATTTATTCAACCCCCTTCATAAACTCCAGGAACTCTGCCAAGGGGAAGACATTGGAGACAAGAGGTGTGAGGTGAGACCGAAGTGCCCTCACAGCTGCCAAGTGTGCTCTTGGCAGCTTTTCCCAGCCCTGTCTCCTTTTCCACCCCCACGATATGTGAGAGGCCAAGGGGGGGATGGCTACTGCTCCTCTGACTGTGGCGAGGACTCCTTGTGACTCCTGCTGGAAATGTCACTGGAGCCCAGCATCACCCTCAGCTTCCACCAAAACACTGCAGGTGAGTGCCAAGGGGGTGGACACGGCCACTGATTCAGCTCAGAAATAGTCAGGGGGTCATTTTGTCAGCATCACATTCAAAGATACGGCCCCTCAGAAATGTTGTTTGTGTTCAGGGGGCAGGGGGGGACTGGTGAACAGTGGCAGTGCTTCAGTGCAGACTGGCTTTCACAGCAAGGGGACAGTTAAGGCAGCCCCGGGTCCCTGCTACCATTTCAGAATCATGAGAACCCCCCATCCCTGTGCACACATGCTCCTGTCAGGTTATTGGCCAGCACTGCCTGCAGGAGCTCGTGCTCATCCCAGAAGGCAACGAAGGTCATGGGAGCTGCCCGGGGGGATGACCAAGGGCTTGTGACCAAACCACATGCAAGAAGGAGCCCTACCATCATAGTCAATCCTGCCATCGTTGTTTTTATCCCCATCTTTCATCAGTTCTTCTATGTCATCCTCGGTGATGGTCTCTCCTGTCGCCTGCAGCATGATCTTCAGCTCCTCGAGGTCGATGTAGCCATCAGCGTTTCTGTGCCAGGACAGAAGAGCTCAGGACCAGACAGAGCTGCTGAGGAGGGGGAGCCGGGGTGGCTGCACCTCTCCCACCACCCCACCACACTGTGGTCATGGCTCCTACTTATCAAACATCCTGAAGAGGTCGGAGAGCTCCTCTTCGGTTTTTCCTTTGCTGTCATCTTTCATACACCGGACCATCATAACCAGGAACTCATCGAAGTCCACGGTGCCGCTGCCTGTGGGCAGAACGGAAACCATCAGCTGGAGCTACAGGGGGTGGGCAGGCAATGTCAATGAGGGATCACACTTCCCTCCAGGAACCACAGGCCAAAGCTCAGGAGAGCAGCCCTGCAGCAAGAGGCTGCTCTCAGGATGCTGGAGTAAGTGACTGAGGCCCTTTTCTGACCTCGTAAGTGAATTTTTACCTTTCACAGTCATTTTGCCTTGGCAAAAGTCCTTCTGGAAGCACCAAAGAATGGAAATTCCTGCTATGGAGATACCTGTTCATTTAATTTAGGTGCTAATAATGAAAGCTTCAGAAGGCAGGTATTTATGCAGTGTGGTTTTGCACCCACAGTAGTGTTTTCAATTACTCAGATGTTTTCCTTTTTTGCCTGATTTTTAGCTGCTTTTGAATTTTCCAGTTACTTAGTATGGCATTTCTGCCCAAATGCCCACAGTGGATTTTGTTATGTGTGATCATCAGTTCACTGATGTAATTGATATTGACAGTTAGTTATGTGGGGGGGTGTACACTTGAGCAGTGAGAGACTTTCCTGATGTTATAGAATCCTCTAAGTGGCATTTCTGAAATGGCAGTGCCTACATTCAGCCTATATTTTGTTTT
Organism: Daphoenositta chrysoptera; assembly: GCA_013397915.1. Lineage (NCBI taxonomy): Eukaryota > Metazoa > Chordata > Aves > Passeriformes > Daphoenositta > Daphoenositta chrysoptera. Next base: position 220,090 of record VZRO01001737.1, on the reverse strand, counting down.
TTAAAAGTATCTGTGCAATTTCAGAGTACCCCCCAAAATCAGTTCAAGCACTCTGAACATTGTAGGAATAAAAACTTTCATAGTTTCTCTTTGCCTGGAAATTCCCTAAAGGAACCATGCTGAGTTTTGGTGGGTGTGACAGTGTCCTTTGAATTCACAGCTGTGACTGTCCCAGCACGGATCCTGCCAGCACTGCACAGATGTGGGGATGGTGCTTGGGAGAGTGGAAGAAACCCAAACCTCTCACCGTCCTCATCCACCTCGTCTATCATCTCCTGCAGCTCCTCAGGGGTGGGGTTCTGCCCCAGCATCCTCATCACCTTCCCCAGCTCCTTGGTGCTGATGCATCCATCCTCTGCCCCCAGCACGAAGATGTCAAAGGCAGCCTTGAACTCTGGAGAGAGAGGGGAGGGGAGATGTGAGGGGGTCCTGCCCTGCACCTCGACCCTGCAGGCAGGGGGCTCATCCCAGGCACAGCCTCCCCTGACTCTGCACCCCAGCAGTGCCCAGGCATGGTGTGGTGGGACACCCAGGCACACCACAGAAACTGCCTTGCTAGAAATGCTGGTGGATCAAAAATCCCTGGGTCACACCCTGCCTTGGCCAGTCTGGCCAAAGCATTTTGCAGAGTGTTACTGCTGAGGCAGGCTGGGCTGCTGGCTGGGGAGCTCGACTTCAGACTGTGGTGTCAGGTTGAAGATGCACCTACCATTTTTTTGCTCTTCTGTCAGCTGCTCAACCTGTAAGGAAAACACAGACACAAAGTCATTTTAATTTTGTCAGCATCGCTAATTGTTAAAAGGACACGTTATTTGTTCATCAGCCTTTGCCAGGGTCAGCCAAACCTCACAGGAGTCAATCTCATGGACCAGGAAATGGGCAACCAAATGGGTTTTGACACTGCAAGTTTTTGTAGTCTAAGAGATTCTTCCCCTCAAAAAAATTATTCACATCTCCTTTGGTGCAAACATCGCCTCTGTAGAGCAGCAGATGCTAATACATGGCAAAAATAGCCTTTGTACAAGCAGGGGAAGCCCACTGGGAAAAGAATATGCCTCTGTCAGCCATTTGGGGATAATTTCTTGTTACTGCCAGGTTTCACTGCTGAGGGCTGCTCACACGTGGGCCAGTGCCAGATCAGAGATGGGATGTGCTTGAGAGGTTCCTGGGGATGGAGAGGTGAACAAGGCTATCCCTGGCAGTTGTTTTTCAGCCCTAGATTCAGGAAAATCCTGCTCTATCCAGAGCACTAACTGCTCTACTTCCATCTGAGCCAGTGTTATTACAAAGGTGTCTGGCTCTGAAGGGAGATGCTATTCCCTTTAGCCTGTTTTGGGAATCTCTCTAAAGAAATGGCCTGTGGAGCCAACAGACATTAGCTGACATGTTCTGGCAGATTGTTCCCAAACTCTGCCCTAATTCAATCACCACAGACCATCAGCGGGCACTTATTAGTTAGCATGAATTAATGAAAATAATCAATGAGGAGAGCAAAGGGCAATCAATCAGCTCTGTGCCACACCTGTTTAAAAGCATTTCTCTCTTTGGCTTCATTCCAGGTACTGCTTATCTGAAATTGCTGACCTCACCACGCTGCCCAACTGCCCCTTTGGTAGCGTCCATGACAACATCGACTTTTTGTTCCTATGCTGCTCAACAGCCTCTCTAGATCCAGCCAGGCAGGACCCCACGCCTGGCCTGTCTGACCCCACTAAAGCCTCCTTGCTGCCATCCCTGTGCAAGTGGCCCCCAACACCCATCCCTGCCATGTTTTGTTTGGGGCAGAACCCCACAACTCAGGGCTGTGGCACCGTCTTTGAACGAAAGGTGATTCTTTTGCCCTGAAGAGCAACGGTTTTGCAAAAGCCATCTGGAAACCCTTCCTGCTTGCAGCAAGGAGCAGGGAAAGTACTTCTCCTTAGCAAGCCAGAGCCTGTGGGAAGCAGGCAGAGCACTTCATCCCACTCCCCATGCTCCAGGAGGTTAGGACTTATCAGAAAGCACTAAGGACGGCAGCAGGATTTTCCTCCACTGCTGGAGGAAACCCAAGCCCCGAGTGTCCCTGGTGCTGCTGAAGGCAGGCAGGCAGCTGCCGGCCCTCTGTGGACATTGTTTGGGCAGAGGAAGGGCAGCCACCACCACGATGGCCACAGCCACGTCCTGCTCTGTAACGTGACACTCTTGGTGCCGTCGCTATTTATAAGCCTGGGTGACAGAGGTGCTGGAGATAAAGATGAGTTCCCCGATTGTTCCCAGGCTTTGGTATTTATCCTTGCAGCCCTTTATCTGGACACTTGTCCCTGGCACTGTTCTAAGCACCGCTTAACAGAGCCTAAAAATATTCCCAAAATAGCTTTGTGTTTGCACACCCTTATCTAGGCATGAGTGGGTAAGATGAAAAGCCATTGGGTTCTCTGGCTGCACGTAGGGGATTTGGCATAAATGTAATATTAATATATGCTATCAGCATGCATAAAATACAAAACTATTCACTTTTGAAGCCTCCTTGAGTACTGAAGTGATAGATGTGTTGTATGTGAATTAGATTGTAACTATAGAGTAACATTTTTAGAGGAGAGATGTCTCTTGAGCTGTTCATAATTCCCTCTGGACATGGGTGCTGTTTGCAGCCTTATTCCTTATTTTCTCTCCACATCATTCCAGGAACAGGTTTCTCTGACTGCAGTGTGGGAAGGCAAGCTCTAAGCTCACAGCACTGCAGCAGCCGTGGTAATGCCAAATCTGCTGTATTTTGCTTTTATCAGCTCTCCTCTTCATCCCATGCTTTCATTTGAAGTCAGACAGGGGAAACTGAAGTTCTTCAATGTTTTTTTTCCCCAGGTATATGTTTTCTTAGTCTAAATTGTGGGAAATAGACCCAGAAAAGAGCTGTTTGTCTCAGCTGTGCCTGTCTTGGACTTGTTTTGCCTCTGTAAAGGTGCTGGCAGTTAATGCCCAGGATTCAAACCCTACATTTATCTAATTAATGGGCATGTGGTCCCTATACAATGAGGAAAGGGCCTGTGCCTTGAGTCACAGAGAACATATTTAATTTAAAACCTTAATTAGAAAGGCTGGATGTTCTTTGTTTTTACAGGTTCCATTTTTCTCCTTTTTCAAGGTGTTGGTTGGGGGACTCAGCCTTTCCTGAGCCTTTTCACACCATCAGGATCACTACAGGGGTTCCATTTCCTGAGGCTCAGGGCTGACCAAAGGACAGGATGTGCGAGCACTGGGGGTATTTTTCTTCAATTACCTACCAAGGACTATATTCCTTCCCTGTGAAAACCTTGGAATTATAATAAGACTTGTATGATGCATTTTTTGTGCTCTTGCTTAAAATCAAGCTTGATCAAGCTGTGTATTTAAGGGGGGGAAAAGCTCTTACTGTAAATCCAGTTATGGATGCAATAGCAATTCACACAATCCAGAATCTATTTTCATCCTTATTCCACTGGCACATCTCTGTCTGTCTATGTTACAGAATAATGCAGTGTTCCTATTACAGACCAAATAGTTAGTGAGCGCAGCGTGCAGCTGTGGAAGTTAAAATAGCCTAGGGATGCTCCACGTTCCCCAGGGCATAGCTCACATTCTGGATTCTGCACAGCCCTGAGCAGGAGCAGCAACACAGAAAAGGAGGTTTGGAAATAACTGAGAAAAAACCAGGGTTTTTAAAAAATCCCACAGAAAAATATTCAGCTAAGAAAGGGGGAAACATAACAATGGCAGAGTTGTAAAGCACCAGAAAGAAAAGGGTGAGGTTTAACCCACAAAAAGAATGTTTATTTCCTGGGAAATCCTGCTCTGCTTTGTCTGGGCTAAAACCAGGAGTCATCTCTTATGCCGTGCAGGTTTTATTGAGACTTATAGCTTCACCTAGGAGCAATCTCCCTGCTTTACGGTGGGGAACCAGGGGGTCATTGTAAATAATTAAACAGCAGGTTGAGAGTTTCACACTTGTAAGAGGAGTGTGAAACTTCCACAGCCATGAGAGGGAAGACTCTGAGTCCTGGATGAGGATGTTGATTAGAAGTTGCTACCCTATAATTATTTCTCATTTCCATTTCTCCATTAAATTATTACTATCACAGCTTTGGGAAATCTACAGCAAAAATCCCAGAGGCATTTCAGACCCCCCCGTCCCCAGCTCAGCCCCAAAGGGAGCCACTCACCGCTGCCTTGTAAATGTCATCCATGGCTGGAGCGGGGGGCGAGGGGCCGGGGGCTCTCACGGCCGCTCTGCAGCGCTGCCCCGCGGGCACGGCTGATATAGGGGGGTGCGGGCCCCGGGCTGGGACCACCCACGGCAGCCCCGCATGCCCGGCCCCCCAGGAATGCCTCGCTGCGTGCCTTGGGATGGGGACACCGCCGAGCCCGGCGCTGGCACGTCCGGG